>CM076854.1:154117165-154557165 GCA_039519185.1 Astragalus membranaceus
ACACTTGCTGCCCATCTCTTCAAAAGAGCAAATAGCTGATTTATTAACTAAATCTCGCAGCCCATGATCTTTCTAATCTCTGCAAAGTAAGCTTGGAATGATGAACATTTATTTGACTAGCTCATTAGTAGCTCATTAGTTTGTAAATAGTGGCATATTCTGTTAAACAGATTAGTTAGCAAAGTAGTTAGCTTTAGTCAACTTTAACTGTAGTTTAGAATCAATGCTTAGGCATTCTAACTATAGTTCGTCATTCATTGTAAATCATATATATTTGGGAACTCTTGTAAATGAAAACTCAGTTAGTGAAATAACAGAATTCTGTTTTCCCTGAATCCTGAGATTAGAGAAAAGCTTTCTTCTTCCATGGATTCTCCAATTGTAAAACGTATATTTATCTCACTCATATCACAATGTATTATTTCTTCTATTATTGTGTTACAAAAAAACATATAATTTTGTCTTTTAGTTATTGAGGTATTAAAGTGTATCATATATGAGTGACAATCATGTGCTTAGTTGGTAAGAGGTATCAAAATTGTATCTGAGAAGTATCCTGAGTTGATAGGAAGTATCAAAGATGTATCTGAAAAGTATCAAGTCAAATATTTTTTAAAAAGAATTAAAAAATTATTGGATACTGTTTGGGTACGTGTCGGTATCGGATACGTATCTTACGTCTCCATTTTTGAAATATTGGGGCTTCATAGATGACCGTCTATCAATATTCCTAAATAATCTCCGTAACATTATAAAGTTAATCATAGTCTTCTTTACATTGGTATTCTCGACAACTATAATGTCATTAAGTTGGAAATGTTAGAGATGCATTCAAAATTATATGAATAGTGTTAGGGATGAATATGCTTATACATTTAAAAGAGGGGTTGAACTTAATTAATATTTCTCAATTCCATGAACCAATTTGGAATATTGATTATGTGAAGGACTGCAAAGTAAGTTATACCATTCTTGTATTAAATATACCCCTCTTTTACTATTGAATTACATATATATATATATATATATATATATATATTTTTAGGGTTAAATATGTTTTTCGTCCCTAAAAAATTTACGTATATTATTTTTCTCCCCTATAAAAAAATTCACTCATGTTTAGTCTCCATATTTTTCTTTGTCGATGCTTTTAGTTTCTCATGACTTTTAATAGCGATTTTTTTGGCCTTTTACATCACTTCTAAGTTCTTTAAAAGTCATGAATGACTAAAAGCATCGATTGAGGAAACTGTGGGGACAAAAAGTGGGTGAATTTATTTACACAGACTATGAACAAAAATCACAAAGTTTTTAGGGACCAAAAACATATTTAATCCTTCTTATTAATATACATAAAAGAAAGTATTTTTAAAATACAGGTCTTATTATGCCCAAAATATTTTTATTATTATTTTAAGAATATTAATTGCCTTTTTAATTTATTCATTCCTATTTATTCGAGTGCCGACAAAATTTATTGTTTTTTAATAACATTTCCCATTAGATATTAATTAAATTTAAATTCTACGGAAATATATGGTCTTTGATGACGTGACAACAAAGAATGAGAATGAGAATTTAAACCTGAAAAACGCAAACCATTAGATAGCGAATACGTCAAACCAGACAATCAATCTTGTAGCCACTTTATTACCTTTACCTATTTGAACAATTTATTCTCTCAATAAAGCTTGACCAATGTGTTAGATTACTCCCACAGGGTCAGAGGAGGGTCGACTAGTTTTGACCCAAAGGCTATTAAATTAAAGTTCTACTAAAAGAATGTTGACTTTGACGACTTTCTAGAAAAGAATGTGTAACATCTCCAATTTAGCTAATTTAGTTAATAGCAATTAGCAATAGGTCATGAAATAATTGGTTAGCTAAGTTAAATATTTTAGCATAATTGAGTATTTATGAGATGATTGTCATGGTGGAATAAAATAACTAAGTGTTGTTTGCTAATTGTGTGATTTAGAAATTAAATGAATTATGTGATTGATTATATGTTTGTTTGCTAAATTATGTTAATTATGGGAAGTGTTTGTTAATAGTTGAATTAAGTTGGTTTTAAGTGAGAATTGAAAATAAGGGTAAAATAGTCTTTTCATTGTTTGAGGTGATTTGATTGTTTTCAAATTTAATTGATGTCCTCACGGCTTAATTATACGTTTAAGGTAAACGTTTTTGCTAAACCCTCATTCCATCTTTTTGAAAAGTTTTACCTCGAAAACTTGGAAGCGAGTCAAGGAATTTCGCAGTGACTTTTCTGTCACATTTTTCAATGTGTACAAGAACTGATAAGGATTTTTAGGAATTTGTTGAGAACGTGTTTGCTCCCTTCAGGAAAATCATGTTTGTTCTTACCTCTACCGAGGAGTACCAATATGTGGACCTCATTTTCAACCTGTATTTCTATCAAATGCCTCATATTAAACCCTTTGATTTAGATTAATCAAAGTTAGGGTGCAACCGTGGATAATTGGAATAAAGTTATGAAGGTGTTTTCAAAACGCGGTACCAAGCCTATGTAGGCGAATGATGAGTTTCTAGTGTTGATTCGTAACAAGAGAGTTCGGACTATGACCTTAGAGCGTTCTAGGGTAGTAGTGGAACGAACTTAGAGATTGACGTGCCAACTTGGGAAGAGTTTCTACATTCATTTCGTTAATTCAATATTGCTTTCCAGTGAATTAAGACTTGTCTGAGAATGTCGATTCTCGGTTAGTCAATTGTAAGACTTGACGAATTTTTGAGGACAAAAATCTTTCGAGTTGGGGTGTAATGTAACATCCACAAATTGGTTAAGTTGATTATTTTGAGGTTTAACCCAATCAATAATTATTTTGGTGCTTAAGTAATAATTTTATTAATTGGGTACTAAATTAATTATTGATTGGTGTATATTTATAAATTGAAGAAGTGGGTTTTTGGGAGCTAAAATCAAATAAGAGATTTTAGTGAGGGTTATTTTGGTCATTGACCCATAATATCACTTATAAAAGAAAATGAAAGAAAAGAAAAAGGGAATAAGAGAGAATTGAGAAAGAGAGAGTCGTAGGGAGAAAAGAAAGAAAAGAAGGAAAATGGAAGAAAAGAGAGAGAGAGAAGTCGTGAGGGAGAAGAGGATAGGAAGATGAGAAAATTCATGCAAACTCTAATCTTATTTCACAAAAATCATCACCTTCTCATCCTCTCCATGTTGATACAAGAATCACAACATATGGTTCACTCTCTCTCCATCCACCATTTTCGTTTTTCAAGAGGAAAAAAGAGGGTTTTGATGGTTCAAGCTCAAAGGAAAGCTTAGGATGGTGTTTAAGAGCAAGCCCAAGGTGGATTATGTGAGTATTTAGGTTTTAATTTGGGTTTTTATTTGAATAGGAGCAAATGGAGCTAGGAGATGATGAATAGTGTTTTAGGTACTTCATTGTTGATTGGGAAGCTTTGGAGTCTTTGAGGACCTTGGAACCTTAGGAATCAAGTTGATGGTGCCTAGGTCAAAGTTGATATTTCTCGCGGGTCGGATGTTCGAGTGGCGGAAAGCTTTGGAAACGGATTTGGGGGTCGTCGGAACGTGGAGTTGATTCGGGGAACGTTCGTGTGATTATGTCGGAAATGCGCTTTTGAGGAAAGCCTCGGTGTTTCGTGATTTTCATCACGATAGGTGAGTTTTACTCACTTTAGGTTTTTGAATTAATAAACTTAAATTGTTAAATGTGTTTCGGTTTTGGTTCGTTGTCAAAAAAGTATTTTGTACGAAAACCACGTTTTATGTCCAATTGGTTTTTGGATTGTTTGATTGATGATTTGATGATGATCATTGTTGTTTGAATATGTTTTTGGACTGTTTTTTTATGTTGGGACTGGATTGGAACTGGTATGGAATTGATCGGAACGACGAAAAACGCAAAAACGGGACAAAACCAAAGTGCTGTCAGAGACGCACGACCCGGACGCCTCGTTCTGTCTTGGTCTTCAAAAATGAATTTTTAGGGCGCACGACCCGTACGTATGGGCGCACGAACCGTGCGCAGTGTTCTGTCAAGATTTTAGAAAAATTCCCGAAATGATCCCGTTCGATTCCAATTCTTTTCTAATTCTTTCCTAACCCTTGTCCAATGATATTAGGCTTATAATGCCATGATTTGGAATATGTTTTCAAAGGTTTTTAATAATGGTTTGCGAAGTTATGTTTAACTCGAAAAATCGTGAAATAGTGTACGTGAGCGAACCCGTAAAATGTTTACTACAAAGAACTAAATGTTCAAGTAACGGTTTAATGTCAAGGAACTAAATGTTCTAGTGATAGTTACGATATATAAATTATATCGAGTTTAGGTGACGGCCCAATGCGGGTGGATATATATACTATATCGAGTTGGGTGACGACCCATGATGTTAACATACTATGCAGGGCAGTCATGATGTCTTACCCTAGGCCCGTATACCATTAGGGAAAGTACTACTGGTAAGGGGATTCACCGGGTTTCAGAAGGAATGCAGGCGGTGTTATGTTAAAAAGTTGTTGTGCGATTCACCGGGGTTTAGCAGTAATGCAGTCGGTGTCGTACTGAATTATAACACGTTAACCGGGGTTAGCAGTAATGCAGTCGGTGTCATGTTGATTGATAATTCACGTGGTTATGAATTAAACCACGAATGAAAAAAAGTCCTATAATACGGTTCACCGGGGTTTAGCGTTCGCACACTCGGTGTCGTGTTAAGTTAAATAGGATTCATAATTGAACCGAGAGCGTTGTTAGGGGTCTCGGTAGAACTCAGTGAGATTGTATCTCATTGTTTATATGTTGTTGTTTTACAGAGAAACAGGGAAAGAGGAGATCCAAGAGGCACGAGTAGGTTGTGCTCGGACGGTTGCTGAAGACTTAGTTTTTATGCTTAAGTTTATGTTTTCCCTTGTTATCTTTGTATAGTAACATTATGTCTTTAACGGATGTAAACGTTATGTATTTGTTTCCGCGCTTTCTTGTATGATATTGAACACTATATCTTGCTGATGTTGATGGTCAGGGAACCGTTGTGGTTTTAACTATGTTTAAAACTGTTTTGGTATTATTCAGCGAAAAATTGATAGTGATGTTCAATATCTAGACAGGAAATAATATCTCTGATGTAGTTAGGGATGGTGCACTTAGGTATTCCTACTAGCTCGAAATACCGGGGTGTTACAGTTGGTATCAGAGCAGTTCGACCTAGTCGGACTTAGTTTAGTTTAGGGTTGAGTCGATTCCTTGTTAGTCCTTGTTGTAGTTATACTTGTGATGCTAAGAGACATTAAGCCTGATCAACTCAATACTTAGTGCATCATAAGCGGAATTATGGTAGGATGATCAAGATGCAATCCTCAGCCAAGACCGGAATCTCCAACCGGTGCATTCTCAGGCAAGGTGATATGACAGTGGAAGAATACATCGCTAAGTATGAGAAGTTGTCTCAATTTTACCAAGTGGTAAAGTATGCTCCGAATGAGGAATGGAGGATGCAGATGTATAAGATGGGCCTTCGTGCTTATATGACTTAGGGTCTCAGTTCTTATACTCTCACCAATTATGCTGCCCTAGTGCAACCAGCCTATGTCGCCGAGGATGATCTCAAAGAGAGTACTGGAAAGGAAAGAAGGTAGTTGAATTATCAACTCCGAATGCAAAGTCCTAAGGTAATCTCATCAGAGGAAAAGCAGGTGCAATTCTTCGATTCTTCAAAGGTCAGAAGATGTTCTAACTATGGAAAGCTTCACAGTGGTGATTGTCAGCAAAGATCAATCGGTGCTATTATTTTAATGAAGAGGTTAACTATGAAAATGAGTGCCCTGCAAGGAAGAGTTCGAAGGAGTCACAAGCGGCTCCAAGGCAAGGATGCGTCAACACTTTGGATGCTCAGACAGTTACAAATGCTGACAAGTTACTGAGGGGTATGGGATCAGTTTTCAATAACTCTGTCAGTATATTATATGATTCGGGGGCAACCCACTGTTTTATAGCTCAATCATGTGTGGATCAATTGGGACTAGCGTTATCTCCACTATCCGAGCCGATAACTATTTTAACTGCTGCTAAGGGTCATGTCTAGGCCCAGTCTTTGTGCCAAATTGTCTACTTGTCATAGGAGGCAGAAATTTCGTTGTACAATTTATTTGTTTGCCTATGAGAAGTATGGGCATCGTTCTGGGTATGAATTGGATGACTGCAAATCATGTTACAATCGACTATACCAATCGAACAATCAGTTTCGCCTCTGAATCTGTTGAATTCTCAAAGGAAAATTCTAAAGCAGTTATCTCTTTCACCTCAGCAAGCCAGTCATTATTTCAAGGTGCGGAAGCTTATGTTATTATGTTATCTGCATCCACTGAAACTGGTTTAGATTTGTCATCTGTTCAAGTTGTGAATGAATTTCTGGATGTTTTTCCGAATGAAGTTTCTTCTGTACCTCCACAGCGAGAGGTAGAGTTTTCTATAGAGTTGGTTCCTGGCACAGGATCAATATCTATTGCTCCTTATCGAATGCCTCCTTTAGAGTTAAAGGAATTGAAATCTCAACTTGAAGGGTTGATATCAAAGAATTTCATTCGACCGAGTGCTCCTCCACGAGGTGCTGTGGTGTTTTCTAAAATTGATCTAAGGTCGGGGTATCATCAAATAAAAGTTAGAGTCTTAGATATTCCGAAGATAGCTTTCCGTACTAGGTATGGACATTACGAGTTCGTAGTGAGGCCCTTCGGTCTAACTAATGCTCCAGCGGTATTCATGGATTACATGAACCGAGTCTTCCACACGTACCTGGATCAATTTGTAGTCGTTTTCATCGATGATATCTTGGTGTACTCGAAGACCATTGAGGAGCATGTTCAACATCTCCGCATTGTTCTGAATGTAAGTCCACGTAGGTTCAGAGAGAGACAAGTCAGAAGTCCACGTCGTAGGCGAAAACTAACAGCGTTAGTGGAAGGGCTAAACTGAACAACTAACTTTTTTTTTTTAATCAAACAGGCAGTCAGCCCAAATTTATTAATAAAATAAAGAGAGATATAAAAAGCACAAGGGGGGACTAGACCAAAACCCTTGGTAATAAGGACAATAATAGAATGCCCAACAAGGCCTCTAAAATAAACAACCATAGAACTCTAACGGAAGAAATTCTAAGGCGAACAGAAAACCCGAAAGGAGGCAGGGCAACACCCGAGAGTCCCCACACAACCTCCACCCACCACCTCCTGAACTCACACTCCAAACCACAACAGCCTGCATCACCTCGCTATCCTCACATTAAGCACATCACAAAGTATCGAGGTTAGAGGTGGAGGCCCGGAGACGATTGGGAGGGGGCAAAGAAGCAGAAGGCAAAGGGGGAGGAGCCCGGCGATCTGCAAACTGCAATCTGGCGTCCGACAAGGTACAAACTATCGAATCAGCACCCACCGACAGCACACCCCCAGACATCCGGCGCCGTGACTCCAACCACCATCGCGAAGTCGTGCTACCGGCCAACACCGCGACAACACCTAGCTTGATCGAGGTAGCCGAGCCACCAACCACCACCGCGGCCTTGCGCCCCCGGCCAACACCGTGGCACAATCAAGCAAAACCGCGAGCGACAGGGAGAAGTGCCAACGACAAACGGAGAGGAGGTGTGACTGCGGTCCAAAGTCCGAAACGACAGCCACCATTGCGAACATCAGACAAACCACCGTGAACCACCGCGAAACACCGCAAAAACACCGCATCCGAAACAACCCCTGCGCGAACAGAGCCACAAACTACCGCGAACAGAAGCACTCCATAGTACCTCCAAAAGCGCGCAGATCCACCAACAGGGAGATCCGACCAGCAACGCCTCGGGGGAGAGGCCGTGGACGTCACAGAGGAGATCAGATCCGATGAAAGGGAGCCCCCAACGGCGGTTCCAACCCAAGCAGCGCCCAACCCATTTTTATTAACAGCCACCGGAACAACCGAAGTCGAACACGAAACGGCGACGGCGCAAGAACTTCTCCAGATCCAGATCGCGAAGAGATCCAAATCGCTTAACAAACTGAACAACTAACTAATTTAAAGGGGCTTCTTTAAAGTTTTTTATTTTGCAGGGGCCAAAATGGATTAATGTGTATTTTGCAGAGGCCAAAATGACCTTTAAGCCTTAATCCTTCTTATTAATATACATAAAAGAAAGTATTTTTAAAATACAGGTCTTATTGTGCCCAAAAAAGTTTATTATTATTTTAAGAATATTAATTGCCTTTTTAATTTATTCATTCATATTTATTTGAGAGCCCACAAAATTTATTGTTTTTTAATAACATTTCCCATTAGATATTAATTAAATTTAAATTCTACGGAAATATATGGTCTTTGATGACGTTACAACAAAGAATCAGAATGAGAATTTAAACCTGAAAAACGCAAACCATTAGATAGCGAATACGTCAAACCAGACAATCAATCTTGTAGCCACTTTATTACCTTTACTTATTTGAACAATTTATTCTCTCAATAGAACTTGACCAATGTGTTAGATTACTCCCACAGGGTCAGAAGAGGGTCGACTAGTTTTGACCCAAAGGCTATTAAATTAAAGTTCTACTTAAAGAATGTTGACTTTAACGACTTTCTAGAAAAGAATGTGTAACATCCCCGATTTAGCTAATTTAGTTAATAGCAATTAGCAATAGGTCATGAAATAATTGGTTAGCTAAGTTAAATATTTTAGCATAATTGAGTATTTATGAGATTATTGTCATGGTTGAATAAAATAACTAAGTGTTGTTTGCTAATTGTGTGATTTAGAAATTATATGAATTATGTGATTGATTATATGTTTGTTTGCTAAATTATGTTAATTATGGGAAGTGTTGGTTAATAGTTGAATTAAATTGGTTTAAGTGAGAATTGAAAATAAGGGTAAAATAGTCTTTTCATTTCCATTTTATCCCTCAGCTCACTTAAACAACCAGCTATTCAAACCTCACAAAACACAACACAAAACATCCACACTTTGAGTTGCTGAAAATCAGAACACATAGAGCTTGAGTGAGAAGAGAGAGTCGCAAGAGTGAGAGAGGAAGAAGAAGAGAAGAGACATTCTTCAACCCTAGATGCATGTTGCATATTTCTCCACCATTCAACTCAGTTTCTTCTCCTCTATCTATTGACACTAATATCATCAACCAATTCCTTCTCTATCTCATTCCACCATTTGAGAACCTTGAAGCTCAAAGTAGAAGATAATGGAGTTTTAAGCTTTATGGTGCTTTGCATGTTCAATGTGGAACCAAACTAGAGTAGAACTGAAAGTGTATTGTGGATTGGAACTCATTGAGAGGAACTACAGTAGCTAGAGGTATTTGGAATTAATTTTTGGAGATTGTTGGAGCTGGAATTCGAAGTTGGGGGTTGAAGATACAAGTTCAACAGAAATCCTGTAGGAAACCCGTTGGAACCACCTTTGATATTTACCATACATCTCTCTGTACACACCTCATCTGAATGTCATTTTTAATTATTCAGAAACTAGACACAAAATTCTTCAACTTAGACACGAGAATCATCTGATTTCATCAGGTATTGAGGTAGATATCGTGTCCACAAGTTTTGTTTCTAAATCATTTAAAGTTTTGACCCAGTCCCCTTATTTTAGTCATAACTCTCTCAATACTGGTTGTATCAGTTTGAAACCTTCACTTTCAGAAACTAGACAATATTCCCTACACAATAGACACTGGTTTGAGTGGTTTTAGTTAATAATTGATCTAGCTACACTCGTTACAAATCTACCTGCTGAAGCTGTAAAACAGAAGTGGGAGCTTGGGATGTCGGTTCATCGAGTTTCGGTTTCGAGTCAACAAAGTTTCGAGAGACATCGATTTCGGTGAGTTCTATACTCGCTTAGGGATTTTAATTTCGAAATATTGGTTGCATGTTCTGTTCTATTTTCAGTTTGTGCGTTTTCGAGTCTAAAACCGTTATTTTGCGAAAGTACGTTTTGGTGTGTTTGTTTGAGTGAATATGAATGAATCATTTGATGTTTATGATGATGTTTGTACTGGTTGTTACTCTGTAATAATGTGTTGTTATGTTTGGGAATCGATCGGAACGAATATTGGAATCGAACAGATAGCAATTTACACGAAAATAGAAATTTTTGGTGATGTTGATAAAAGAGCACGACCCGTGCGTATTTTGGTACGACCCGTGCGTCCCTTTCTGCCACCCATTTTAAAACACGTCCTAGTCTATTCCGATTGGTTCCAAGTTCATTCTAATCCCTTCCCCAACCCTATGTATTGATAAATAAACCATAATTCATGGAAAACACGTAGGTATAATTGATGTGATGCGAAGGTTCTATGTTAATGAATGTTAATGACTATGAAGATGAGGTTAATATTATGAATTGATAAATGGACTATATGTCTCATGAGGTTGAGCTAAATTTTATGATATGGTAAATGGACTATGTGTCCCATGAGGTCGAGGTTAATGCTATGATATTGATTGTAAATGAAATGACTATGTTAATTGTGATTGAAATAATGATGTTTGGATTGAATTGTAATGTTTCCCTAAGTCATGTTAATGAACGTTAGTAACCACGAGTGAGGTCATGATAATTGTTTAAATGGACAAAATGTCCCTTGAGGTTATAATAAAGAGGTTGAGGTTATGCTATGTTTATGTCAAGTAAAAGAGACGGCCCAATGCGGGTGTATATTTATATAAATTATATAAATTGAGGTCTAGGGTGACGACCCTATTGAGGTTAGCGTACTAGGGGAGGGGAAGTCATGAGCCCTATGAACCTAGGCCCCATGAGGGATCCCTGATAGAAAATGGCCAGTGGAATGGGTTCACCGGGATTTTTACAGAATAATGAACGGTGATATGCTAAGCAATGTAAAAGAGGTTTTCATGTAGTCGCTTATTAGGGCTACGAGTTAAAAAGAGGCATAATGAACCGAGAGAGTTAGTAAGGGGTCTCGATAGGACTCACTGAGATAATGTTATCTCACCCTTCATGTTTTGTGGTTTTTACAGAGAAACAGACAAAGGCGATGAGGTATGGCTACGGCGCGACCTAAATGAGATGTTGAAGTTTTAGTTCTATAGGTTAATGAAATTTTCTTTTGTCAGATTTGTATTTTCGATTGTACGACTTATAATTGTTACAAGTTGTAAATCGCTTCCGCAACTTTCGTACTTGATATTGAACACTAGGACATGAGAAGTTTGTAAGACACGTAATTCAAGTATTTAAGTAAATTATGTTAAGTTATGCAGATCAAAGTGACCGTTTGATGATTATTCATCGAAGATTTTAGTTTGTGTTCAATATCTGAGAGAGGAAGTATCTCTGATGTATACTATGCTGTATATCTTGGTATTTTCTATGTAAGAAATATCGGGGTGTTAGAGAATGAGAATTCAAAAAAGAAGAGACTGAAAAATGCAAACCACTTGATAGCAAATACGCCAAACTAGACAACCAATCTAGTAGCCACTTGACAACTTTTCCATCTTTGAATCGTCATTCTCTTTTGTAGAACATGGCTGTCATTTGTCAGATTTCCCCCGCAGGATTTAAAGGAGGGAAAATTACTGTCTACCTAATATACTGCAATCGATGAGTTATTTTCCGCTTAAGAAAATGATACACATTATCCCAAAACATACTACAAGCGATCAATAGTCTTCGTACCTTTGCCAGAACAGCATGACAAGCTTCTGGATTTTGAGAGTTAATTTTAACCATATAATATAGATTAATGGTTTAAATTATATTTAAGTAAGACAATGTTGATGAATCATGTATACAGATAAGATTGAAGTTACATGAATTTAGGGGTGGCAAATGAACGAATCAGATAAAAGCAATTCAACTCATACATTTACAATTTTAACGGATTGATGCCCAATCCATCTGCCACTGAACCGTCATCCGCCACCGAAGATCTGTCACAGGCCATCGTGTTGAATCAATAGATTTGGAAAATTAGTGGGTGAATCATTAAGACCCACAAAATTAACATAACATAAGTCGTTAATCAAATGGACGTTGGTAATAAGTAGCTAACATAAAATAATTGACACAATTATGTTCTAACTATAACCTCATTTATTGTCTTCTTCCATTCAAATTTTGGTCACATAAAGTACATGTTGAGAATCTAGACATCAGGATGTTGACTCTTATTTAGTACAATGAAAACGAAAGCAAGAAACATAACAACTACACTAAACTGAAGCTAAGACAAAAAGCATGTAAATGGTAGGTCTCTATAAAATGAATCAACATCCAAAGTCTATATGCAACCCCATCTTCTCAAGTTGACCTCCTCATGCCATCGTTGCGGTTCATTTGTGCAACATTATTTGCAGAAACAGCATCGGTTGAACAAGCAGTTTTGGTAAAAAAAGATTTTAAACAAGAGATGATCTTTTGACCAACCTGTTTAAACTTCTTTGACCAATGTTTTTTTGGTCCCATTTCATCAGTTAAATCCAAAAACCTGCGAGTTTCTAAGGATGAGCGGGATCGAACAACACCAAAGGGGATGTTGGTGATGAACAGAGGGGTGTAAAAATTGAGATTGGGATTTCCCATTTCGAACACAATATCTCTGTTTCGTTGTGGGGGTGGTAAATTGACAAAAGGTTTCAAAACAATGTAAAAGTCGTCTTCATCTACAAGAACAATTGGAGCCTTCTTTGGGGCCATTTCAAGTGACACTCTCAAGGAGTATAAGGAGAAGGTGGCAATGGGGGATTTTTGTTTCAAGTGGCTATGGGGGACTGTTGTTTCAAGTGATGAGACAAGATGCCCCCAAAGTGTGCTATATATATACATAAGAAATATTATTAATTTATTCATTTATAAAACAAAAAAATATTAAGTTATAACTCTTATAAAACAAAAAAATATTATTTTATTAAGATTATTTATTACCTAATTAATATATTTATTTCTACTTATTCGTGTACGACAAATTTTAATATTTTTTATTAACATAACCCAGAAGCATTAAATTTAAATTCTAGTAAAAGATACGTTCTTTGATGACGTTACAACAAAGGATGGGAATTCAAACTTGTGGACTGAAATATTCAAACTACGAGACAACGAAAATGTCAAACGAGACAATCAACCTTTACATATTTGAATAGTCCATTCTCTAAGTAGAACTTGACCAGTATGTGTCAAATTACCCTCACAGGGTCAGAGGAGGGTCGGTTAGTGTTGACTAAATATTTGTAACGGGTGAGTTACTCTCTTTCCAAATAAAATTGTACATGTTATCTCAGAAAACAAAGAGAGCAGCCAAAAGTACTCTTAACCACTAAAAGAAAAAGTGTTAAAAACTGACAGGCAAAAGCCGTCGGAAAGACCAAAATGTCGTCATTAATCACAGTTTTTTGACAAATTATCGACAGGGTCACAACCGTCGGAAACACGTACCGACAATCAAATTAAATTAGTTGGTAATTACTGGCAGCTTTGCCCACTGAAAATTCTACTAAAAGATATGTTCTTTGACGACGTGAGGGGTATTGGGACAAGATCGTTGAGACGGTATACCTTTTTGCTGTAAAAACTCCTGAAACTCATGAGACATATACTCACCACCTGAATCAGACCGAAGAATTCTAATACTGGTTTGGAATTGATTTCCAACATACATCAGAAATTTCTTAAACATAGAAAACACTTCAGATTTAGATGTAAGAAAATAAATCCAAGTAAAACGGCTATAATCATCGATAAAGGTGACAAAATATTTATAGTGAGCGTGAGAAGCAACAGGAGAAATCCTCCAAACATCACTATGAATCAACTCAAAACACGTAGAAGCACGATGTGAACCAGACGGAAAAGGAAGTGTTTTACTCTTAGCTAATTTGCAAACAGAACATGAAACAGAGGTACTAGAATCTATCAATTTAGTACCTAACACACCAGTCTTAAATAAGTGAGACAAAACAACAGAGTTTGGATGACCAAATTTCCTATGCCAATCCTCACATGCATTCAAAACACTATTACAAGCAAAAGATAAATGGTTTGAACTAAACTGGAGTGGAAACACTCTTCCAACTTTAGGCCCCTTCGCGATCACCTTCCCTGACACCCGATCCTGCACAAGACAACCATCCGGAGTAAGATTAACATCACAACCTTCATCAACTAATTGACTAGCAGACAATAAATTGGAGGCAAGGCCGGGTGCTACCAGCACATTTCTAAAAGTAGAATTAATGTCACCAACATTCGTTATAGGAAGGATACTCCCATTAGCAATTTGAATTTTTTGATTACCAAGATAAGAACGTAAATTGTGCAGGAGTTCAGAGGAACCCGTCATGTGATTCGATGCACCAGAATCAAGTAACCAAGAAATGAAAGAGGACATACCAGTAATACCCAAGGCAGAAAGAGCAGATAGTACCATTTGTTGAATTAATTCCGGCTGAAGAGCGCCACCATCAGATGCACCAGTGGTGGAAGGACCAGCAGCAGAGCTAGATACACCAGTGGTGGAAGGACCAGCGGTAGAGGTAGTAGTGGCATGGAATGCCTGTGCCGGACGCCTAGTCGGTCGTGGAGGACGCGCAGGACATGCAGAGATGATATGACCCTGCTGCTTGCAGTAATTGCAAAATTTCTTAGGACAACTACGAGCAACATGTCCAAATTGTTTACAAGAGAAGCATTGAGTTTGTCGCATATCACGGCCCACGACTCTATTTTGCGCAGCATACGCAACTGTCACAGGTTCAGAATGGACGGGATCATTAAGCATGGTTCCTTGAGTATTCAGACGTTGTTCTTCCCTGAGCAGTTCACCAACACAGATATCCACGGAAGGAACAAGGTTCCTATTCAGCAAGGCACCTCGAACAGCCTCAAATTCCGGACGAAGTCTCATGAGAAATTGATCCCGTTTACTAGTATCATACACATCACGAACGACCGACAGTGATGGTTTGGGAACAGCAGCATATATAATAGCAGAGTGTTCTGTCCATAAATTTAAAATACCAGAATAATATTCTTGAATTGACAAATTACCTTGTTTGAAATTGGCGATCTCTAACTCCAATTGAAAACGCTTGGCTGTATTGTCCTGGTTGTAAATACGCTGCAAATAATTCCACATTTCTTGAGTAGTTGAAAATGCTCGCAAATTATTGATCATCCAAGGATCAATAGTACTGAGGATCCAAGAAATAATCTGAGCATCTTGGCCTTCCCACGCGTCTAAGTCGGGTTTATCTTGCGGCGCCTTAGAAACCCCATCAAGGTGACTCCATAATCCTTTTCCTTTGACATACATCTTGTATTGAAATTCCCAAGCAGCATAATTCTTGCCGGTAAATCGAACACAGAAACTATCCCTTTCTTTTTCCGAAGCCATTAAAAGAGAATAGGAAAAAAACACAAACAGAGTAGCAAAAAAACACAGCGCAAGGGACCCACGTCAAAAAGCTGAATCGGTCACGAATTGGTCAAGAGCAGTTCACACACGTCACAAATTGCAGCAGAAGCAGTCACACACAGTGAAGCAGAACTGGGTTGCAAACGGAAGAGAAGCATGAACAGAGGCGACGACACTATGATCAGAGAGGCTGCGAACAGGGGAGGCGACAGTATGATCAGAGATCGCGCGCAGCCACACCAGGGGAACACAGATCCACCGAAAACGCAGACAACGCCGGTACGAGAAACAACAATCCAGGAAATCAAACGGATCCAGAAAATCGTACCCAAAAACAGCAACGCGAAGGCGAGCCAGAACCAAGACCCACGCGACGGCGACGGCGACGGCGACGGCGACGGCGACGGCGACGGCGACGACGAACCAGAACCACAAACCCAAAGATCCGAACCAGAGATCCACAACAGAGATCCACGAATCAGGGGATCCGAACCAGAGATCCACGAGTGAAAGAAAAAACCGAACCACGAAGAGGAACCAAACGACGAAGAGAGACCGAAATCACAGGGATGATCGCAACCCTACTGATACCATGTCAAATATAACACACGATATTGTTTACGCAGTTCGGCCGAAGTCTGCCTACGTCTGCAACTACAGAGTAGCTGTAGTTCCGTTTTATTGATAATTTCTCAGTGTCCTTGAGTACAATTACAAAGGAGATTAAATAGCTTTGTCTCTCAGAAAACCTAACGGGCCTAGTCCAAAGCATAAGCATATAAATAAATCTACACAACTACATTTTACAGCTTCCCTATTTTCCTTACTCACAGTTACAACAAAGAATGAGAATTCAAACTTGTGGGCTGAAAAACACAAACATGAGACAACAATAACGCCAAACCAGACAATCAATCTTGTAGCCACTTTATTACCTTTACATATTTGAGTAGTCCATTCTCTCAATAGAACTTGACCAGTGTGTGCCAGATTACCCCCATTGGGTCAGAGGAGGGTCGGATAGTATTGACTGAATACTTTGTAACCGCGAGTTTCTCTTTCTGAGAAAAAGTTTCTACATGTTATCCTAGGAAGCAAAGAGAGCAATCAAGAGTTCTCATAACTTTCTCAGTAGAGAATAACAAGTTCCTAAATTTTGAGAGATGATTTTAACCATGCAATATAGATTAAATTTTGAGAGTTGATTATAAGTCAAATAATGTTTATCACCCATATTTACAACTTGGATTAATGTTATAAGAATCTAATCATCAAAGTCCATATATAATCATTATCATGTTCGTTTAAGATATTCTCCTTTGCAGATAGAGGAAATATATAACATCCCAAGTTTAGAGTCCAAACTTATATGTCTAAACTATTTTAATTAACTTGCATGTTGAGTAGTTAATTGTGATGCTTAGTTTAGTTACAGGCTAAACTAATTATTGGTTGTAAATGTTGTTAATATTTGCTAAGTGGTAACATGTTAATTAGATTATATTACCTACATCTTCAATTATCTTTAGGATAGAAATTGTATTAAAAACTAGATTAGATTAGATGATTGGGAACAAGTTAGAAATATGTTAAAGATGAGGACTATTTAGCAATTAGGAGAATTTCCCTAACCAGCCCTCACCCCCTCTTTATGAACCTAAACCTCCCTTCTATACCACCCATCTATTATTTTACTTTCCTTTAAATCAAGGTCCAAGGACATCAGCTGGAAGAAGAGTTATTCTTCTATGGCCATTCTTCTATACCACCCATCTTCTAAAAGGGAAACTCTTGTCATTTTATTTCTTCAACCCACATCTCAAATCTTCCACCCATTCTTCCATCCCTTTTTCACATTCACTTCAAATTATTCTCACAAACCAGAAAAATGCCTCCAAATCTAATCTCCAGAAAAGTTGCATGCTTCAGATTGAGGGAGAATCAAGAGCTAGGGACAAGGATGTGTATAGAGGGAGTCAAGAAGAGGAAGATTGAAGAGGTAGTTGTACCTGTAGGGTTCAAATTCGTGTACCATGTAGCAAAGTGAGAAAACTCGAGTTGCTGGAATTTTCTGCACACCAAGTGTTTGAAGTGAGTTCTTTTTCAAATTGGGGATTTGTTAGGAAGGGCAACCAATAAGTCCCTAGGCATTTTGTAAAGTTTGATTCTAGTTTAAATGAATGTTGAAATAAAATTGTATGACTGAATATCATATTGGATGATTTTTTATATTGGTTGTGGTTTTAAGACATGAATTCCATGAAAATATGCATAAAACAAATTTCTGCAGAAAACCATATAATATTGGTTCAGTGTTTTACTTAAAACTATTTCTTAGAATTCTATTCAGAATAATTTTTTCTTTAGAAACTAGACAGAATTCTCTTCAATTTAGGCACTTGTTTGACTAGTTTTGAGTAAGTATGATTATAGAAATAATAGTTACAAGTTGAGTTAAAAATATTGAACAAGTGCAGATATAGGTTCAGTGTTTTTCTTCTAACATTTTCTATTGAACTCCTTTTTAAATTATTTTTGATCCATTGGAAACTAGACTCAATTTTCTTCAGTTTGAGCACAAATTTCATATTATTTGATTGAGTTTTCATATCTCAAAGTAGGTTACAATTTGGGTAGCTTAAATTGTCCTGTATTTGATACTATCAGTATTGTTTTATTAAACTGTACCTGTTAGATCATTATTATGTAAAATAAATATTATTTTCATAAACTAGACACTTTAAGGTTTTCAAAGAGGGGTCGTTTGCTAAATTTGGATATCGTTGGTATGTTAATTAAATCACCTAAGTTGATGTAGAATTGCAGAAAAATTCTGCACATTGAGTATTTTTGGAATGCTTGAATAATATCTCTTTTGTTGATTATTTTGTGTTAGATTAAGTCCCTTTTTAAGTCCTCGTGTTGAATTCATACAAGTATGATGAAGTTTTGGTTGTTTTGGTGTTGGTTAGTGGCATAAAAGGTTAGAGACATAGCTTAAGTTTGGTAGTTCCATATAGATACATGTTTGTATAATTATAATCTAGGTTTTTATGATGATGTTATGTGTATAACTTATAAGATATGTCATAGTTACGTATAATTTTTTAGAAGTAAGTTTGAACTATATTGTGCTTATGCACTCTAGTCCTTAAGGTGAGAAAGATAAGTTAGGTGCAATATTTAGTTGTATTGTCATATTATGTAATGCCTCATTCTGTGAAAAGAAAATGTGTGGATGATCAACCATTTCTCTAGTCCATGATGGGGGCAAAGCCTTAGCATTTTCTTGAAACGCTCCCATGCATCATAAAGAGACTCCCCATCATTCTGAGTGAATCTTGTAATTTGATTCCTCAGTTGAGCAGTTTTTCTTGGGGGAAAGAATCTGGCAAGGAATGCTTGTCTTAGTTGATCCCAAGCTGTGACAGACTCATTAGGTAATGAGTGAAACCAAGCCCTGGCTTTATCCCATAATGAGAAAGGAAAAAGTTTCAGCCTTATGACTTCAGGAGTCACTCCATTCAGTTTTAGAGTGCCGCAGTACTCAAGAAAAATAGATAGATGGAGATTAGGATCATCAGTGGCTGATCCAGAAAATTGATCATGTTGGACCATAGAAAGTAAAGATGGCTTAAGTTCAAAATTATTAGCCTCAACATTAGGATTCACAATAACACCATGGGGTTCAGACGTAGAAGGCGTAGCATACTCTTTGAGAGTACGATTTTGGTTTTCCGCCATTTCTTGGTTATTGCCCAATTCTCTTCTTCGTCTATGTAGAAATCTTTCAATCTCAGGAATTGGTTGAACAATTTCTCCGAGACTTCGGACTCTTCGCATTCAAAGAAGGAGAGAAAAAGAAAACAAAAGAAAATAAAAATTTTAGTCTAACAGGTACCAAAAAGTTGATTAATATCACTAACTCCTCGGCAACGGCGCCAAAAACTTGATACGCCGCAAGTATACGGTATATCGCGTAATAGAAAGTATCGATCCACAAGGAGTTATGTGTGATTATCAATCTAATTTTTAGTGGTGATTAGCTGAAAGAGAATGATTTAGTAAAAAAATATGTTTGGTTAAAATTCAGAATTATAAAAGCGCCCTGGGATTATGGTTAAATCCCAATGACGGAGCTAAAACAACCCCTTAACTATTCTCTATCTTATAATTAAATTTGTGTTTTAAGGACAAGGTATTCTTTGGTGTAATTCAAATTTCCTTTCGGAATACGAGAACGTGTCTCGAAACAACGATCAAGCATATTCTCATGGTTGATCATTGCAGAGACCCATTGAGCACAACCTTATTGTCCCAAGGCTATCAAAGCTATTCTCATGCTTTGATTGACCTTGTCTAAATTCATTTGTTCCAATGTCAAGCTTCACCTCTCGGTAGTTCACTTGACATTTGTTTTATAAAGTTTGTACGATGAACTTAGATTAAAACAAAGCAAATTCTAATAGGATGGAGTTTAGCCTTGGAATTGTCTTAGGGACCCATCATTGGATTGTTTCCCACAATCCCAAGACTAAAGAAGTCTACTCACACATGATCATAGTAGACAAAGGAGTAGAAGAGAATGACATAATTTAAATAGCAGAATATAAATAACAAGAAAATAAAGTGCTAGAAAATAAATGACAGAAAGTAAAGTTGCAAGAATTGAAAGAACAAAATAACAATAGAACAAAACCTTAAGAGAAAATGCAAGAACCTTAGATTAAACTTTGGAGTGAAACTACAATGGTAAGAGATCATCACGAAGCTTACATTGAGGTCCTTTTATAGTGTAGGATCAGTAGACAAAGCATTAAATACAAATTACAATCCATAAAGAAAAGAATGGGAAGAGTTTGTAACATCTATGGAATTCAGATGGGACGCACAGATCGTGTTAGGCAGGCGCACGGATCGTGCCTAGTGTAATCTTGTTGGAATTCGAAATAGCACAGGGCGCACGGTTCGTGCTAAGGAGGCGCACGGATCGTGCGCTGTGAAACTTTTGGCCTTCTGATTTACGTACGGTCCGCACGGTTCGTGCTTACTGGGCGCACGGATCGTGCGCTTCCTTTTCTTCATTTCTTTCTTCTTTTGCGAACACGGCGCACGGATCATGCTGGATCACACACGGACTGTGCGTCTAAACTTGATTTTTCACTTTATATTACTTGATTCTTCTCCTCATCCTATTGTCTCTTGATCCTTGCTCTTTAAACATCAAAATTCCTCATTTGCTCCATAATTAACCCTGAGAATCAAAAGTAACAATAGGTAGTAAAATGGCTCTAGAATAGAATTAAAACAACAAATAAATTACTTAAAATAAATACTAAAAACACACTAAATTAGGACTAATCAATGGTGAAGCAATCAGCTTTTCACGTTTACTTGCTCATAAGTCGCTTGTTGCATTGTAATCTTTCTCTGTTGCTTGTTGTATTGTTTTAACCATTTTGGTACTAATCTGTGGTTAGTGGCCACTAACCAGTGTTGTACATATCTGTGGTTAGTGCCCACTAACTGTTGTGGTACTAATTTGTGGTTATTGCCACTTACTACATTGTATTTCTTTATTGCAGTTCAGGATTGTCATGGTCAGGATGAAAATCTCACTGATATGGTTGTTTCAGGTTGTTAACTTATAATTGTCAAATTCTTTGATTTTAGTTTGTTAAAATTTGTGTAACCATATATGTATGGTTAGTGTTATCTGACATTGCCTTCCTATGCTTAGCTGATTCATTTTTTCGTTTCCTTTATAATATTTGCATAGAATCAAGTACCAATGTTGGATGTCACGATGACGAACTCGATGAATTTGTGGTTGCAGGTTAATGTTGATTTGTTATTATATAATAAATATATTTTTTATGATGTTGTTTGTTGGATATTGATTGTTTTTACTTGGTTTTGACAGAGGTTACTCATCGTCCTTCAGATATTAATTCTTGGAAAGATCTTGTTTTTCACACAGAGCCAGATGCATATGCTTTTACAGGTCTTATGCCAAATCTTTGGGTTTCACCATTAAGAAGGCAAATGTGTATCGTGATAGCAAGAATAAAAAGACTGATATCCCTCACTATCTGAATATGATGTGTCACAAACAAGGTTTTAAGATTCGCAAGGAGGTTTTGAATAAAAGGAAAGATACGCGGACGGGTTGTTTGGCGACAATGAAGCTTAAGATGGATCCTCACAAGGGTGGGTATGTTATTACCAAGTGGTACGATCATCACAATCATCCTTTGATCGATGCTGACAAGAGGCACTTCTTGCCAATTATTTTGCATCTGGGATATCATCGAGGGCTACATACGACTCTATGGCCCGGGCTACTGGCGGTGTTGATAAACTTGGTTTTCTACAGATTGATTTGAAGAACCACTTGTCTGCTATCAAGGCGAAGGCATTGCAACCTGGAGAGGCTACTGTGTTGCAAGCGTGGTTTAGGCAGCAGGCATTGGTAAGGCCTGGTTTTTACTACGACCTTCAAGTTGATGAAGACGAGGCAATTTCTTCAATTTTCTGGGCTGATTCTGTCATGCGGGCCGATTATGCACTTTTTGGTGATTTCGTCAGCTTTGACACAACATACCAAACTAACAAGGACTACAAGCCCTGTTTGCTAAATTGTTTTCACATTTTCTGATCTTATATGCTTCAATCTAACAAGTATTAACCACTATGGTACTATTCTGTGGTTAGTGGCCACTAACCACTGTTAAGCAATTCTGCGGTTAGTGGCCACTAACCATTGTTGTAGTAATTTGTGGTTATTGATTAAGAATCTCATTCTTTCTGATCTTAAAGCATATATGCTGAATAGGAATTTGATCGTAAAGAATGTTTATTGTACTTCTGTGTGGTTATCATAAGGAATGTTTTCATACTAATTGTTCCTTCTATGTATTTTTAGGTATTTTTGTTGGCTTTAATCACCATAAAAGTACTTGCGTGTTTGGTGGCGCGTTGCTTTATGATGAAACCACCCCAACATTCAAGTGGTTGTTCGAGACTTTTATTAAATGCATGAATTGCAAGAAATCGGAGACCTTTATGACAGATCAAGCACCTGCAATTGCTGCCGGTGTTCGTGAGGTTTTCCCCGATGTTTTTCATGCTTTATGTTTTTGGCACATCAAGCAAAATGCCACTAAGAGACTTGGGGCTAGGGCCACTGCTAAGTTTTTTGATGAATTCAATCATCTTGAAAGCATGTTGATAACGAGGAACAGTTTGAATACTCTTGGAACCATATGATTGACGAATGCTTCGATAATCGACACCATTCTGACATGACTTGGCTAAGCTTCATTTACACCAGCAGGAGACAATGGTCTTCTGCTTGGGTGAAGAGTACATTCACAGATGGGGAGAAGACCACGCAACTTAGCAAACAATTCAATGCCTTTGCTCGACACTATCTGAAGACTGAACACTCTATCTCTCAATTGTTGTCTAGGTTCCAAAATCTCGTCGATGATTTGCGTCATAATGAACTGATGTCTGATTTTAGAATGCAGAACACTGTTGTGCAGAATAGGCATCCCAACAGTGGTTTGATGTGCCATGCAGCTGAGTTGTTCACTCCTTCCATTTTTGAGTTAATTCAGAAGGAGATTAACGCGAGCAGAGCTTACACGATATCGGTAATTACCCATTTCTTTTTTTTTGTTAATAATTCTTGTTAATTGGGGAAATAACCACAAATTAGTACCACGTTGGTTAGTGACCACTAACCACAGATATGCACAACACTGGTTAGTGGCTACTAACCACAGATTAGTACAATAGTGCTTAATACTTGTTAGATGCCACAGATTGCCATTACTATTACTTGTTACTAACAATATTACTCTTCAATAACTATTATTTGTCCTAATAGTATATTTCGTGTGCAGCCTGTTCACGAGGTGAAACGGGACACAACAGAAGTTATAAATGTTGAGAGATGGGATAATCAATTTACTGAGAACGAAGTTTTGGTAGAAACCGAAGTTGTGAAGTTAGATTTGGTCGGGAGTTCAGAAAAAAGACATTTGATTTGGAAACAGCAATGCAAGTGGGCAATTGAACTTCAGAAGCTGTCCGGGATTTAGAACTTGTATAAAAATTTAGGAGGAAACAATTGTTCTTACCGTTTTTATGCATTTATACTTAAGACTGTAATGTCCGTTATACAATGGCATGTAAACATATGCTTACTGACATACCATTGCCACATTGTGTGCATAGAAGTTTGATAATACGATTCTGATTTAGTTTGATTATGTGATTCTGATTAAGTTTTATGTTAATCTATGGACATAGCATTTAAAAACCACTATTGTACAATCTGTGGTTAGTGGCCACTAATGTGCACAAATCTGGTTAGTAGTATAGGTAAGAACAAGCTAGTAGCTTCAATAAATTCCAGACAGGATTCCTACCAGAAAACTACTAGAAATCATAATCCTGAACATAAAATGTAAAAGAATGAGAATGAAAATTAAATAAACAAATTATGATTAAGAGCAAATTATAATCCTAACCAATGTTATGCACATTTGTGGAAAGTGTCAATAACCACAAATTAGTACCCCAATGGTTAGTGGCCACTAACCACATATATGCATAACTGTGGTTAGTGGCCACTAACCACAGAATAGTGCAAGAGTGGTTAATAGCAGAATTTCTCAATGTCTTCATTAGAAATTCAATTTCTTCATTAGAATAGTACATTAGAAATTCAATTTCTTCATTAGTACGTAGCTTAAATAAATTCCATACACTAGCCAAAGCAATTACATAGAAGTTCAATTTCTTCATTCATCTACAATTTCAATTACATATAGAAGTTCTAATTTTCCTATCTTTTCCTTCTTTTTCCTAGAGCCTTTTTTCCCCTTCATTTTTCATTTTTTCATCTTTCAATTGCTCACAAAAGGTGTTTGCTTCCTCTTGTATCGATTCCCTTAGCAAGTCGGTTCGGTGTTTCATGATTGAGCAGCAGAGATCTATCCGGAATTGATTAGTTGCAGACACTTTTTGACTCCTTCTCAATGTGTCCCAATTGCGAAACGAATCCATGTCGTTTTCATTTCCACGCCATTCCTTTAGGAACATCATTGTGAATACACCACAACTATCTCCATCTGGCTGTTGTGGCATTTGTGGATCATGCCACTCAAATTCTTCCCATTTATAAGGACAAGCCTTTCCCATGACGTTGTATCTCTCCACAACAAAACTGCGTGCTTTAGTCATCAACTTGTCTCCAAGGGCTTCAATTACTGAAATTGTGTCACTTTCATCCTTTCTTGAAAACCGTTTAAGGCTTGTTCGATACTCATATCTCCCCATCTTCAAGTTGAGCACATATGTGATAAAGTGGGATTGAGCAATAGTAGGGTTCAGGATCTGCAATATAGGTCATGTTAAAAAATGAGTGGGCAACAACCATTAAGTTAGAATCAAAAGCTAAAATTAGAATCACATTATCAATCTTACAAGTAATAACCACAATTGTACAATCTGTGGTTAGTGGCCACTAACCAGTGTTAAGCAACTCTGTGGTTAGTGGCCACTAACCATTGGGGTACTAGTTTGTGGTTAGTGGTCACAGATACGGGACTAGTTCTACATAGCAATAACTCTAAGCATAGCCCCAAGATATATCCCTTTTATACCTTCCACCATATCAGGGATCAGGATCTTTTATATTAAAAAAAATATTCAAAGAAAACTTACATATTCAAGTGCAGATCTGTTGAGCCTCCTCCATTTCATGAAGCTGTTGAAAATATGAAGCTTGAGAGTGAAGTCTTCGGCAGCCGTGGATTGATCTCGTGTGTCCGGCGAGATCAATCCGAGTGAACTCTTTTCCCTTCAAATAGCTGACGAGTAGAGCAACTGTCTTCCAAAAAGTTCATAATACAATTAATTGACTTACATATGCATCGGTTTACCCAAATAATGCATATCAGATCATATATGCTTCAATCCAACAAGTATTAACTGCAATTGTACTATTCTGTGGTTAGTGGCCACTAACCACAGTTGTGCATATCTGTGGTTAGTGGCCACCAACCAGTGTTAAGCATATATGATCTAATCATCAAATAATTTCTTACCGTGGACCCTGCTGTCAATAGTAATCTTTGCATCCTATCTTCTGGTTGTCCCAAATTCAACAAGAATGTGTAGCTATCAACGACTAGGTTTGTCACCCACTTGGCAGACAATAAGCTCTCTCAATGTCTTCTGCTGTTATATGAAGCACTTCATATTCGCTCAGCCGCAAATGACATTGCTCCGGTTCAAAATTGTTGGATACTCATTTAACAAAATCTCCTGGAATCCTATTCCATTTGCAGATGAGAACAAAGGCTCCAAAACCGGTTGATTGTAACAACCGTCTCTATCTTTCATCAATGTCATTCAGCAATAGGTAACCTTTTCTGGTTTACACATATGTTTGAATCTTGTATTTGGCGCTTCTCTTGATCTCTTTCTGTCTTCCATCCTTCTTTATCTAAAAAAACATGCACATTGAAATTAAAAATGAGGGGGAAACAACCATGAAGTTAGAATCAAAAAATAAAATTAGAATCACATTATCAATCTAACCAAAAATAACCACAATTGTACTATTCTGCGGTTAGTGGCCACTAACCATTGTCAAGCAATTTTGTGGTTAGTGGCCACTAACTAGTGTTGTGCATATGTGTGGTTAATGTCTTCTACAGTAGCTTTGTTGCAATTTGTTTTTAAATTGATGTGAGATATCATATTACAGTGAGTTGTTATCCAGAATATGGTATCAATATTATTATTTATTCCCTGCAGCACATGTTTTACACCATTAACTTATTGAAAAAGTTGATAGTTGACCACACTCAAGTAATAGAATCAGACACAAAATGATATAGAGCAACATGCTTTAGCATAATATGTATAAAGCCAATAAGTTATAGCTGACCACACTCTAAAAAATTGCACAGCTAGGGAGTTTACAAGGCACTGACATATATGTATACATATATATATATATATATATATATATATATATATATATATATATATATATATATACAATGTCCATTGTTATAAACAGATAAATGAGTAAGAGAAACTATTCTTATATAGTTACCTACACCACATAACGATGGTTTTGATTCCTCGTTCAATATCTTATGTTCATTAACTCACTAACCATGATCTAGTAACACAATGGTTAGTAGCCACTAACCATTGTGTTGCTAGTTTGTGGTTAGTGGTCACAGATACCAAAAGAAGCACTTAACCACTAACAACAAGCTAGTAACACAATGGTTATTAGTTATTAATAGAGTCAGTCTTAATAGCATTTACACAAACACATTCAGAAAGCATAGGCAAAGAACCCAAATTTTTAGTTCAGTTCATTTCATTTAGCTCAATGCCTCAATTTCCAGCATATCCAGAAAGCAAACTCAACAAAAAACAATGGCGCAGATGCAAGAGAAAAAAACTAACCAATCAAACAAACAAGCACAGAATCATCATCAATTCATCTTCATTATCACCAACACAAGCTCGTTCTCAAATTTACCCCAAATTTTCACCAACGCAGAAAGCAATCAACCGTAAACCCCAGAACTGAACATGCAGAGAGAGAGAGAGAGGCATACAGATAATGACGGCGACAGCGAAGAACGGTTTCCTCGCAGAGAACGCGACGGCAGACAGTGACGAACTGCGGTGACGGTTAACTGGACGCGCGACGGTGACGAACTGGAACTTGAGAGTTCAGCAATTGACCAACCACTATAAAAAAATTTCCCATTAGCGAGGAATTTTTCCCTCGCTAAATGGCCCAAATCCGTCGCTAATTCCCATTAGCGAGGGAATTAGCGAATCATTCCCTCGCTAATCTGCTCCTCGCTAGTGGTAATTAGCGAGGGAATTTGATTCCCTCGCTAAGTAGCGAGGGAACATTCTGTCGCTAATTCCCTCGCTAATTAGCGAGGGAATATTCCGTCGCTAACTCTGACAGCCACAGTTTTTTTATATTGTTATTATTATTATTATTATTATTATTATTATTATTATAGTGTGGTGGTGGTGGTGATGGTGGTGGTGTGGTGGTGGTGGTGGGGAAGGGTATTAGGGTAGAGAGATAAGGAGAGAGAGAGAGAGAGGGAGAGAGAGAAATGAGCTTTGTGGTGGTGTGGTGGTGTGGTGGTGGTGGTCGTGGTTGTGGTGGTGGTGGTGGTGGTGGTGGTGAAGGGTATTATGGTAGAGAGAGAAGGAGAATAGTAAGGGAGAAGGAGAGAAAGAGAGAGAGAGAGAGAGAGAGAGAGAGAGAGAGAGAGAGAGAGAGAGAGAGAGAGAGAAATGAGTGGTGGTGGTGGTGGTGGTGGTGAAGGGTATTAGGGTAGAGAGAGAAGATAGAGTGAGAGAAGAGTGTGAGGAGGTGGTGGTGTTGGTGTGGTGGTGGTGGTGGAAGAGTGAAGAGAGAATAAGAGTGTGAGAGGAGGTGGTGGTGTGGTGGTGGAAGAGTGAAGAGAGAAGAAGAGTCTGAGGAGAGAAAAAGAGAGAAGAGTGTGAGGAGAGTAGGAGAGAAGAGTGTGTGTGAGAGGATAAATAAGCTGAAAAGTCAGAAATTTTGCGAGGGAATTAGCGAGGGACTGACAATTCCGTCGCTAATCACCTGCACGAAGTCCTATCATCTAAAAGCTGTCAGAAATTAGCGAGGGAATTAGCGAGGGACTGAAAAATCCGTCGCTAATTAGCGAGGGACCTAAAAATCTGTCGCTAATGACAGAATTAGCGAGGAACTAAAAATTCCCTCGCTAATTCCCTCGTTAATAAGCGTTTTTTTTGTAGTGAACTGGAAACGCCGGCGAACTGGAAACACGCGACGGTGAGGGTGACGAACTGGAAACGACAACGAGACGTTTTGCTCCGTAAACGATGGTTGAAACACTCGACGAGCACTCGACGACAGAGCAACAACACTCGACAGCGAGTTTGTAGAGTTCGTTTGCGACGGACGTGGATTCACAGTGGTTTGCGACGACAAGTTTGTAGAGTGGGTTCTGCGCGCGGAAATCGTTTGCAACGGTGAGTCTGTTCGTTTGCTTTGTGATTTTTGAAATTGGGGAAAGTGTTTTGAAATTGGGTTTTTTAATTATTTGGGGAATGACTCATATGCCCTTTAATATTTGTTACTAAGCTTTTGGCTTAGTATCCTAAATCAGACTCATGTTTATCACCTATATTTACAATTGGGATTCATGTTACAAGCATCTAATCATCATGGTCCATATATAATCATTAGGCTTAATTACAGTTTTGGTTCCCCTATTATGACCAATTCTCGATTTTGGTCCCTGAAGTTTTAATTTGACGATTTTGGTCCCCCTATTTTCCCAATTTGAAAAATCATAGTCCCCCTGTTCAATTTTGACTGACTTGTCCTACGTGGCAGCCCACGTCGACTGCCACGTAGGCGCACCCCCCACCCCACCACCGACCCCACCCACCACCGAATGAGATCTGCGATCTGTGAGAGCGAGAGCGAGAGAACGGGGAGACGAGAGCGACGAGCGACGAGCGAGAGCGAGAGCGACGGTGGTGAGAGGGAAAGGGAGAGCGGCAGTGGTGAGAGGGAAAGGGAGAGCGACGGTGGTGAGATGCGAAGGAGAGAGAGAGGGGGAGGTGCGAAGGGGAGGAGGTGCGAAGGGGAGGGGGAGGTGCGAAGGGGAGGGGGGAGGTGCGAAGGGGAGGAGGTGCGAAGGGGAGGGGGGAGGTGCGAAGGGGAGGGGGAGGTGCGAAGGGGAGGAGGGGCGAAGGGGAGGAGGGGCGAAGGGGAGGAGGGGCGAAGGGGAGGGGGGAGGTGCGACGGTGAGAGGGAATCGGTGGTGAGTGGTTGTTGGATCTGCGAGCGAGGGGGTGGGAGAAGCGTGAGAGGATTCGAGGGGGTGGGAGGGGGGAGGGGAAGAGGAACAGTGGAGGGGGAGGGGGGGTTCACGGTGGTGGGGGGTGGGAGGGGGGGAGGGGAACAGTGGAGGGGGAGGGGAAGAGGGTCACGAGGAAGAAGAAGGTGGGGGTGGGGGTGGGGGTGGGGGTGTGCCTACGTGGCAGTCCACGTGGGCTGCCACGTAGGATAAGTCAGTCAAAATTGGGGTGAGAGACCTTGATTTTTCAAATTGGAAAAATAGGGGGACCAAAATCATCAAATTAAAAGTTCAGGGACCAAAATCGAGAATTGGTCATAATAGGGGGAACCAAAACTGTAAGTAAGCCTAATCATTAACAAGCTCGTTGAAGATTTTTTTCTTTGCAAATAGAAGAAATTTGCAAACAAGCTTATAATAATTATCCGATGTTTCTTAGTTATAATCTAATAAATATTAAAAGAAATTATATGAATTAATAAGGCTAAAGTGCTCCCGGGGTCCCTTATCTTTATTTAAAGTAACGATTTGGTCCTTTATCTTTTTTTTGTCCCAAATCAGTCCTTTATGTTTTAAATTTTTGACACATAAATCCTTTTCTGTCCCAAATCAGTCCTTTATGTTTCAAATTTTTAACACATAAACCTTTTTTTTTTGACACATAAATCAGCACTGTTAACGGAAAAGGATTTATGTGTCAAAAATTTGAAAGATAAAGGACTTATTTGGGACAAAAAAAACATAAAGGACTAATTCGTTACTTTAAATAAAGATAAGGGACCCCGGGAGCACTTTTGCCAATTAATAACCATCCATTAAATTAACTCATAGATTGATCCAATCTACCGACATGATGTGGCACACGTGGTAGATACTTGGGTCTCTTTACCATTTTGGTCTTGGGTTTGATCCCTGACTGGTGCGTATGGAAAAATATTTGTTGGGAGAGGTCAACCCCTTAAATAGATCTCAGATACTTCGAAAGATTAGTCTCCGACCTTGATTTACCAAAAAAAGATTGATCCAATCTATTAATATATTTTTACTGATGAATCGGAAAGATAGATAATTAGATTTTTTGCCACCGCAACTTGAATCTAATCATGATCGTCTATTCATAATCCAAAATAATCTCTGTAACTTCAAAAAGTTAATCAGAATTGTACTTTCATTGGTATTCACGAGGATTATAATGACATCTTAATACATTAATGCAAAATCTACTTTTAACCAATTTGAGCGCCAAAGCCAAAGCCCCACCACCTCCCCCCCCCCCTCCCCCTACCCCCTCTTCTTTTTTTCATTTTTTTTTGAATACACTGTGGCGGGCCAGACCGTCCGTTAGCGTTTTTTTTTTTTAAAATTCAGTGTAGATTGACGGGCCAGCCCGCCAGCCCGCCACTTCGCGGGCAGGGCATGAATTTTGCGCCTGTGTTCTGTTAACGGGCCGGGCCGGGCCGCCCGTTTTGACATCCCTACCTAACCCTATATATTAATACACTGTCTACTTTACACCATTTGAGCGCCAAAAACACCCCCATTCCCCCTTTCTCGTGACAAATCAGTAATTTGTTTGGTGAAAAAAATCATAACGAAATGAGTGAGGTACAATGCTAAGTTGTATGTTTTGGGATGCTTCAGAATTCACAATAGTGTGTTTTTTTTTTGCTTTACTGTTCGCAAAAAATCCAACTATTCAAATATGCAAAATTTGTACCTCTAACCAGTTTAGTGGGAAAAAATATAATTTCGTACCTCTAACGAAATGAGTAAAGTACAATTTCTTTGAGGATGTATGATCTTTTGATATTATGAAAGAGCTTTATTTTTTATTTTGCATCGTAAGTAATTTTAGAGAACAAAAAACCGAAATCTAATCCAATCGAAACCAAAGTAAACTCATTTTTTTAAAAATTTCCGGAATTACCTCAAAAGAAGATAATTCCGAAAGCCAATTTTTTGAACTTTCCGGAATCACCTCAAAAGAGGTATTTCCGGAAGCCAATTTTGACTTCCGAAAATACCTCTTTCGAGGTGATTTCGGAAGGTTGCGTGTTTTGAGACACTTCGGTGTTCGAAAAAAAATTATCCGGTCAAATACTCAAAATATCATTTTGTGCCAATTCTTCTTCCTCCTTTCTTATTCTATGTTGTAACACTAATAGTACACAACCATTTTTTGGTGAATTCACTTAGCCGCGTCCCCCCTCCCCCCTTACCTTACCCCCCTACCCCCCTCTTCTTCTTTTTTCATTTTTTTTGGAATACATAAAAATTTAGGAAAAATTTTGATCTATAAATATATTAGGTTTGTTCCTCGATAATCGAATAGGCGGAAAATGAAAATAAATTTCGTGATAAATTATGTAAAGTTTGTTCCTCAGTAACCTGTTTGGTGAAAAAAAATCATAACATCAAAATGTCATTTTCCACCTAACTACTACTTAAAGCTTTATTTGGGTAACAGATAGGAAACATTTTCTTATCGGAAGGTGAAAATAATATCTGGTCCTTATTTTGTAACATTGACTTAGTGGGGAAAAAAAATTTTAATCTGATTACCCTGCGTTAAATAGTCAGTCAATGTGATTCCGGCCCAAGGTTAAAAAAGTAACTTTCGTACGGTTCTTATCGTACTAAATATACTTAAAAGTACGAAGATAAAATGTCAGAAACGTTAAATGACAAGTCCGACTGGTGTTGTGTGATTCAAGCCCGAGGTTTACAAAGTAACTTTCGTACGATTCTTATCATACCAAATATACTTAAATGTACGAAGACGAAATGTGAGAAACGTTAAATGACAAGCCGACCGGTGTTGTGTGATTCACCCCTGAGGTTAACAAAGTAAGTTTCGTACAATTCTTATTGTACCAAATACCACCTTGACTTTAAGGTCATTCACTGTGTACTGTCAGAGAGTTAGCCTATTGTGATGCAAATATGGATGAAATCAAAATGTCATTTTCCACCTAACTACTACTTAAAGCTTTATTTGGGTAACAGATATCTGGTCCTTATTTTGTAACATTGACGTAGTGGGAAAAAATATTTTTAATCTGGTTACCTTGCGTTAAATAGTTAGTTAATGTAATTCCGGCCCGAGGTTAAAAAAGTAACTTTCGTACGATTCTTATCGTACTAAATATACTTAAAAGTACGAAGATGAAATGTCAGAAACGTTAAATGACAAATCCGACTGGTGTTGTGTGATTCAAGGCCGAGGTTTACAAAGTAACTTTCGTACGATTCTTATCATACCAAATATACTTAAATGTACGAAGACGAAATGTGAGAAACGTTATATGACAAGCTCGACTGGTGTTGTGTGATTCAGCCCTGAGGTTAACAAATTAACTTTCGTACGATTCTTATTGTACCAAATACACTAAAAAGTACGAAGCCGAAATGTCAGAAACGTTAAATGACAAGCCCGAGTGGTGTTGTGTAATTCAGACCCGAGGTTAACAAAGTAACTTTCGTATGATTATTATCGTACCAAATAGTAGCGTTGTTTTCGTAAGGATAATAGTTAAAAGTATGAAAAAGAAAATGTCAGAAACATTAAATGACAAGCCCGACTGGTGTTGTGTGATTCAGGCCTGAGGTATTCCGTACGATTCTTATCATACCAAATAGTAGCGTTGTTTTATTCAGGATAATCCTTAAAACTACTTAAGAGTACCAAAATTATTGAGGTTCATTGGCTAACTTCAAACAAATAGATACTTGCCTATTTGATCTATAAATTTGTGGATTTCTTTTGATCAAGTGCACATTTTCTACTTCCGAAAATACCTCTTTCGAGGTGATTTCGGAAAGTTGCGTGTTTTGAGGCACTTCGGTCTTCGAAAAAAAATTAACCGGTCAAATACTCAAAATATCATTTTGTGCCAATTCTTCTTCCTCCTTTCTTATTCTATGTTGTAACACCAATAGTACACAGCCATTTTTTGGTGAATTCACTTAGCCGCGTCATTGTTACCACCCCGTGCATGCCACGGGTGTATGTCCATGTCCTAGTTAAGTTGGTAATGTCAAAGATATGCATTCTAAATTAAGTAAATAATGTTAGGGATTCATTTGCTTATAAATTTAAAACAAGGATGAACTTGATTAGCATTTTGCAATTCTAGGGACCAATTTGAAATATTGATAATGTGGAGGACTAAGTTGCACAATGCTACAATTCCAGGAACCAAACTAGCTATATTTCAAAAAAGGAAGAGGATGGTGTATTGTGTTTCAAGTGATGAGGCAAAAATGATTAATGTAACTTCAAAAAGTTAACAAGAGCTGTGCAATCTAAATTAAGTGAATAATGTTAGGGATGCATTTGCTTACAAATTTAGATAAAGAGCGAACTTGATTGACATTTTGCATGTAAAAGAAAGTTTTTTAGAATACAGGTATTATTATAGCCTAAATAGTTATTATTATTTTAAGAGTAGTTATTGTCTATTTAATTTATTTATCTTCCAATATAATTTGGTGTTGTATCGCAACCTCAAAGGCTATTAAATTAAATTTTTACTAAAAGAATATGCACTTTGTCAACTTTCCGTCAGAGAATTGAAATTCAAACCAGAGAATTAAGACTGAAAAATGCAAACCATGTAACAGAAAATATGCCAACCAACAACCAATCTAGTAGCCACTTGATTTTTTTTTCCGATAAATGAAATTTCATTAAAATTGTCTAACTTGAGCATTATCGTGTAATCACTCTACCCACCTTCTATGAAAGGTTGCTGAGGACACGCTATCATTTACTACAAAAGCTAGAATGATAGTACACCACAAATTTCTTTTACTCTCCACAAGAGGAGAGGAACACCAGGAAAGTAATTAGTGAGTTGCGATACTAACAATATATATATATATATAACTAGGCATAACAAACTGTCATTCGCCACTGAAGATTCGTCGCTAACAACCACGTCGACCACTTAGAGCTTCGCCGCCGAAGATCCACCACTGATTACTATGGTGCCAAATAGCCACCATTTATTTTTCCTTTTAGTTATGTTTTTGAAGATATTTTCAATGGAAACACATCAATTTCGGAAGAAATGATTGTCTTGAGGCACTTTCGAAGTCAAACAATTGTTTGATATTTCGAAGAATCAAAAACTAAAAATTGTATTGTCACGTCAGCATCATTTTAGCCATATCGTCAACATTGTTTGAAACATAAATGACTCGTTCGAAAAGGGAAAATGATAAATGACAAAACCAAAATTTTAAATTAAGTTAGAGTAAGAAGGGTTACTTTGTCCAAAAGGTTATGTTTAGAGTGATATTCAATCTTAGTGAACAAGATCTTCTATCAACCAACAATTGGTGCAAAGCAAGTTCAGCTCAAATCGGAAAGAAGAGATTCAATATCCCTAATCAAATGGATCGTTGGTAATAAGTAGCCAACATAGCATAATTGACACAATCATTTATTTCATAGAATCTTATTATATCAAGGTTTATTGTCTTTTTTCTATTGAATTTGGGGAACATTAAGTACATGAAGAGAATCTAGACTTCAGGATGTCGACCCTAATCTAATACGATGAAAACAAAAGTAATTAAGAAAAATGATAACACCAAATTGAAACTACTAGTACAGAAAGCAGGTAAATGATATGCATGGCTCTATAAGATGAAACAACATCCATTGTCTACATGCATCCCCGTCTTCTCACCCCCATCTTCTTATGTTGACCTCCTCCTGCTGTCATTGCGGTTCATTTCTGCTTCATTGTTTGTAGAAATGGTTGCAGAAACGGCACTGGAAGTAGTTTTGGCAAACAAAGATTTTACATAAGAGTTGATCCTTTGACCAACATGCTTCAGCTTCTTTGACCAATGTTTCTTTGGTCCCATTTCATCAGAGAAATGCAAAAACCTACGGGTTTCCAATGATAACTGGGATCCAACAACATCAACGGGGGTGTTGGTGTTCAAAAGAAGGGTGTGAATATTGGGAATGGCTTTCTCCATGTTGAACACATTATCCCTATTTTCTTGTAGAGATGGCAAGTTCGCATAAGGACTCATTACATATTCAATGTAGTCTTCATTTACACGAACCAATGGAGCCTTTTTAGTGGTCATTTCATGTGACATTCTCTGGGAGAATAAGAAGAAGTTGGCTGAATTGTTGTTTCAAGTGATGAGGCAACATGTTCCAAAGTGTACTATATATACATGAGAAATATCATTAATTTATTCCTTTATAAAAAATATATTAAGTTATAACTCTTGTATTAACTGTACTCCTATTTTACTATTTGAAATACCTTTTATATGCTTACTTTTTTGACAACATTTTATATTTTTACTAAGGTTAAATATATTTTTGGTCCCTAAAAATATTTACAAATTATTTTAATCCTTATAATAAATTTCACTCACTTTTAGTTCCCACATTTTCCTCCGTCAATGCTTTTAGTCTCTCACATGATTTTTAATAGTGTTTTATGGGTTATAGCACTTCTAAGTGCTATTAAAAGTCATGAATGAATCAAAGTATTGATGGAGGAAAATGTAAGAACTAATAGTGAGTGAAATAAGAAACAATTGTATAAATCAACTTAATCAAAAAAGTTTTTTAGTTCAAACATACCCTCAATATCGATCCCTAATCAAATGGATGGTTGGTAATTTAGTGGCTAACATAACATGATTGACACAAACACAATCACAATCACGCGTGTGTTTATATTCTAATTCTATCCTTCGTTTATTGTCCTCTTCCATTTGAATTTGATGCACGTTAAGTACATGTTTGAGATCTACAATTCAGGATGTAGACACTAATTATGTTTTGTATTGATATTTTCAATGAAAGTATCACACTCAACCTTCTAATCTGTACGATGAAAACGAAAGTAAGAAGAATGGTTAGCATAGCTAGATTGAATTAAGTACATAAGCAGGTAAAATATATTTTTGCTTGGTAGGTCTCTATAATATGACTCAATATCCATTGTCTATATGATTCCCCATCTTCTCATTCAATTACCTTGGGGTCATGTTGAAATAACCAAACCGTAGACAGTGTCGGTTCATGGTTTAACCAGTTAGACCGTCAGATTGATTCTACTTTTAAAACACTTTGAGAAAGTTTTGAGTCCTCAGAGGCACTCCTTCATATCACAACAAATGCTTCAATATAAAAGTTTCCTCCGATCTGATGTTCTTCGGCTCTTCTGCATGTATTATTAATGTTTTGGAAGCTCTAAATGAACTTTACAAGCCATAGGGTGGTTGGTGTGTAACAAGCAAATCTATGAAAGCATCTGTTTTGTCCCAGTTCACGGAGTTTCCATTACCCTGTAGATTCCCCATCCAAGTTGAGTTATCATACAATTTATTAGAAAGTTAGTTGGAATTTTTTATTTACTCTTCATATTGTACTAAGTTTTTACTTCACAATTCATTTTAAATGAAATTCATATTCTATTCAAATAGGGAGTTTGTAACTCTTAATATGGTATCAAGAGCGCTCTAGCTTCCGCATTCCACTCTCCTCGGTGATTCCTTCATCGTCTTCTCATGAATTTCTCCTTCTATTTCGTGATTCTTGAACAATGGCGCTCATCGTGGTATCATAAGTTTCTTTTCAACACTTCTTCTTGCGTGTGTTCAAGAAGTTCATTGAAGTTTCTTCCTCGATCATCCCTCGAGCCAGCTTCATCATTTTGCTGCGTTTTTGTCTCTTGTTTCTACTTGGTCCAGCCGTGTAGCTATGGAAGAACTAATGAAACAACAATTTTTTTCCCGAAAGAAGCCATGTTTCGCTTTCTTTATCCCTTCTTGCATGTGTTCAAGAAGTTCATTGAATTTCATTCCTCGATCATCCATTGAGCCAACTTCATCATCATTGTTGTGTCTCCGTCTCTTGTTTCTTTCTAGTCGAGCTGAGTAGCTATGTAAGAACGAATGAACCAGCAAATGAAATCTTTTTCAACTCATGTATCTAACAATCCAATTTTTTGCTAGAACTGTTGTTTGTTTTTGCAAATTAAAAATCTCGTTCAACATTTGGTTGTGTTTTGTCCATCATCGGCACCACCATGGGAACGGTCTTTCGGATATGTTTGGTACATTTTAGGGTTTACTCCTACTATTCTTAGCCCTTTATCCTTTCCATAGAATTCAAGGTTTTCTATGTTTGATAAGGAATTCACCGTTTGGTTGTATTTCATCTTGTTTTCTTATTGGATTTTTGGATTGATTTCTTGGATCCACATTTTTGTCTTGGGGTTTTTGAAGACTACCCTATGTTCTTTCATCGATGCGTGGTTTCTTGCAAGTACTCAGTTGCCGTCAACAAAGTAGCACTATTATTTGGCATTGTGGAGTGAGATTTCATTCTCCTAAGCTTCTCAATGTGTCTACGATGATTGCTCGATGGAGTTAATATTCATGTGGTTTGTGTATTTGAATTTAGCATCTCATCTCCAAGTTGGGAGATCTTGACATCTCTCTTCCAACTTGAGGGGGAGTATTAGAAAGTTAGTTAAAATTAGTTTTTAGTTGTAACAACTTTTCACAATTAGTTAGTTAGCTGGAATTTTTTATTTACTTCCACTTGAAGGTGCACTATACATAGTGATCACCTCTACTAAGTTTTTACTTTACAATTCATTTTAAATGAAATTCATATTTTATTCAAATAGGGAATTTGTAACTTAATACAATTGGTTGGGTGTTAGCATAGTCAAACGCACTTTAGTTAGTAGTTGTGAAGAGAGTGAAGAGAATATAAAGAGAGTGAACAGAATATAAAGTGATATGATAAATGTGATAGGTAGATGATGCGATAAGAGGAGAGAGATGGGGAGAAATTGAGGTGTTGAATAGGTGTAGAAAAAATACGGGTGTTTAAAAATTATGGTTCTTATTAAAATTATAAAGAGTTAAATATATTTTAGTCTACTTTCAATCTAATAAAAATATATGCTAGCACATTTACATATTTTTAGACATCACCAAATTTTGACATTTGTCACAATTTAGGGGCAAAATAGACAATTCACCACATAAAGACAAAATACTACAGTGCCGCAACAGTGCAAATTCTGACGCGCTACTGTATGCTACAATGCCAATTCTGACACGCTACAATACGCTACAGTACCAATAGAGTTTTTTTTTAAAAAAACTGGCTTTTTAAAAAACTGATTTTTAAATAAACTGATTTTTTTTTAAAATATTTTTTAAAAAGAAATGAATTTTTTTAAATTTTTTTTTATTCACTGTTTTTTAAAAAAAATTAAAATCGTTTGTCAATATTTTTATAAAAACAATTAGTCACTATAAATCAATTGTTCACTATATTTATAATCTACTCAAACTACTAAAATTAATAAAACAATTGGTCACTATAAATCAATTAGCCACTATCCATTGTCAAAAAAAGAATTGTAAAAAACATTAACCCATACCAAAAATTACAAAATAACTACTAAAACTAATCAATTTAACTACTTTTGTTAAAATCAATCAATTTAAACACTACCAAAAATTACCAAATAACTATTTTATAATTACTAAAAAGGAGTAAAATGCCAACGGGAGTGGCAACGAGAACGCCAATGGGAGTGGTAACGAAAGCGCCAACGGGAGAGGCAACGGGAGTGGCAACGATAGAGGGAAAACAAAGTGATGGACAAAAAACAGATTGAAAACTGGAATCAGAAGCTGCAACAGACGCAGCAAAATAACAAAAAACAGCAGAATTTTAAAAACAACTTTTTTTTCAGTTTTTCTTTCCATAAAATAATCACTTTTTTGTTAGTTTTTTTACTAAAAACATAATGTTTTTTAACTATTTCTATAATTTACTCAAACTACTAAAATTAATCAATTTAACTACTACTAATTGTAAAAAAACCATACCTCTAACAATAGTTTCAAAATTATTTATTCCAAAAAAATAAATTATTAAATTAATATTACACTCAATAATTAAATAATTTAAAATTTACTATTTATTATAATCTCTAATAAAATTACTAAATTCAATCAAATTTTTCATGTAATAAATAAAATCAATTTAACCACTAACAATTGTAATATTAAATCATATAGAAAAAAAGGAGAAACATGTGACAACAGGAGCAGCAACGAGAGACTGACAACGAGATCGGCAACGAGAGCGGCAACGGGAGTGCCAACAAGAGAGCGAACGAGAGCGCCAACGAGAGTGCCAACAAGAGAGCGAACGAGAGCGACGAGGCTGCATATTTTACCTTTTACTCCATTATTAATATTATAAGAAGATACCGACTTTGTTTTAACTTTTTGCAACACAACTATTTTAGTAAATTCACCGCTAAAAGACAAAATTTTCAACACAACGAGAGCGGCGATGCGAGACTGGCAATGGAATCAACAACGAGAGCGACAACGGGAACAGGAGTGGGAACGAGAGAGACAAGGAGAGCGCCAACGTGGGTGCATATTGTAAAAATTCTTATTTTCTTTTTTCTTCATTTTTACTCCATCTAAAATTTATTATTTACTATAATCGCTCTATTAAAACTATTCAAATTAATCAATATAACCACTAAGAATTATTATATAAATACAACTTTAGCCACTACCAAACTTTACAAAATAATTACTTATAATTAAACGAATATGATTTAATTAATATTAAATCATATAGAAAAATATGAGTAACATGTGGCAACGGGAGCGACAACGAGAGAGTGGCAATGGTAGCTGCAACGGAAGTGGCAACCAGAGAGGTAACGAGAGCGTCAACGGGAGGGCCAACGCGGATGCAAATGGGAGTGTAAACGGGGATGCATATTTTACCTCTAATGTCTAAATACATTATTATGGATCAATGTAATTCTGATTGTCAATCTCCTTTAATTTCTTCGACTCAATATAATTTTCATTTGAATCTTATATGACATAATACCTATCTCTTTCCACTTTGAATTTCAAATCATACATTTTGGACATTGTTCACAACTTATGATTATCTTCCAAATTACTATTATGACTTCATGCAATACACCGACCATACAGTATTACCTGTGCGTATGCACGGGTAAAATACTAGTTTTTATAAAATATTAAGTTAATAAGGGTGTTGATGCTAATTTTATTTTTTTAGGGTATGCGGTTGAGCCACCTGGGCTAGGGTGGATCCGCGTATGTGTTCAGGTAGACCAAAAAGTATACTATTGCTTGGGAATCAAGATTACAGCTAGTTTAGTCTTTTACTTAAGGGTAAAACTTTGATGACTCCCAAGTAGGGGTACACATGCCCTTTAGCCTGATAAATCTGAATTGCATATAGATTTGTAGGTCTGAAATTAAGTGCTTTTATGCTAATTTTAGGAAATTACATAGACTTTAAGGGTAAAAATGTCATTACCCTCTCTTTTTTTTTCATCTTACACTCTCTTTCTTCCTTTTTTTTCATTTTTCTTCTTACACTCTCTTTTCTCCTTTTCACTTTTCTCTTACACTCTCTTTCTTGTTTTTTTCTTTTTACATTACTTTTACTTTTCCCATAAACAATTCTTCTATTTATCTTATCGCTTCACTTCAGTTTTTTTAACTAAATTTCTAAATTTATACAAACACTACTCTACTAAAATTACCTATAAAAATGTAAATAAGTCACACTAAAAAAAATTATCACCTTTTTGAATAAGTTATCACCTTAAAATTTTAATTTTTCTATCCGAAATCTGTTTACATTCTTATTGATAATCTACTATATATCTTTTACTATCTACTATAATCTACTAATCAACTAAAATAATCAACTGAAACTACGAGATAACTGCACTGATATATAAAAAAAAACACGGGATAACTGCACCGATATATAAAAAAACACGAGATTAAAAAAAACACGGGATAACAACACTGATATATAAAAAAACACTGCACTAATATATAAAAAACACGAGATAAATGCACAGATTGTTTTTAAATGATACTTTTACATTTTTAGATTTTAATATTTATCTATTTTTTATTTGAAACTCCTTTTTTATCTACTTTAAATTTGTTTTTATTTTCACGAGGTAATGTTCAGACTATTTAAATACTGTCTAGATTCATTCATAAAAAACACGACAGCACCCATGCGTTAATAGATCATTTATAGTGTTGGTACCAAAGAAGAAAAAACCTAAATCAATACTGACTCATCTCTCTCATCGGTTGTGTATATAAAGTCCTAGCTAAAGTATTGGCCAAAAGAATAAAGTGATATCTAAAGTATTGGCCAAAAGAATAAAGTCTTAGAGACAATGGAGTGATTTCTAGAATTTAGAATTAAGGCACATTTCATAGATCTTGCCTTAGCATTGTAATTATCACTAGTAATGTGATGTGATAAGAAGATACAGAGAAGATGAATCGTCATAGCAGATCGAAAGAAAATCTGATAAGAGCAGGGTAGCATGTCCAATATCAGGGATTCAATTAAGAGAGAAAAACCAAATCATAATTATTGATTCGAAAATAAATTAATAAGATTGAAATATGATACTTACACATTAATAACAACTTATTTTCATCTCAAAAGTGAATCTTTCACTATTTAAAAACCAAATCACTTCGAAGCAGGTGACCCGGGATAACAAAGAGGTCACAAAGTATGCAATTAGAGGCAAATCCAACCACAACAACAAATATATGAAAGTGAAAATTCAGTTCAACAATATCAGTTAAAATAAACAAGACTTTCCCATAATTGACAAATCAGCATCCCAGCAACACTTCAACCTGCTACCTGGCCAGGAACTTTCTCTTCTTTCTTTCAACACAAGGGACAAGGAGATAGTTTATGAGAAAATTAGTAGAGCACCCGTGCTTGCGCCCAGGTCACACTCGTTCCTACGCATGTTCTATAGTGGACATTTATATAGAACTATGTATCATGGCCACTTCTGGTTGAAGACGTGTCTAGTGTCGGACACTATGTCGTGTCGGACACCGACACCGACATTTTAATTACTTCCATTTTTCAAATTAAAACTGGTGTCTATGTGTCCGTGTGAGTGTTGTGTCCAGTCTCCGTGTCGGTGTCAGTGCTTCATAGATATAGAATAAATTGTTTATATTGAAAAACCTCTTTATATATAACATTAATAGCAGTTTTTGTTTCCTTGTAAGGGCATAAAACCTCTTTATATTGAAAAACCTCTTCATTGCATAAAAGTTGAGAAAAAAGCTAAAATTTCATTGCATAGAAGTTGAGAAAAACCAAAACGACATCCATGAAAGAAATATTGGCTTGATCAAATAGTTGTTTCAAGTGGATGGCAACTGACAATTGAGGTAAATGTAAGGGCAACTATAACACCGAGACCTCTTTTTGGAATAAGACAAACTTTTCAAATACATTATCCATCCTTTCCTAAAAATTTGGAGATGTGACATTGTATAATCAAACATAGAATAACACATTCAAGAGCCACCATGTCCTCACCTGACTCAAATTTCAAACTATAACACTGCATTTCCTCACCCACATATACACATTTACTTTAGCTCAAATTTCATTACACAAAAATTCAGAAAAATCGAAACTACACATTTCTATGAATCAACTATTAGCTTAAACAAGTACCAACTTGATCACATAGTTGTTTCAAGTGGGTGGCAACTAAAATTCGAGGCAACTGTAAATCGGGGAAACCATTAATAAAGGGTAACTGTGAAGCACGACAACTGTAAATAAAGGAACCTGTAAATCGGGACAGCTGTAAATTGCAACCATTAATTGGAGCAACCGTAAATCAAGGCAACCATAAATAGGGGCAACTATAAATCGAGGCAACCATTAATCGGGGCAACTGTAAATCAAGACAACCATAATTAGGGGCAACTGTAAATTGAGGCAACTGCAAATCGAGACAACCATAAAACGGGGCATTTGTAGTGTAAATCGAGGCAACTATTAATCGGGGCAACTGTAAATCGCGGCAACCATTAATTGGGGCAACTGTAAATCGAGGCAACCATAAATTGAGGCAACCGTAAATCAAAACAATTATTAATCAGGGCAACTGCAAATCGAGACAACCATAAATCGGGGCATCTGTAGTGTAAATCGAGGCAACCATAAATCAAGGCAACTATAAACTGGCCATCTGTAGTGTAAATTGAGGCAACAATTAATAGAGGCAACCATAAAATTGGGCAACTGTAAATCGAGGCAACCATAAATTGAGGAAACAGTAAATTAGGAAGTTCCTTTCAGAATTGGACAAACTTGTCAAATTCATTATTTAGTAGATATTCTGGACGTGACACTTCATACTCGTAATAAAACATAGAATAGTGCATTCAAAAGTTGTCACTCCAAACCCAACAATTAACCTCTAGAAATAATGACATGTTATTTAACTCAATAAACTGAAGATAAAAAACAAACAGTTCCTCATCAGAGTCTCGATTCAGCATTACAGAACTATAAACCTAATAAACCTCAGTTAAACAACTAATGTCATTGGAAATGTAGCAACACCAAGTAGGTTCTCAGTGAAAACATAGGCTTGGGCTAACTACTACCTTAGACAAGTTGGATTGTAAGTAACATCATCGGTTCTCCCTGACAATTAACATATATTGATGCTCAAAAAACCAAATAATAAATAGAAATAACACATTATCACAATCGAAGCCTGAATCTTATCCATTTATGTCCTATGAACATCCCAGTACCAAGTAGGTTCTCGCTGGAATCAGGGGCTTGGCTATAAAACACCTCAAACAATTCGGATATAATTATAACATGCCAATGTGAAAAATCATCCATTTAATATAATTTTTTCCAGCATCAAAATATCCACCCATCAAATAGGAATAAAAGCACATAGCACTCAAATAACACGTCAGACTTAACATAATGAAAAAGGGCAGAATATATCACAACTCTATCAATCACAATCTTTTCCGGGAGAAAGCCTGCATTAAAGCTGAATAATCATCTTCATACTGAAAAATATAAGCAGCACAGAGTAGAAAGAACCTAACACCAATTTCAATTAAAAAGACGAGAATCACAAATCAAAACTTGGCTCATATCCAGAAATTCAACCATTTTTTCGATATGCTTCATTGAAATATCTCAGATGCGCGGATAATATGTAACCATCGCCAATAATTAAGGTTACAACTTTTTCTGAAGAAAGAGGACTCGGTAGCTTCCGATTAAGTCCATCCTTTATCCACGTGGAGAGTCACGTAGATAAATTGGTCACGTAACCAGCTGATTGTGCTATTAGACCATTATGTGTTTTTTGTTTTCGTCCTTTATCTTTTTAAAAATATTTGTTTACGTCTTTTATTTTTTTAAGTTAATTAAAATGGTCCTTTTAGTAAGTAATTGTTAATTATGTTTCTCGTTTTTTCGCTTTTGTTCTTTATCTTTTTTAAAATGTCTCTTTATGTCTTTTGTCTTTTCACAGTTAATTAAAGAAAATTGATGGATGGTACGAAACCAAAAATGAAGAACGATTCATAATAAAACAATGTCTCTCAGTTACCTTTTACCCAGTGAAGTACGTCAAAACTCGAGCTTTCCCGTTTTATGATTGTTCGACGTGTGTGAATTTTTACATTTGGTATAAAATTTTCTCATAACAAATATGTTTGGTCGTCATTTAAATGTTTATTCCGTTAATGTGTATTAAAAAAGAAAAATATTCTATTGCGCTAATATAGAAGAAAAAAATAAAAAATAAAAAAACCACACAGACTTGGATCCCACCCCAAGGTCTTGGTTTCGAATCTTGGGTGTGGCAAAAACTCTGTTGGGAGGGGAGAACCACACGGGCCAGCAAAGTCGGAAACTCGTGGCCAGCCAGGTTCCCCGGCGTAGATTAGTCACCAACAAAGCCGGTGGAAACTACGCACAAATGACATTGTAACCAAAAAAAGAAATTAAAAAAATGATAATTAAATAATAAATTAAAAAATCGAGAATTATTCAAGTTGAACTTTCGCCTTGTTCTAATTTAATTTTCAGTTTTTAATTCACTTATGTTCTATTAATTAAGACCAATCATATTTGTTACGAGAAAATTTTATACGAAATGTAAGAATTCACATACGTCGAACAATTATAAAATAGGAAAAACTTGGTTTTTGACGTATTTCGTTGGATAAAAGGTAACTTAAAGGCATTGTTGTATTATGGACCATTCTTCACTTTTCGTTTCTTACCATCCTTCGATTTCCTTTAATTAGCAGTAAAAAGACAAATGATGTAAACAGACATTCTAAAAAATATAAAGGACGTAATGAACATTTTAAAAAAGATAATGGACGAAAACGAAAAAGTAGGAAACATAATTAACAATCACTTGCTAAAAGGACCATTTTAATTAACTGGGAAAAGATAAATGATGTAGACAAGTATTTTAAAAAAGATAAATGACGTAAACGAATATTTTAAAAAAGATAAATGACGAAAACGAAAAAACATATAATGGTCTAATAGCATCTGCTTACATAGTCAATTTATCCATGTCATTGTCCACGTAAGCCCTATTTAACTTTCACTTGACAGAAGGATCATTTTAAGCCAGATTGAAAAGATAAAGTACGTAAACGAGAAAAAAGTTAAAGATAAATGACCAAAACTATATTTTAGCCAATTTTTTATTGGGCCATACTTCTTCCACTCCCCCTCCTACTCACCACACACCCCCAAACCTGAAATATTTCAAAAATACCCCTCCTCAAAACTCCTTTCTCCCACATTCTTCCTCCCTCTTCGTCACTTCACACCCCCTCCCTCTTTCACCTTCCCACTTCCTCTCACCACCATCACCGCCACCTCCCACTCACCACCACCACCTCCCACTTACCAACACCACCATCTCTTTCTCCCTCTCACCACCACCACCTTCTCTCTCTCACCACTACTACCACCACCACTGCCACCACCACCACCACAACCACATCCTTCTCCCCTCTTTTCTTCTCCTTCACCACCACCACCACCCCCCTCCTTTCTTTCTTTCTTTCTCTGTTACTCGTAATTTTTCTGCATCTAGGGATGATTCGATACTAAAGTATCGAACCGTTTAAAAAATTGGAAAACACAATTCCGACACTATAGTACCGAACCGGTACGGTATCATAGTACCGAACCTTGTTTTTCAAACTTTTTTAAAAACAGATTTAATGAGTACGACACTATGATACCGTACCGGTTCGGCATCATAGTGCCGTACCTGTTAAAAATCCTGCAAGGAGGGTGTTTGGCAAAAATTGCGCCACGGCACTATGATCCCTTACCTGGTTCGGTACCAATGTGTCGTACCTGTTAAATCCCAAAAAAAAAGGGACGTGCTTGGAATTTTTTTATTCATTAAGGGTATTTTGGTCATTTACAGGGTTTGAGGGTGTGTGATGAGTAGGAGGGAGTGGAATAAGTATGGGCCTTTTTTATTTGAGATCTTTTAAGGCTGGAGCACAATGGGCTTATACACCGATAGCCCTTGAAAAAACATGGGGATTTCTTTTCCACTCCCCAAATTTTCTTGAAACCCAAACAAAAATTTGTTGTATATGTATTTTCGTGTTTTTCACTATTACTTTGTGCTGGATAACTAACTCACCTCCTAGTTTGTTGCAGGTATGACTAAGATTATGGGTAGAGGATTTTACCAACCTTGTACAAGCAGTGGCGGAGCTTGGGAGAATTCTTTAGGGGTACCAAATCAAACTATATATCTATTTTCTAAGTAAATGTCATGCTTTTTTAATTGGCTTTGCGGTAAAGAGCTTATGAAGAGATATGAGGATTCAAGTTCGATTCCTCCTTAGCCTGCCTATTCTTATTATTTTTTTGCTGTTTTTTGATTTAAGATATGAAATACTAAAAAAGAATAGATTGTATGGATCGAACATGCCACCTACTGGTTGCATAATGCAAGCCTTTACCACTACGCTCAACTTGATATTGCTATACAATTTGCAAAACATTTATATATAGACAGATTTTTACTATATTACATTATGTATTAAAAAAAATTAAAATAATTTGGGGGGTACCGTGGCATCCTCCGGCTCCTTACAAGCTCCGCCCCTAGTCCACGAGAGGATCACATGACTGCTTCGGTCAGAAATAGGAGGGAGAAGTCGTAGTCGTACCGATCTGATAGTTGAGGCCCCTACCTATATAGGGACATCAAAGCAGCCTGGGCATCAAGATGTGCTACTACTAATGCTCTCGTTGATGGTAGATCCGGTTCGTATCCATCCATGGGCGGCATGGAGGACAGATCAGTGATTAACTCAATTTGCGATAGTGTGGAATCAATAGAAGTTTATCCCTAACTTCTTTTATCATCTAGCGAATTTCAAAAGTGATTTTTGGCTCTATTTTCTAAAATCACAAGGATGTTTATTGTTTTTCCTTTAAATTCATTGTTACTTAATCATTTCAACCAAACCTAATTTCATTGCTTTTCATTTAGCTATTGTTAACGTATATTGGTATTTGAGTTCGATCTTTGAAGACAATATTTGGTTCTTACCAATTTTATTACTTGCAATGATTTGGTACACTTACCCAAATCTTAACATAGCCCCTTGACATTGACTAGAAGGCTAGTGTTCTAGTACACCAAAATGTCCCACATGTTCGGGAATCAAATCAAGGCTAAAAGTAATTTATAAACACTCACATCCTTGACCCATTGTTATTAAAAGAAATAATGTGACATCACAGTGATTTGACATCATAATCATTTAAGAAGTGTCGGGACTCGAGATCATAATAGTTCCCAATAATTATTATTTTTCAACTTTTAGTTTTCACCTATATTTCTGTTTGCATTTTGCTCTCTAACATTAAGTTGGTGCTTAGGAAGCTAATGTACCGTTGTGGCCCTTTACTTCATACAGTAACATGATGGATTGGATCCCTGAAAAAGAAGGGTATGTAGAATGTGAGATTTCACGGAAGACGACTTCTTAGTTCTTACCGAACTTCTACCTTTAATTTGAATTTGAATTCACTGTTATGAAACTTATTACGAAATTTCCATAAAAAGAAAAATGTTTTGGGTTGGCACCAATTATTTTATACAACAACAAGGGCGTGACTAACCATCACAGTGAATCTATACCAGAACTTGTATCCAATTAATGACTTCTCATATAGTAAGACACTTTACAAATTACAATCATGAATACCCAGCCCCCTATACCAATTGATCCTAGAAAAAAAAATCTAACTAAATGAGCATTGAACTAATCAATAATATCTGGAAAAGGCATTCTCCAATAATTCCATGAGTTAAAGTCCTCCTGCCACAATTGGAAATTGCAAATCAAAATTGTTAGTTTTGAAGTTCAAAAGTAGCTAATCTAACAGTTGTTTTGGAGATGATTTCTCACCTGCTCAAGCAAAGAAGTGGGTGGGAACATGTCGTTGACAAGTGTGTGCAATGATGTATAAGATTTCGCATCGATACGATGACTTATTGCCACCTCACCCTGTTAGTTTTCATAAGCATTTATATTTAGTTAGTATCCAGTGAGCGAGATCTGAGCAAAACACTAATTGTCAAAAAATAACAATCAAGGGTGGATGCAGACCTTAGGGTTAATGATAAATATTTTTCCCTTTGGAATTCCTATCTTGCTGTAACTAAGTTCATCTGTCTCTCTATTGCCAAACCCAGCATAGAATGGATTATAATCAGAAGGGAAAAGTCTTCTGATATCCTGCAAAACATTAATATGAAACATGTATGATGTTAGTAAGAAAATACCTTTTAAAGGAACTTTCAAGTTGCATATAGTGATAAGGATTTGTGTTTAAGATATTACCTCTAGACAAGCAATCTTGAACTCATGAGGAGCTCTCCTTATTACTTTCATAAGCAAACAAGTCCAAACATTATACAAAGTCAGATACGTATAGTAAAAAAAGAATAGGAAAAGTGAAGTCATTATCGCCATTATACGGCTCACAAGTGGCTACATAAACTAAAATTTCAGTACTAATTCAACTTTTATTACTCTCACATTAAAAAATTCCTCACCTTCTCGGTAAAGGGAAGGAAATAATCCATCAGGTGAAATAACAACAGGTCCATTTGGCAAAGCTTTTCCGTCCTGCAAACATACAAACTTATGGTATCAGCTAATGCAGTATTTTTACAATGATAACTGGGCTGTCAAGAAGCAAGGATTTAAAATTTTTGAAAAGGGCATGGATTTGAGAATGGTTCCTGGCTGCAAGAACTTAGGAAACAGAATAATCTTGATATTGAAAACAAGGGCATGGATTTGAAAGTAAGGCCGTTTCAATACCTGCTTCAGGTTAACCAAAAAGTTCCTGGTTAGATAAGCCTGGACAATAGCGCGGGCACTCAAAAACAGTAGCTGGTATCCGTTATCCTGACAGAATCAGTATCTAGTATTAGACATGAATCCTCTTGAGAGAAAATTCAATGAGACAATAGGTACATGATAACCAAAAAAAAATGATAGGCTAAATTTTACATTAAACAAGAAGAATAAATTGCCGAGTGCTGATAGCCACTAAATGTATTTGCTCCAAAGAAATAAATGATATGTAAAAATATAGCACTAAATCTAATATTCATTAAATGTGCAAAGAGAAACAAAGAAAAACTTGTAAATGTTGTAAAGTCGCGAAAGAGGACTGCGGATATTTTCGATATAATTTCAGTTATATGCCTGCAAATGAGCCATTGTATGACTAGCCTTTTACATTAACTGGGACTGTGATTGCTTAAAGAGTAATGCTACTCAATCTCAATAAATTTATATGAGAATGTAGAAGAAAATACATACCTTAATAGCGGAGAAAAGTCTTGCCACTCCAGACTGTGTCCAATCTTTGCCAACTAAAGGCATGAACTGCCCCAAAACATCAGACCTGAAAGGATGAAAAAAGTAAAATATTCAGGTGTTAATAGTGATTGTGAAATCATAGTGCAACCCTGCCCTCTATTCCTGATGCAACTGTTTCTTAGTTTTGTACAACTTTCATTAAGACATGTCTATCTAGTCTATATACATATGATGTAGATACGAAAAATAATGATTCTTTTCGAGATTCAGACAAAGGATCCCCGGTAATATGTTATATTGTGTGCACACAAAGATGTTCAACTTCATGTCACTATAACAGTCTGAATGAAATTATTTGAATGCACCATAAGAATACTCAAAGGCTCAAAGCCTAGCCCTAAACCATATACCAAAACCTACATTCCCTTTTCCTATTTTCATTCGTGTAGGAAAAGTTTCAGAAGCATCAATAATTAGTACTAAAATTTGCATCATAGGTCCAAGCTGGGATTTCATTATATAAAATAAATGTCCAATTGAATAGAGAAATAGGGAACAGAGATATGTTAACTAAACAACAATGGCAACAGCAAAGCAGTATCTTTGTCAAGTTCTAAAGAATATTTAACAGCCTTAGTATTGTTGGTGATCTTACTTGGTAATAGTTCCATCGACATCAGAAATTACAATTCTTGCATTCCACTTCCATAAGTATATATGAGCATCAACCTGTCATGTATATTATAATAAGCAACACAGCCAGCCAATGTATATTATATAGTCATACGGGAACATGGATTCTTAATGAATAACAAACCTGGTTTTTTCCTAGAACCCTCGTAGAGAAGTTGAATGTTACCAAATTTTGACCATCTTTTAGATTCAAGGATGCTATCATCTCATTAGAGGGAACATTTGTCCTTACAAATTTCTTGGGAGGAGACTCATGCTTACCAGAGGTTGGAGTTGACTCAACAACAGAACTTGGCAAATCAGATTCGGAATCTACAAATATATCCTCACTTGATGAATCACTACTATTGTGCTCAGTTGTCTTTACTTTTCGAAAAGGAATAGGCCAAAGTCTCCACCTACGTCTAGATGAAGCTGGTCCAGGAATATCATCATTGGATTTCAATGCATCATCCTGTCCCACAGGAATTGCATCTTTAGGGTCAACAGGTAAGTCAAAACCATATGTAGCCATTCCAAGAACAAAAGGAGCGGCCTTTTCCCACAGCAGATACCTATCTTCAAACCTCACAACTAGATTTTCATTCTTAATTATAGATTGTGCAGAGCTTCTAAATTCCTCTGCTGATATCCGATGTGCTTCAAACACTTCAGCAGCAGCAATCAAACCCATACCCGCCTTAAGTTTGTGGCCGCAAAGTGAGACATCAAATTCTGCAAATTTTGATGAGATAAACAAATAAACAATTGACACAATCAAATAATAGTTACATAATAAAAATAAACAAATTTGAAGCACAGTTCTTAGTCCTTACTCAAACCAAACTGACTTTGGTCCCCAGCAATGGAAGTTGATGTTTGAGGTTCAATTACATTATCTTTCTTACTAGCATTTTCAAGAGCAGGGGTTTGTTGACTATCATCTACCTCATCATTTGATACTGACTTGGCAATATGTTCATCATTCGATTCCACATCATTAGTGCCAGAAGGACTTCCAGAAGCAGTGTCTAATTCCACTGATGCATCATTATCAACCTTTTGAACTCCTACTTCTAATTTTGGAGAAACACGGTCATCTGAAGAAGTCAACCTATTTGCTGAATTATGATCCTCCAATGAGGACCCTGCATCTTGTAAATCGACATTTTCAGCCTGCTGAGAAAGTTCTTGCAAGTCCAAACAACTTTTGAACTCACTCTCCATCTTCATACAAGGTGCAGCCTCCTCTGGATCAGTTTCCTCTGTGTGACAAACAGGTCCTTCCTCTCTTTGGCAAACATCCAGCTGACTAACATAATCAGCAGCGCATGCATTTTCATCAGAACTAAACTCCTCATTGCCTTCATAGAATTCGGCCCCTTCACCTGGGCCCAAATGAAATTGAGGAATACTTAATTGCACATTCTCCTCATTCTGCTCTGATTCTGAGATAGGGGCTGTCAACATATGACCATCAACACTAACCAAGACCACTTCCGGATGGGAACCTTCCAAGTCAAAGAAACTCTCCTCATCTAGATTCTCATATTGACCACACCCGTATTCTGACAAATCAGCTGAACCTTCAAAAGTCAATCGATCATCTTGGAAATCATAAAATCTCCTATCAACATCAGATTCTACCTTCTGAAGTTTTGAAAAAACTGAGGAATGGTCTTCACCTTTCAACTGAAGCACCTCTGAATCAGATATGCTATGCTCAAGTCTATAACCACTACTACTAGCACCATCCACATTCGGATACTGATTCTTTTTGTCATCTATTTCGACAGCACTGTCTTCTGAAGTAAATTCAGAGTTAGTAGTAGCTTCAGTAGCAAGATTTGACTTAACTTCTATATCATCATCATCCACCTCTTTTACAAAATAAGCCTCCCCTGAATTATCAAGATACATATGGAAGTTTGCTTCAACACCATTGACATTTATCCGAACAACCTTCTCAGCACCTTTGAGAACACCTTGAAATTTACCAAACCTAACATACCACGGCGTGCTCCGAAAAGTCCCATCTTTTTGTTGAACAACAATGACATCAACAGCCCCACCAAAGGGATGAAAAGGGGTAGCAACTGAATACACACCTTGGGTTAGCGCTCTTCCAAATCTGCCCATCACATCCATTTTGTCAGTAGCCAGTGACAAAATCTCCAGAATTTTGGGAGGCCCAAAAGAAAGGCCTCAAATTTTCTTGAGTTTGACCCTATTTTCAATCAAAACGTTTTCTTGGCTTCTACCCAATATCAATAATTACTCTCTAACCAACTTAACCAAAGATTATCTTAATTTCTTGGTTTCTTTCCACTGATTATGAAATCTTGCAAAAACAGCACTGCATGAGAATGATAATTGAGGTAATTAATTAAATTTACATCAACTGTTACTCAAGTTACAAAAATTTAAACTAACAAACTTATTTGTTTGAAAACAACTCACATTCGTAGTTCATGCTTGTAAATGTAATTACTACAATAATAATTATAATAATAACAGAACTTTCTCTCAAGAAGAAGAAAAGACGGCGAGACTTACAGATTTAGAAAACCAATCCGGTAGCTCAAAGAAAAATTGAGAGGGAATGCGGTTCTTTCTGCAATGAGGTTTCTTGCACTGCTTAAAATGCTAGCTTCTCTCTCGTTCAATTTTTCTTGGAGACTTTCGAGTTTAGATTTTTCTCTGAAAGGGGGTTGGATAAGACAAACAAAATCAGTTGCCAGCATTGAATAAATATGAACCCCGTGAGGGGTTTTTGGTCATTTGGATATAGTTGCCGTGCTATGCTATGGGTTTTTGGTCCAACGCCGGCTACCTCGTGGCTATCGTCGTCGAGTTTTTTTTTTGTTGCAAAACTTCAGTTAAAGAGGGATTTTTAAAGTGCATTTTACTATTCAAAAAAGTAAACTAGGATTTAAGAAAGAGAGGGCACAGACCTACCATCTAATAATTGCACACGACCTATCAGCAGCAATTGACACGAATTAAAAATGTTTAAATATGTTTTAGACCCCTAACGTGTTTTAGTTTAAGCCACTGTAAAAAAAAATTAGTTAAAAGTCCTTACAAATTATACTGTTTTGATATTAGTCTTTCTATTAGAGCTCTGTTAGATTGACGTTATAAAAAAACCAACGTGTCTGCCAAGGTGGGTTTAAAATGCTGCTGTAAACGCTGACTCAGCAATAACATAAAAAACTAATTCATAAAATTAAATAATAAAATATTAAAACAAAAAACGTGAAGTGCAAAGGTCAGAAGTGAAGAACGTTTGTAGAACGAATGAGAAGGAGAGAAATCTAGGGTTTGCGAAGACTGAACATCACGCGAGAGAAAGGAAGTTCGACGAAGAAGACGAACATTTTGAAGGTTTTCTGGTGCGACGAAGAAGAAGGAAGTTCGAGGAAGCTCGTAGGTCAGTATTTGTTTGTTTTATTTCGTTGATTGAAGTGTTAGTTGTTTATTCAGTTCATGCATGTGTTACTGTGTTTGTGATTGATGTGTTTGTGCTTTATTTTACTCCATTGGACCATTTATGGGACCAATGTGTCCCTTTGTGCTTTATTTTACTGTATTTGACCATTTGGGACCACATTGTTTGGTACATTGCCGTTGATTTGCATTTAATATAGCTTTGTTTGTGGTGTTTCCGTTGTTGGAAAGTGTTATTGGGACCACAAGACTGATTCTTTTTCAAAGTCACCTTTTTGACTAAAAATTGTATTTCTTGAAAATATAGGGACCTTTTTGAAAAATTTAGGGACCCACTGATTGATTATGTTTGGTAATTTTACAGGGACGAGTTTCAGTCTCATACACTACAAAAAAATTGCCCATTAGCGACGGAAATTAGCGAGGGACTAATGTTCCCTCGAAAAAACTGGAATTAGCGACGGAATTTGCGAGGGAATAGGGGCTGTCGTATTTTTGAGAATTAGCGACGGAATTTTGAAGATATTAGCGACGGAAATTTTGAAAATTAGCGAAGGAATTTCAGTCCCTCACTAATTTCCTCGCTAATTTTTGACAGTTTTCAGATGATGGGACTCAGTGCAGGTATTTAGCGACGGAATTTCAGTCCATCGCTAACTCCCTCGCTAATTTTTGACAGTTTTCAAATGATGGGACTCAGTGCAGGGGTTGGTAAATGTGCATCAATTAGCGACGGACAGTTCCGTCGCTAATTCCCTCGCAAATTTTTTTACTTTTTTTTTCTTAAATCCGTTTACACCCTCACTCTTCTTTCTCACTCACAACACCCTCACTCTTCTTTTCTCCTTTTCACCCTTCCTCTTCCCTTCCTCTTCCTCTACTCTCCACCACCACACAACCACCATCACCACCATACAACCAACCTATGGCCTACTCTCCCCTTCCTCTTCCTCTACTCTCTCTCTCACCTACAAACCCTAACCCACCACCACTGGAGCTACTCTCACCTTTCCCTCTTCTTCTCTCCACCTTCTTCCACCACACAACCACCACCACCACCAGAGCTCCTCTTCCTCTCTCTCTCTCTCTTATGATTTCCCCTTTCCCTCTTCTTCTCTCCACCTTCTTCCACCACACCACCACCACACAACCACCACCACCACCACCCATGAAACCACCACCATGAACTCCTCTCTCCACATACGAACTCCTCTTCTCTCACTTATACGAATTTCTTTCCACCTTCCACCACCACCATCACCACCCCCACCACCACAACCACCACAACCACAAAATTAATAATATAATATAATTTTTAACAGTATTAATAATAAATATATATAAAAAAAACAAGCCATTCAGCACTGGACACGTGTCAGCTTTTTTGAAAAACTGCAGTCATTAGCGAGGGAATTAGCGAGGGAAAATTCCCTCGCTAATTAGCGAGGGATTCAATTCCCTCGCTAATCCCATTAGCGAGGAGGAATTTAGTGATGGAACTGGTCACTCGCTAATTCCCTCGCAAATGACCATTAGCGACGGATTTTGGTCATTTTGCGAGGGAATTTTCCATCGCTAATAACCAATTTTTTTGTAGTGATAATTCACCATGGGGGTCACTTTGAGGTTGGGGAGAATACAGGTTATAATGGGGGGATATAGTAGTTGCAAACATCAATTGTAATATCCCTAATTTTTAAAATATCGAACTATGAAGCCTAGGACCGATTTAATTATTGGTTAGGAATAATTAGTCGCGTCTCGGTGAGGAATAGTCGAGGAAAAAGTCAAAAATTCGTATTCTTCATTGAATTATGGCCTAGTCGTGATTTAAATGAAGAAATTAAGCTGAAGGACGAAATGGTCTTTTCACACCATTTTAGTGTTTCAGCCACTAAGGGACTGAACTCACTTACTCAGCCTCACTCCCTCACACCTGATCAATTGTCAAAAAACAGAATAGGGGAGGAGAGAAAGAGGAGAGGGAGGCGAAGGGGAGAAAGGAAGAAGGAGACACCACCACCTCCACCAAGCCTCTTGCATGTAAGTGTTCTCTCCACTCATCCACTCCATTTTCGATTTCCTTTTCATTGGTGCAACTTTCATAAGCTGATTCCCACTCTTTCCCTCATCTCCATTTTTGACCATGAAGCTCTAGGTGTTGGAAATGGTGATGTTTTGAGTTGTCATCATCTTACATGTTCATTCGAACTGTTGGAGAAGAAGTACTGTCCTTGCATTTCGAATTTTGAAAGAAGTTCCGTCAAGTTGGTTCCTGTTTCAGTGCTCTAGTGGAGGTGGTAGCTGTGTTAGATGTGGTTCGGTTCTAGCAGGGATTGTTCGAGAGTATTTCGTTCGGTGACTTCGTCTCTCGGCTCAACTCTCGAGATTTCTACGTTTCGGTGAGTTCTACTCACGGATTAGGGAAAATATGGTTTTCTGAATTGGTATCACATTTTGTTTCTCGGCGAAAAACTGAATTCGAAAGATTTTCGGGTCGAAAATCGCTTTTGAGAAAAATAGCGTTTTACGGTTTTTATCGAAATATTGAGCAATCTGTGATTTGTCAATTTAAATGTTTTCGCTGGAATATAGTCTGGAATGTGGTATATTAAATCTGTTTTCAGGTTGGGTTACGATCGGAATTCGATTTGGGCGAGAAACGGAAAAGCGGAATGAGAATCGGTATAAAATAGAGAAACAGAACCGGACGCACGGGTCGTGCGCCCCTGGACACGAACCGTGCGCTCACTTCGCAGATGGATAATTTAATTTGGTGCATCACGCACGGGTCGTGCGCCCCTGAGCACGGACCGTGCGTGAGGTTCTGTTACCGGACTCCGATTTTTCATTTCGTCGCTCCTTTCGATCCCAAATCACTTCTAATCTTCCTCCCAACAAATTTTAAGGATATTGCCCTAATAAAATCAATGTTTTGAGCACGTTAGACATTATTTTGGAAATAGGGTTTTTGAAGGTTTAAATTATTGAAAAACCGAAACTTAGACCGCGTGTGAGATAATGTTTTTGGCATAACAAATCGGATCGTGGATCCTTCTCGACGCTATGATTATAACGCCGGATGTCTAACTTTGAATTCATCAAAACGGGTTATAGATCGATAATAGATATAGATATCTAAAACTCGAAAGACGGTCCAATGCGGACATGATGTATATTTTATTATATATCGCGTTGGGTGACGACCCGACAAGTAGCATACTAGGGAGGGAAGTCATGATCCCTTACCTAGGCCCTGGATACGTTTTGGCGTGGTCAATTCGTGGGTTATCGGGATTGTGGGCTTTGCACAGTCGATTTATGCTAAGTTAAGTTTTCGACTCATCGTCATTGTGGGCTTTGCACAATCGATGTTTCGTTTGGAAAAGCTTGTAATTATAAATTAATTGACAATGCTTAAAAATATATAATAGCACTTCGTTTACCGGGAATGTGGGCTTTGCACAGTCGGTAATGGGCTAGGTATATATTGACGCAAATAGCTTATAATTATAACTATGTTGCAATCGGTTTTATAAATAAACCGAGTGATAGTGAGGGGGCACGGTAGGACTCACTGAGACAAGTTGTCTCACACAATCATTATTTGTTGTTTTTACAGAGAAGCAGGGCAAGAGGAAGAGTAACCGGCACGGATAGGTGGCGTCCTCGTAGTGATGTCAAGGATTGATAGTCTTGATGTTTATTTCCTATTTTGTCGTCTCTGTATGGTTATATAACTTGTAGTTGTTATGAGTTGTATGAACCCTTTTGATTTCTGTTCATTAAGTATTGAACACGATGTTGTATTCCTTTTTGGATCTTGGATTTGAGTATGGAAATAAGATGGCTTAGTCCGAAATATTATGTTTTAATTCGGAAAAAGTTTGTACGTTCAATACATAAGCAGGGATTGTGTCCTCTGATTATTACTGAAGTTGTGCATTACGGTGTATCTACACGTTAGAAATACCGGGGTGTTACATCAATGATGTTGATAGATGGAGCTTCTTTGAAGCTGTTGGAATTGTTAGAGACTTAGGATACAAACAAGATTTTCTCCTATGGTGGATGTATGATTCACTAGAATATGTAGGGGGTTATAAGTCACTGAAGGTGGACAATGATGCTGCCAAATGTGCTGAATTTGCTTTGCTGCATAACTGTGACATACACTTTTATGTTGAGTCACTGTTTGGGGAAAACATTGAAGGTGAATCCAGTGGTAAGGGTTTAGAGAATGAGGGTGAAAGAAATGTGGAAAGTGATTCAGAAGATGATGCTCATGGGGTTCATTTTGATGACAGTGAGGAGGAAAGGGCACTCGGAGTTGATGATGAATTTGAAGATGATGTCAATGTTGCTGGATCTGAGAAGAAAGGAAGAACAAAACACTGGGCTACTCATAAGGGACTCTCTCTTGCAAAAAGGGTTACTACAGGAATGAAGTTGCCTTCATCAAGTGATGAAGACTCAATGGATGGTGACTATGAATTGGAAGATGAATATCACAGTGAGAAGTTATATAGCAGTGCTACTGAATCTGAGGAAGATAACATGGGTGTGAACAAGATGAGGTACCCTGTTTTCAAGAAAGAAGAGTTAAATAAGAATTATAAATTCAAGGTTGGTATGGAGTTTAGGTCTATTGGTGAGTTTAATGAGGCTATGTTGGAATTTGCAGTATTAAATGGAAGGGAGTTAAAGTACAACAAAATGAGCCAGGCAGGGCTAGGCTTGTGTGCAAAAGGGAATGTGGTTATGAGACTTTTTGTAGTAGAGTGGGTGAAACCCACACGTATAGGTTAAAAACCTACAAGGGGATACACACGTGTGGGAGGGTATTTAACAATAAAAATGCCAACTCCAAGTGTGTAATCAAACTTGTGGCTGAGAGGCTTATGTCCACAAATAAGGTCAAAATTTATGAAGTCATGAGTGAGATTAGGAGGAAATATGCTACTGGTATCACAGTTTGTAGGGCTTGGAAGGGAATCAAATTGGCAAGAGATCAAGTTGAAGGAGATGCAACCAAACAGTATTCACTTCTTTGGAGTTATGCTAGTGAGCTTTTGAGGGCAAATGAAGGTAATACTTGCAAAATAAATGTCCATAGAGTTCCACCCACCTTACTACCAAGATTTGGTTCTTTTTATTTTTGTTTCAATGGCACAAAAAGAGGGTTCCAGACTGCATGTAGGTCCTTTATTGGGGTTGATGGGTGTCATTTGAAGACAAAATACAGGGGTCAGCTCTTAATAGTTGTTGGAAGAGACCCTAATGACCAGTATTATCCTATTGCATTTGGTGTTGTTGAAAATGAAACCAAAGAATCATGGAGATGGTTCTTGACCTTGCTTTTGGAAGATATTGGTCAAGATAATAGATGGTTTTTTATATCTGATCAACAAAAGGTATATTTAAATTACATTTACCCTTTTATTGTTGTTTATACTTTGCTGTTTTACATTATCATTGATGTTTATACTTTGTTGTTTTATTTTGTTCTGGCTAGGGATTGGTTGCTGTTTTTGAAGAACTGTTTGAGTCAGTGGAACACAGGCTGTGCTTGAGGCATTTATATGCCAATTTCAAGAAAAAATTTGGAGGAGGTACTGCAATGAGAGATTTGATGATGGGGGTTGCAAAGGCTACATATTTTCAAGAATGGGAGGAGTATATGAAAGAGATGAAGAAGTTGGATGTTAAAGCACGGGAATGACTGATGGGTGTTCCTACCAACTTATGGTGTAAGCATGCCTTTACCTTTTACCCTAAGTGTGATGTACTAATGAACAATTTAGCTGAGACATTTAATAGTACAATTTTGTGTGCTAGAGAAAAGCCAATAATCTCTATGTGTGAATCCATCAGAACATATCTGATGGGTAGGATAGCTGACTTAAGGAGGAAATGTAATAAATGGCAACATAAGATTATGCCTAAGCCTATGAAAAGATTAGATAGAGAGATTGAGCACAGTGGCAATTGGTTACCCATTTGGTCAACTGGGGAAGTGTTTCAAGTAGAGCACACTTCATTTGTCAATAGCTTTGTAGTTGATTTAGATAGAAAAACACGTACATGTAATTACTGACAGTTGATAGGGATACCCTGTAGAGATGCAATAGCCGGGATGTCTTACAAAAGTTATGAGCCTGTGGACGATGTTGATAACGGTTACGGCAAGGAGAAATATTTGGAATGCTATTCCCACGGTATAAGCAGGGACGGAGCTATTCATACACTTGCAGGGGCTCCAGTCAAACCCCCCCCCCCCCCCCCCCCTCCCAATGCTATTTTCTTTACACTATATGATTATTAATAAGTAGCATATTATATATCATTTTGGCAAAAAAAAAAGTAGCATATATATCATTGCAAGTGGACTAGTGCAGTAGCCAGTAGCGCTGCTTTCTTCGGCTTTAAGGTTTTTCACTACTATCTTTTTTTTTTGACAAAAGCTTTCAATACTATCTTGACTTATTTATAAAATTAGTAATTAATAATTAAATAATTAGTTCTTGAATAGCTGGAGAATATTACGTGAATAGCGAAGATGGAGAAAACTTTCCAATTGATAAATATAAGTGATAAGTATAAGGGATAATCAACAATTGATTATTTTTAATCATGTTTTGATGCAAAAGAACCATTTATCATATACTAATATTTAAAAATATTGTCCCATTAAAAATGAAATTGAACAAACTTTACTAAAACTACTCCAAGAATCACACTGGCTGTTAATATAATTAATGTTCTTAGATTAAATAAATATGACATTATCAACGAAAGTTGATAATATACGTATATTTTTTGGGATAAATTTTAGTTTAATTTAATTTAACTCGCCCCCGCAGTCATACAATTCTGGCTTTGTCCCTGGGTATAAGCCCCATTAATGGCCAAAACATGTGGCCTCCAACTTCAAATGAGGAAGTGTTGCCTCCTGTGTATAAGAAGGGTCCTGGGAGGCCAAAGAAGCTTAGGAGAAGGGAAATTGATGAGGATCCTAACGCAACAAAACTAAAGAGGCAGAATACACAGTATAGGTGTACAAAATGTAACAAATTGGGCCACGATTCAAGGGGGTGCAAGAGTTTAGAAGTGAGTGAAGAAGCTCAAAAAAAATGTATAATTGCCCTATATTTATTGTTGTTTTGTTCACTATATTTATTGGTGTGAACTTGTTCCTGGTGTTTCAGAAGCTGTTCCTAGTGTTTCAGAAGTTGTTCCTGCTTCACTTGTTGAACAAATTCGTAGAGTTTCAAACACAAAAAAGAGAAGCAGCAAAGAGCAGCAGGTCCTGAGACCCAAGCTGCAAATAAGAAGAAGACCTATAATGTGAATGAAGCCATTGCAGCACAAAATCAATCACATGTAGATGACCTTTTTTTTCACTTTCTTATTGTTCATTTTTTTAGAACAAAGAATAGTTAAAAGAAAATAAATGATTTATCTCAAAATTAACATTATGAAAATGAAAATAATCATTCATCTTTCAGAGTGGACCTTTAGAGGCTTATAACGTGGCTGTGAGTTATGGGTTAAGAAGAGAAAAGGGTTAGAAGGTTCAAGAAATTTTTTCATGGGTTATGGGTTAAGAAGAAAAAAACAGGTTAGAAAGCTCGAGAAATTTTTTCATGGATTATGGGTTAAGGAAAAAAGGATTTGAAGGCTTAATAAAAAACTTTATGGGCTAAAAGGATTAAGGATCTTTAGTGCATTCAACTTTCTATTGTGCTCCAAAACATCAACTTTTTCTTGTCAAACCCATCCATTCTCTTCTTACATGATTTATTTTTTTCATTTCTTGACTTTTTTCCATTTCTCTTTCTTCCTTTCCTCATTTGTCTCCACTTCATTTATGGCTCCTTTTCTCTCTTTTTTTTTCGCCATTTGCCATCATTGCTTTATTCCCAACTTTTTTATTTTCTTTTTTTACTTTTGTCCTTCCTTTCCTCCATTGCTCCTGATATTTATCTTATCGTTTATCTACCTTAGGAATTCATAGGATAATCTTAAATGCACGAAAGTCCACTATAGTGTCGATCCTTGTCTAGGGTCAAATGAAAAGGGAATTTCAGGCTCAAAGGGGAATATCAAGGGGTATAGTACTTTTTATTTCTATGGATAGAGAAAAAAAGGGTCACTCTTCATTTCGAATCATAATTTCTCATTTTCAAACGTTAATTATGAAACAACATTAGCGCGTGACTAAAATCGTTCTTTTGAAAATTCTTTACTCTCTTTTTCTTTTGCCTTTTTTTTGGGGGAATCGGATTTTCAGAATTGACATGCATTCATTGGCTCATCCTTGAATAACACACAAAATAGCTTTCAGAATTATTAGTTGAGGCGCAAACTCGAAAGGGGACCAAATCTTGAGGGATCATAAGGTAAGAATGGAGTGAAATGGGTTTTCGAATCCATGCAAATTCATTAGTATAAAGCTTCAAGAAAGTTAACTCGACTTTACACAGCATGATCACAAAGCGCTAATGACAATCATATTTTTATTTTGCTTTGAGCTTTTAGTTCAAGAACTAATTCCCAACCTCATGTCTCTCTTTCCTTTTTGAATGCCCCACGAAATCTTCCCACTCAGTACACTTCCTTACGCCTCTTTCCAACAAGTCTCAAAAGAATGATCTGATTCCACGAGTCAAAGCTTGATTGGTATCCCCCTTGATGCAAGCACACAAAATTCAACTTTCTCTTGTGAAAAAAAAATGTGGATGGACACTCAATGACTTTTAAAATTCTTTATTTCAAGAAAAATTATGACAAATGAAAATGTGTTCAAGAAAAAAAAATGATGTTATGGAGTGCATGGATATATTTTATGTATGCAAACATACGTCCTAAGATGCAATATGCATTTGTTTTGTGATTTTTTTATTGTTTTTATGTAAGAAATGCAATGCAATTCTATTTACGCGTTTAAGTATGTACACCATGCAACAAATTTTTTTTATGTATAGACAAAGAAAAATGAAATATGGAGAATTCTTATGATGTTATGCTATGAAAGTGCATGAACTTAGAGTCATATCATACCGATGTTTATCCTATGATGCCACATTCAATGTGTTTCTTTTAAGAGACACCATGCAAAATTTCGTTTTATTCATTTGAATATATGCAAAGATTTTTTTTGAATGCAACATGATCTTTTATGCATGAAATGCAATGCAATTCTCCTAGTTTTTTTACTTTTTTTAAGGAAATATGCTATGAAGATTGACAAATGACAATACATTTTGATGCACTTACTCATAAGATATGGACAACATGCGACAATGAAATAGGGAGAAATTTGTATTTTCATACATTTTTTGAATTGTTTGTATGCATGAAATGCGATGCAATTTCCTAATTTGTATTTATTTGAAGGAAATATGTCATGCAGCTTGGGGATTGACTATACGACTTGTTTTATTTACTCATGAAAATACATACAACATGCAAGAACAATTTTTTATGTATATGCAAAGGAAAAATGAAATGTGGATAATTTTTAGGGTGTTATGCTATGAAAGTGTATGTATTATTGTTATGCATGCAAGTATTTATCCTAAGAGGCGACAGTCAAAACCCATGCAACTTTGAAAGAGAATAGACCGTGATGAATGATGAATGACAATGTGATTTTTTTTATTTACCTATGAGAATGCAAAAATATTTTTTTCTAGAATTTATTCCATGAAAAATATTAAATGTGGAGGAAATTATACTTTTCAAAGACACTCGATCTAATGCTCAATAAAAAATGACTATATTTTTTTTTTGACATAAAATGCCTCTCTATATGCAAACATTTTTTTCTTAGAATGCGACATGATACTTTATGGATGAAATGTAATGAGATTTTCCTTTTTGTTCCTCTTCTGCAAGGAAATGCTATGAGGATTGACAAATGTATTTTGTTTTATTCACTAACGAAAGGATGCATAACATGCATAGATTTTTATATACAAGCAAAGAAAAAAAATGAAATGTGGAGAAATTTATGAAGAACGACGATGCAATAAAAATGCGCACTACATGCAGAAAAATAATTTTGTCTGAAAACTCATGCAAAGGAAAACCCAAATAAATTTATGCTTTTCAATGACATGCGTCATAACGCAAGATGAAGTGCACCATTTTTTATACAACAAATGCGACATGATTTTTTTTATGCATGAAATGCGATATGATTTTTATTGATTTTTTTTTTTGCCAGAGAAGAATAAACCGTATGAGAGAAAGAAAAAGGATGTACAACCAAGAATAAGGATATGAGATAAAATAGCTCCCTTTGTGGCCTATGACAGGTTGCCCATGCTATTCGTTTTTTTAGACCTTATAGATCTAATGCTTCTTCTACAGTGAACACTCACAAAGGTTGGCTGTTATAACCTAAGGATGTTTAAGGTCTCTAGAGTCAAGTACTCTTCTAGAAGATGGAGCACAATAGGATGTACATCCAAAATGTGGATATCCGCACAGAAGAATCGTACTCTAGATGAGGAATTCATGGAAATCACACAGGATGTACATCCAAAATGAGTCCCACTCATCCTCGTTCTAACTTATGTGTTTTTTGTGGCTTCGGTGTGAGCTCAACTCTTTGTGTGTGCTCACAGTGTGTGAAGGGAGCATAGGAACATCACATCCTAATAAAATAAGTAAAGAGAAAAAAAAACTAGAAACACCAACCAGACAATAATATCAAGTGTCTTCTACCCTGGGGTTTATATCAAGCATAAAATAAAGATATACGTAAAAAATTAAAGAAATAAATAAAAGTAAAGAGGGGTAAACAAATGAACATACCTTATAATCTTTTGCAGAACCAAATATACCAGGCTTGACTCTCACCTTTCCCCAGTGAAGTCGCCATCTGTCGTGACCATGATCCCGACGTAGACGGCTCAAAAATTGATAGTTTTAGGAGTCGCCACCCAATTTATTTAATAGGAAAAATTGAGAAAAACCTAACTAGAAGTTATTGGTTTGCGTATACTAGATTGAGTTCGGGAAGTCGATTATGCATAGGGAATGGTGGAAACTTAATCCCACTGCACCCCTAGTACATCTGTCATAAGACAGTTACCCTAAATACGATTATGCAAATACTAATAAATTACGAGCTATTTGTTTACCCCAAAATTAAGTAAAAAATAATTATTTAGAAATAAATAAGATAGAGACCAATTTAAGAAAATTTAATTTGGACTTGACGGGGAAGCCCCGCTCCTACGTATCCTCCGGTGCAATGAGGAATTCAAAAGTTACGTAGTTCTTCCTGGAAAAGTTTGTTTGTTGGTTGATTTTAATTTTTTGAAAGTGGTTTAAGATCACCAAGCTGTACAACTCAGGCGTCTTAAACCGGAATTGATGAGATGTACAACTCAGTCAAACCCATTTTTTAGTTTTTTGAGAAAGGTTTATTTAAAAAGGGAAAAATAAATGTAGAGAAAAGTTTTATTTCTTTCTTTTTGAAAGGCATGTTGAAGTAATAATAAAAATAAACCTTTTTTGAAAAGAGGGGGTGTTTCAGTAAAATAATAGGGGTGCATTAAGTGTTTCAAACATGGGCCAGGCCCAAAATCGAAGTTACTAAAAAGGCCATATATCATGAGATAGGAGGGGGATGCTTAAGTGAAAAACAGAGGGGTGCGAATAGCAGAGCCCAGAACTTTGAAGTAAAATAAAACAAACAGAAACCCAAACTAGATCAGGATGGGGGTTACGAAACAGCAGAAAAGGGGGTGTAATTAGGGAGCAGTTACTATTTTCCATTCTTGAAAAACAAGCTGATTGGTATATTTTTTGTTTTTTTTTAAAAAACGAAAAAAGAAATAAAATAAGAGCATATAAAAAGGAAATGTGAGGAATTTGGAACCCTAATTTACCACTCACAGCCGCAACACTCCACAGAGAGAGAGAGAGAGAGAGTAAAAAAACGAAAAAAGAAAAGGAGAAGAAAGAAAGAGAGAGAAGGGAAGAAAAAAAAGAAGTAAATGGAGAGAAAGAGAAAATCAAAAGTCAGGGAGAGAGGAGGAGTTTGGCCGTCGCGAAAGGGAGGGTGTGCGGTGGTGGTAAGGTGGTTTGTGGTGGAGGTGTGGTTGTTTGTGGCGGGGGAGAGAGACAGAACTTGAGGGGTGATGAGAGAGAGGTTGAGGCCGAAGAGAGATAGAGATGGCTAAAGTTGTGGGGGGGAGAGGAGGTTGGCAATGGTGGTTGTGGGTCTGGCCGGAGACGCGGGGGCGGAGATACTCGCCGGAGACTATAGTGGTGGTGGTTCTCTCTCCCTTGTTTTCTTCTCTACTCACTGTTTTCATATATTTTCTACATCTTTCTTTTCTCTCTAATTGATGCCTCTCCTCCTCAGTTGATTTTCGCTTCCAGATTCTACCTCCTAATCTTTCTCCTAATTTTCTCTTTTTTTTTCTCTCTGAAATCGCCCCCCCCCTTGATTTCTGGTTTGAGTTTTTATAGAGCCAACTAGCATATTGAGACAAATTGGTTGTTGTGCTATTGCAGGAAAAATCAGAGTAGTGGAGTAGTAACACTACTCTGCAAAGCTGTCTTTGTTGGAGCAAAAGAGGAAAAGGTAGGGAGCATGAAGAAAGGAGGACTTGGCTTGAGGTTGAAAATACCAACAGTACAACAACAGCATGCTGCACATGTCTCTCTATTTTTTTTGAAAATTTGTAATTGTACTTTTCTATTTTTTTAATAATATTTAATGTTGAAACAAATTTTTTGATTTCGAGTTTTTTTTCTAAAAAAAAGTTCTACTAATGATAATAATAATAATAATGGTAAAAATGCAAAACAGATAAGTCCAAAATGACGCAAAAATTGATTAAAATCACAAAATGCATAAAAATGATATTTTACGGATTTTTTTGAAAATAATGTAAAAATACCGGTTAAAATCGGGTGTTCACATTCGGTGATCAGGAAAGGAAAGTGAGAGAATATGCTATTTTCATTTATTTGGTTGTCTTATAAAATAGGAAAAAATGAAAAGTTTTAGTGGGTCTCGTAGCCAAATATGTTTCCTCCCATTTTTGGAAGAAAAAGAAGGGACAACACTTTTTTTAATATAAATGACATAATTACCTTGCACTTAAATTAATGTATTATAATAAAATATTTTTTTTTATTTTTTTAATAAAGGTTAGTTTTGTTATTATATATATACACTTTTTTTCCCACTTTTTATCCTATCAAATAAGGGAAGAGATAACTTCTATTTTTCTTTCATTTCATTTCACTTAAACTAAACAATTAAAAATTCATCTCACTTTGTACTCTCTTTCTTGTGTATTAGTACTTTCCTTTTCCTTATATTTCTTTCCTCTAACTTTCTTTTGTGAATCAAACAAAACCTAAATCTCTATTCTAGTACCCTAGTGAATCTTGTTCTAGTAGCCACCTTTATTGGTATGTCTTAGTTTAATGTGTTGGTAATATTTAATCTCAGTATTATACTATTATTATTCCAATTAGCTTGTTGCGCTTATCACATGTTATGAGGAGCTAACATTTAAATCTTAATAATTGGTTAATTTATTTGTAGGCGTTTTGTAGTCAATCGGTGGTTCTAAAGAATAATAGGGCCAATTATAACTATGTATGATAATGATATAAACTTTTTTTTTGACAAAATGATAATGATATAAACTTAGTAATAGTTCTTTAATAAATTTTAACTCTACTCTATGATTTTCTGAGATTTAAATTTTTTTAGCTCATTAAGATAAATCTTTGAATAATCAAATAAATGGTTAACTTCGGAGTGGGGAAAATGTTAGTCTCCTAGGTTTGAATTCTGGACCTCCTTATACTTCTTTGGTATTTTTTAGCTCGTCAACTAAGCTACATACTTGGTAATCAAAACACTTGACAAGGGGAACCGAAATATTAGTAAAACAAGCCTCAAATGAAGTGTGCATGTAATCTCCTTTATCTAAAAGAAGGACTATAATAATATCACTATTCATATTTTGAATGTGGCTTCCACTACCTTTGTCTATAAAGCTTTCACTTTCATCGTTATATATTTCAGGTCAACCTTCTCCCAGATACACTTCACTATAAGAGGGTTCTTCTACCTTGTTGTAAATCAAAACATGACTCCTCTAGAACAACTCAAAATGTCTTCTAGAACATCCTAGTTTTAGGAACCAAACTCTAGAGATTATATGCATGAAATGATGGCATAATCTCCTTTTAGAAACCCTGGATTAGGGTTATAGCAATTGACTAAAATGAAGTTTTGGAACAAAGTCTAGACTCTTATACCCTAAAACTTTAGTTTTAACCACTTAACCCAATGATGTGTCCCTAAATGTTAGTTTTGACAATAGATAAACCCCAACTCCAAACCAAACCTTAAGTCTTTGGGTAACCCAATGTTTTTATTAAGCACTTGTTTAACTTCGTGATTAGCATCCTATATTAGGGGTAGAATTGATCGAAGAAGAACAGACGAAAAACAAAATCTTTAAAAGTCAAGGTCCATTCCAGCGTGTAGTACACTCTGACGTACCAACGATTAGACGTAATCATAGCATATGCATAATACTTCTGACGTACCAACGTTTAGACGTAATCATAGCATAACATATGTGGAAAAACTTGTGTAGATGTTTCATTTACTATCTTGGAAAGGCTTAATTGACGCAATTTGACCGGATGGGCAGGGGTGCAACCGAGTTGGCCAATATGTAGACTAATTAAGCATATAGTTAGGACCTTATCCTAGCTAGGAAAGTGTTACGGATTGGCCCAATCCACAATAGTGAGGCCCATAAGCAAAAAGCAGATCCATTAGCCAACGGCTAAGATCTAGGCCCTAGACCGGACGACTCTGATTCATTAGGACAACCCATTTTTACTCTATAAATAGGCATTCAATGCAATGCTCAAGGTACACACTCTTTCCTACTCTTTACCTCTAATCAGTTCCCTAGCTGACTTGAGCGTCGGAGTGTCCTCGCAGGTACCACCTGCCCCGGATCGGAAGCGGAGCTCGGTTGATCAAGACCAACCCCTACCAACTATCTCGGATCGGACCTTGTGTCTAAGATCGGATACAGGTCCAGAGATACGGTACAGAACAGAAAGGAATAAATGGTGATTATTTTATGCTTGAGAATGATTTATAGCCGAGAATAAATTTCTTAACTTTGTAACGAACGTGAGAATCAATATTTGTGACATTCATGTTTTAAGGAATAACTTTTACGTTCCATGAAAATAAAGACACATAGATGCTGAGTTGTCAATTAGGGTTGGCCCGACCGACTCGAGCCACCCCGTTCGAGCTAAAGATAATTTTGAGTCGGGCTGGAATGGACTAGGCCAGAATTTTTTTGGGCCACTATTTATCAGCCCAGCCTTATGTGGGCTGCAGGCCAAATGGGTTGGCCCATGGACTAGAAATTTGTGCACGACAAATTTTATTTCAGACACATTAAATTATGTTGCACAATTTAAAATGATACTAAATATATACTAATATTTGAGGTGAATCGATATGTAAAATATAGTATTTAATGGAGATATATGTAAGAACTATCACAAAAAAATATAGGATACTTTGTTAAAAAAGTGATTTGATCATAAAGCTAATAACTAACTAAAAAATAAGAGTCTTTAAGTATATAGTTATTTTTTATCTCATTACTAAATAACATAATAACTATTTATATCACAAAACATTTTTATTACAAAACAAAATAAGCATAGAAATCTGAAATCCCATTTTGGACCCTCGAGCCAAATCAAATCTCTGCTTTTCATTTTATTAGCCTTTTTTTTCGATAAACAATGATTCATTGATTAGAGCATTAGAGATGCTCAAAACCACAAATACAATAAGAACTTAGAAATTGTTAAGACAAGACAAAACATTGTTCCACCAAAGAGGTGAAGACAGGCTAGAATCTCTACCCACACCAGAAATAAATCAACACCATGACAAAAACTTAATACGAGTGATAATCGAATCAATCTTGGCCTCTTCCCCTCTAAAGCAAACTCCATTCTCGGCAAGCCAACGACACCAACAAATTGTCAACCAGAGTAAGTATTTAACCTTCTTGAATTTCTTCTCCAAACATAACTCGCCAAAATGAATATAGTGTTGATATAAGGTAAGAGAGATAGGAAGCTGGACATCAAGCCATCGCTCTATCTCCCTCCAAACCTTTCTCGAAAGATCACAATCAATGAAGAGATGATGGAGATCCTCACCGTGTACATAAAATACATAAAAAAAAATAAAAAAATTGTCTAAAATAACTAAATAAATAAATATAAAAAAGGGGTTTGGAAACCGGTCCCAACCCAACATCTTTAATAACCCAGAGCCTACAGTTCAGCGGTTGGGGCTGATCCTCCTTTAACCAAGGGTTGGGGGTTCGATCCCCACATTGGGTACGAAACAGCGTTAAAACTCTGGGTCAGCCCTCCTGCCCATCGAGGCACCTCTAAATTCTAATGAACGAGAGATTAGTCACTGCCCGTTAGTTGGATACCCGGGATTATAAAAAAAAAACCCAACATCCTTAATTAGAAAGCACATGGAATGGAAATATAGTTACCCGGCGCAGGTAGCACGTCGCCATACTGGTATGGTGCAGTGAGTAGTGTGACACGTTCACGTTCACGTTCACGTTCAGATCTGTTCTCTTCTCTCCCTTTCTTCTTCAACAAATCTCCTCTTTCCAAACCAGAAAACTCACCGTTCACTCCACCATCCTCATTCCCTCTTTCCACTTTCCACAATGTCGAAACCCTACCTCCCCTTCCTCCTCCTCTTTTTCTTCCTCTCCCTCCTTCCCTCTCCCTCCACCGCAGAAATCAAATCCCTAACTATAAACTCCGACACACGACCAATGATCCTCTTCGAAAAATTCGGCTTCACACACAAAGGCCACGTCACAATCGCCGTTTCATCAGTCTCCGTCACAGTCCTCTCCTCATCACCTCAACCCGAATCATCACGATTAGGTTTCTTCCTTCTCAATGAAGAAACCCTAATTCAAGTCCTAATTGAAATTCAACAAAACCCTTCTTTTTGCGTTCTCGATTCTCACTACATTTTCCGTCTCTTCACTTTCCGTGATCTATTGCCTCCTCCATCAGCTTCCTTCAATCGCTCTTATCCCGTCACTAACCCTAACGAATACAGTCTCTTCTTCGCTAATTGCGCTCCTGAAACCTCTGTTTCCATGATCGTCCGTACCGAGGTTTTCAATCTTGATTCTGATGGTTCTAGAGATTATCTCTCCGCTGGTCAAACTCACCTTCCTTCTCTTTACTTTCTATTTTCACTCGCTTACCTTGGTTTCTTTGCTCTCTGGGTTTATATCTCTTACACTAATAAACGTTCTGTTCACCGGATTCATCTTTTGATGGGTGTTTTGCTTATTATGAAGGCCTTGAATCTGATCTGTGCTGCAGAGGATAAACATTATGTTAAGGTTACCGGTTTACCTCATGGTTGGGATGTATTGTTCTATATTTTCCAGTTCATTCGTGTTGTTGTTCTGTTCACTGTTATTGTTTTGATTGGTACTGGGTGGTCTTTTCTTAAGCCGTTTTTACAGGATAGAGAGAAGAAGGTGTTGATGATTGTGATTCCACTTCAGGTTCTTGCTAATTTAGCTTCTGTTGTTATTGGTGAAACTGGACCTTTTATTAAGGATTGGGTTACTTGGAATCAAGTGTTTTTGCTTGTTGATATTATTTGTTGTTGTGCTATTATTTTCCCTATTGTTTGGTCTATTAGATCACTTAGGGAAACTTCTAAGACCGATGGAAAAGCTTCTAGGAATCTAGCAAAGTTGACACTTTTTAGGCAGTTTTATATTGTTGTTATTGGGTATTTGTATTTTACGAGAATTGTGGTCTTTGCTTTGAGAACTATTGCTGCTTATAAGTATCAATGGGTGAGTAATGCTGCTGAGGAGACTGCTAGTCTTGCGTTTTATATTGTCATGTTCTATATGTTTAGACCTTTGGAGAAAAATGAGTACTTTGTCCTTGATGAGGAGGAAGAGGAGGCAGCTGAAATGGCTCTCAGGGATGAAGAGTTTGAGCTTTGAAGTTTTGGTTTAAGGAATTTGGCAATGGCAAGGAGCCCCCTTTTGTTCATCTGGACTCATCCACACCACAACTATCAGGTTGTCCATGGAATTTGTTGCTGTATTTGTGTTCCAGGTTCCTCATTTTATCTGTTTTTGCTTACCCTTTTATTCTTTCTGCCCTGCTCCTCAAGTCTTCAAATGTTAGAAAAGTGTCCATAAAGGAATACTATACTGCCTGTATGTTTAGCTTCCTTTCTTTTAATTTTTTTGTTAATGCTAAATATGAATCCTGCGGATTAGAAGAAGCTTTGATCTTGTTCATTCAGTTTCAAGCTATATGTCTATTGAGAATCTGTACTTGTACCCTCCATTATTTTAATGAAATGTTCCTTTACTGATGATTCTTCTGTTGAGATTATGATGAGGACTGAGGAGGTCCTGGACATTTCCCAATTTATTAATTGGTTCTTATCTGATTCAAACTTTTTGATAAAAGGGTAAGTGTGCAGTTACATCTTGTATTTGAATTGCTCATGTAGAGTAACTTAAAAAAGGAAGTGGGGAAATGACTTGACCAAGACTAATTTCTAGTTTGGAGTACTGGACAACCCCACAGAAATGTGAGGAAGAAACATATTTGAGTTTTCAATATTCTGTATTTTTATTCATAGATTGATGTAATATCTTTAGTGAATTCTGAATCCTAAACTCTAGCATCATTGGCCACTTGTAAGGTGTTGATTGCACTAAGAGGATCCAATGTGGCGAGTCACTAAAAACGGTTACAAGGAATCTACTCACAACAAAGGCTTGTGTAAATTATATCTAAATATTTGAGGTTTATTTACTGAATGGTGAACCTCTCCATGTAAGCCAAACATAAGGTTCTGGCCAATTGGGCTTTTTCTTTAAACGTGTGGGCTTATCTTGGCCAAGTAGGATGTAGCCCATCCTCTACTACTAGCCCACGTGATTCAGATAATAATTGCATCGTCCCCTAACCCTACAAGACCAAACTTGTTCTCAAGTTTGTCGGAGTCTTGTCATTGTGAACTTCGCCTTGTCCTCCCATGTTGTCTCTGTTTCAGAGAAATCTTCCCATTGCACAAGAAACTGATGGCATGGCCCTTGCTACAATGTGCATATGGTATGACTCGAGGGTGCGAGGAGGTCACAATAGTTGTTTGGTATTGGTGATTGTGGAAAGCAGAGGCGATGGATGTGGCAGAGGAGTACTGTAGAAAGGCTTTGGCTCTGAGAAGTGGAAAACCAAGAGTATTCGTGAATTTGGAGGAAGACAGGGCTCATAGATGGCGATGTTGATCCTCTGCGAGATGAATAGGTCTTACGAATGCTAGGGGGTTCTCTACCATTAGCTTCCTTACTCTAAAAATATTGCTTTAAGTAGAATGACTAAGCCACGTTGGCCTTCGATGAGTTAAAACAAGTCATAACACAACCACAAGTGTTGGCACTTCCAAACATCTCCCAATCTTTGAGCATGTGTCATTCTTAGCTATACCATTCGTAATCTCACACACAAAGTGAAGATCAAAGTTACCTTTTAAAGACTACAAGGTTTTAATTTCTTAATTGAGTCTATATTTTGCTAAAAAATTGAGTTTCTATTGTCAAATCAATTTTTTTCAAAATTTAATTTTGATTGTAAATATAGTATTTTTTAAAATATATTATTTGATTATTTTGGTTCTCCTAGTATTTCACACAAGATCCGCCACTGCACACAAAATGTCTAGCCTAACAACGCTGACTTTTCCAGTTGTGCTAGACCTTATTGATAGTTATTAAACATTTTTAAACATGAATAAAGTTTAATTAAAAATGTTATAATATTATCTATCATGTCATTCTTTCAAAATTTTTAAAATTTCAAATATATATTAAAATATAGATTTATCCCTCCAAAAGCCTCTAAATTCTCTCTCCCAAACAAACCGTGTGCCCCTCGAATTCCAATACAAGAAGTCTCATATTGCTATCTAACTAGTATTTTACCCGTGCGTACGCACGGGTGATACTGTATCTGTTATGATTTCCATTGAAATTATAAATACGTTGAAACTTGTAAAATATAATAAAAAAAGGAAAAACTTGATAAAAGGCTATATTTTCAAATGTATTAAAATAGTTGTGTTTGAAAAAGTTTTAAAAAGGTCGGTATTTCTTTTAACGTTAATAATTGAGTAAAAATGAAGAAAAATGAAAATGAGATTGTAGGTAAAATATGCATCCCCGTTGGCGCTCCCGTTTGCATCCCCGTTGGCACTCCCGTTGGCGCTCTCGTTACCTCTATCGTTGCCACTCATGTTGGCACATGTTAACTCATATTTACCTATATGATTAAATATTTATCTATATGATTAAATATTAATTAAATCATATTCGTTAAATTAATTTCGTTGCCACTCCCGTTGCCGCTTGATTATATTTGTTATTTTTCATTCTAGATCAGTTAATATTAATTTTATCATTTTAATTAAATTATGAAATTATTAAAAAAGTTATACTGGAATTTAATTAAATTGTAAAATTTAATAAAAGAAAAAGGCAGAACTCGATAAATTGATCAGTTGGTCATAGTCTAACCCTTGTATAGCTTTCTCAAATGGAAGTTGGTTAACTTTCGAATTTGAGCAATGGACACACCAAGTCTTTTTGCTAATTAGTCCAGACAGAATTTAATTAGTCAAAACATTAATTCGTCAAAATAAAGATAAATTTAAAATAGACGAATTTAATTAAGCGAATTTAATTAGTCTGAATCTTACCCCGTGACAACATTGCAACCCTTCCAAATTATGACAATATGACATTAATAGTTAGTAATAATATTTAACCAATCAATTAGCATCATACCATAGTTAACTGTTAAACTAAAATTGAGAGGTGCAAATATGCAGCAGTTGCCCGTGCTCTCCCTGTGACATTTCACTCTTTGGTGCCCGTAAGCTCAACAAAAAAGTATACAAAATAGTTGACTTTCAATAGGTTTCTTCACACTTGTCATTTGGATCACTCACTGCAAAAATTGTAGGCAAGTGCACTTGCATCACACTTGTCATTTGGATGGAAACTAAAGTATCTTGTTATGCTGATACACAAATCAATATTTTCCAATTCTGATGCAGAAATTAAGATGCCTTCCATATATCCAACTGTACCCTTAATTGCCTTCTCCTTAGCGTCCTTTTTCTGCTTCTCTTCTTTTTCCTTTCGTAAACACTCCTTCTCCTCTGCCTTTGTTATCTGCCTTTTTTATCTGTTCTTGATGATCTGAAATGGAGGCAAACGGAGTTTGTTAAGAAAGAATTCCATTGATAGTATTGAAAATTGCTATCATTTGACAAATCTTCAATAAAATTGTATATTCCTTTTTTACCCAAAGCAAAAGTCCACATCATTTATAACATAGCATGTAATATGATAACAGAATACATTAATCATCTGCAGCAAATTAAGTTTTAACAAAAATGCAAATAAAGCTTGCAAAAATACAAACCAAACTCCGTTTTGTGGACCCAAAATAAAGATCAACAAAGATAACCATGTCAGGACTTAGTAGATCGACAAATAAGGAGAGTAAGAGAGTAGAGAGTAGAGATCGACACTGTTTGTTCTTCCCTCAATCGCTTTTCTTCTTTGTCTTCTTCTCCGCAACTGATTGTTTTTCCCTTAGCCGCTTTCTTCCGCTCCTCATCTGTTTCTACTTCTCTGTTTTTCCCTTAGACATTTTTGTTTCCATTAGACAAATTTTGTTTCAATCAGATAAATTTGGGAGATGCGATCAGAGAAAAGATTGATTTGGGAGAGAAAGAAGAAAGAGAAATGAAAGTGAAATTTATGATTTGTTCGATTTAGGATTTTTTTTCTTCTACTTGGCTATCTCCAATTTTGTTCTTCTCTCCCATTTTATTCTATTATCATCTTCTTATTAGTTTTTCTTCTCTTCCATTTAGATCTGAAAAAATATAAGTTTGTTCGCATGCACCCAATTATCTTCTCTCTCATTCTTTCTCTTCTTCTATATTTTGTTCTGAGTAAAAAAAATGGAAGAAAAAGAACAACAACAGAAAGAGAGGAAGAAGATTAAGAAAAGCGGAGGAGGAAAAAAGAGGCTAGATGAGGTATGAAAGAAAGAGAGGGATAAGTATTAAAAAAATGCTCACCCAAACATGGGTTGCTGTGAGAAGCTTATGGGTTGCAGCGAGATGGAGGAAGGAAAGAATAAAATATGGAGAAGTTGAACTGGATTCAACTTTATTTGAATTTGAATCTGCCGCCAAAAGTATTGATGAGGATGTGTTTTGGAGGCAAATTATGAATGATATTTTGAGGGCAGGATTGGTGGAGGGTTAATGACAACTATTTATAGTAGATTGTTTATTGAATTGCTATCGAGTAAAACAAAAAGAAATTGGAGTAAAACACGAATTGCTATGGACTAAAATATACCTTACGTATAACTTGAAGTCATAAACAACAATTTCGAAAATCCTGAAGAAACTAGGATTCACTTACCAATACTCTCCAAATGTGAAAAGAAGCGAGGGATTGTTCAAGGAAACATACAACGTTCAGAGATGCTAATAAACAAAAACTATGTTTCTAATGTTAGCATATATCAGTCAAAAGCACTAGATTCTCACTTGTCATATATCAGAACCATGAATTACAAAATCTCCAAACTTATATTTTTCCACCAACAAACCTAAAAAGACTTACCTCAAATTAATTTTTTTTCCTTCAAAAGTTCCATTATTTTTAATCTTTCTATAAACAGCTATCATATTTTTCAAAAAAAATGATAAATAACTATAAACTTAAGTGCAGCCCAGTAACTATCCATATAGTTTTGTTCAAAAAAAAAGCTATCCATATAGTTATAGCACCAATAAATTGTTGAATTTTGCTCACTCTTTGTGTTTGAATTTGCAGGGGGGTGTATCAGGACACTGAGGGAGGTGTGACTTGTAAAGCCCAGCTTTACAAGCAACCCAGCCCAATGATGAATTGCTGAGCAAACACTTTGATTTTTGTTGATGCCTGCGCACCCGAACCCGTTTGAAATTGAACACGCGGATCTTGACACTGACCCGGAGTATTTAAGCCTAATTTTTACCCTATGCTCAGTGTTTCAAGAAACCCTAGCTCTCTTCTTGTTTCTCCGTTCTCTTCTTCTCTCTTCTCTCACTGAAGCCTTGCTGCACCGTAGCTCTCACCACCGGTGATTGAAGCTGCGGTTCAGCTTGATTTCTGGTCAATGATGATCTCTGGTGATGATGAAACAAAACCCTCTTTGGTTTTTGCTCTGAATCAAAACGCTGAGACCACAATCTCCTCTTCTCACTTCGCGATGAACAGCAAACCCTAGTTTGCCCAGATCTGCTTGATTCCTTTGATCAAGCTTGTGATTCACCTTTGCTAAGGTAGAATCACTTCTTCTTTTACAGATTCTTTTGTTTTCCTTGTAGATTTGACACTGTTTGCAGAAACCCTAATTTCTGCACTTTGCTTTGCAGGTGAAGAACTCAGGCTGAGGCTTTCAGAGTATACGCAAGGTAAATCTCACACCACTGTGCCTTTTGATTTTCCTTTTTCTGGTTAGAAACTGAAACCCTGATTCCTGTTGTTCTTCTTTGCATGAACTGATGAGTTTCACCCTTGAAACTCAGTCAAGAATCCTTCTATCACTTGCACCTTCAAGATCTTTTCCTTCAGGTAACTAGAAAAAAACTCTTCTGACCTTTTGCTCCTTATCTTTCTTGGTTTAAGTCACATAAACCCTAATTTCTAACACTGTTTCTGTTTACTCTTGCTAGGTACAACACTCACTGAATGTACACCAAGAACTCAGAATTTGTGGTAGAAAAAGATAGATGCATACGAGAGAAGAAGTATATGATTGATAGACTAGAGCACAGGAAACTTTAAAACTGTAAATTTTTTATTCATTCATTGTATTATTGTATGTACATATGTGTGCTTTATATAGCTTTCACTGGAAAAATATAGCTGTTACAGTTTGGTTGTTACTAGTTTTAACAACCAAAGTTTGTTACATAACAAACTTGAACAGTCTTTAGGTTAGTTATAACCAATTTGTATTCAGTTATGTTAGATAACAAGCCAGCCAAACAGCTTTATCTTAAATAGCCAACGGCTATATGTTTAAATTAAAGTAGGTTTTGATTATAAACTCAATACCCTACCTTAATCAGAACATACCAAAGTTAAGGTAGACAGCCCTACCTTAACCTAGACTAGAGCTAAACTTAGAAAAGACAGCATAGGCAACTTAGAACACAGGACAACCCCCTGGAAGGTTTAAAACAATAATAGTCTAAGACAAGCCCTTAGACAATAGCTATAGGTCATTCCTTTCTTACTTAGAAAGAAATCACATTTAGTTGCCTTCTAAGTTTAGCAAAACCTTCACCTTTAAGAGCCTTGGTGAATATGTCAGCCACCTGATCATTTGTTGAGCAAGTAGTCCAATACTAGAACACCCTTAGCAACTTGTTCCCTAATGTAGTGGAACTTAGTTTCTATGTGTTTAGTTCTTCCATGTGATATTGGATTTTTGGCTAAGTTAATAGCTGACTTATTATCCATAAACAGTGTTATAGGATTAGTTAACTCCACACATATTTCCTTAAGCAAGGTTTCTAACCAGGCTGCTTGGGTGGCAGCATGACATGCAGAAATGTATTCTGCTTCACATGATGACAGTGCCACAGTGGCCTGTTTCTTAGAGCTCCAGGAGATAGCAGCCCCTTGAAATAGGAACACATAACCACTTGTGCTTCTTCTGTCAACCTTGTCTCCACACCAATCTGAGTCACAATAGCCAACCAGCTTGTTATTACCTGTAGACCTGCCATTAGGAAAAAAACAGACCATAATTAGGAGTACCTTTTATATATCTTAGGATGCACTTTGCAGCATTCAAGTGAATCTGCAAAGGGCTGTTCATAAATCTACTGGTTACACCAGTAGCATACAGTATATCAGGTCTACTGTGACACAAGTATCTCAGTGACCCAATTATTTGTCTATAGAAAGTTGCATCAACTTTAGTAGCCTCTCCCTCTTCTGTCTTAGTCAAGTTTCCTTCAGCTGGATTAATTGCAGGATTGCAATTGTCCAGTTCAAACCTTTTTAAGATCTCATTAGCATACTTCTGTTGGTGCAGGATAATTCCTTCATTGACTCTTAAGAATTCCAACCCAAGGAAATAGGTCAGTTTTCCCAAGTCAGTCATTTCAAACTCTTCTTTCATAGAAGATTTGAAACTTGCTATCTCTTTAGCACTACTACCAGTCACAAGTAGGTCATCCACATAAAGACATACAATCAGCAAGTAGGAATTTAGGTTGCCCTTAACATAAACACCATACTCTGTGGTGCACCTAGTGAAACCATTTTGAATAAAGAATCCATCAATCCTTTTATTCCAGGCCCTAGGTGCCTGTTTTAATCCATACAATGACTTATGCAAATGAAACACATAGTCCTCCTTATTCTTGTCCACAAACCCAGGAGGTTGGCTTATGTAAACCTCCTCCTCTAGAGGACCATTAAGAAATGCAGATTTCACATCTAGGTGGAACATTTCCCACCCTCTACTACAGGCTAGTGTAGTCACTAGTCTAATAGTCTCATGTCTAGCAACAGGGGCAAAAACTTCTGTGAAGTCAATGCCTTGTTTCTGTTGGAAGCCACGTGCCACCAGCCTTGCCTTGTATTTAACTATGTTTCCATTAGGATCAAGCTTTAGTTTAAAAATCCATTTAACACTAATAGCTCTCTTTCCATTAGGCAACTTAGTTAAAGTCCAAGTTTTATTTTTTTCAATAGATTTCAGTTCCTCTAGCATAGCCACTTTCCACTCCTTGTTTTTTAGAGCTTCAGCATAGTCTAGAGGTTCAGAATCTGCCACCATAGCAAAATGGATGATATCTCCATCATCATCCACCTCATTATCCCTTACTAGGTCATAATCAGCCAACCTACTAGGTAGATTTCTGACTCTAGCAGGCCTAATAGGATTATTAGCACCACCAGTTTCCTGTTGAACTGTCTCAGGTGAGTTTAGCTCAACAGCATGTTCCTCAACTTGAACATCACCTTCAATAGGCTCATCATCACTTTCATCATCATCAATTCCTTGATGATGTTCTGGTAACTCAGTGTTACCTTCATTAACCATAATAGAACCAGTAGAGCTTGCTTGCTCCTTTTTATCCCAGTCCCATTCCTCATCCTCAAGTATAGTAACATCCATTGATATTTCTAATTTTCCTGTTAGAGGATCAATTAGCCTGTAGGCACCAGTAGGGTGATACCCAACTAGTACCATAGGTTTGCTCTTGTCATCTAATTTCTTTCTCTTAGGATCAGGTATGTGTCCATAGGTTAATGATCCAAATACCCTTAGATGTGTGACACTAGGTTTTTCCCCAGTCCACATTTCCTCAGGTCCCTTATCATCTAAGCCTCTAGTAGGACACCTGTTAAGTAGATAAACAGCAGTAGAAACTGCTTCACCCCATAGATCTTTTGGGAGAGATTTTAATTTCATCATGCTTTTGGCCATGTCCAGAATTGTCCTGTTCCTTCTCTCTGCCACTCCATTGTGTTGTGGGGTGTAGGGAGAAGTAACCTCATGGACAATTCCATGATATGTACAGAAAGCTTCAAACTCTTTTGAAGTGAATTCTCCTCCCCCATCTGATCTAAGAGTCTTAAGCATGTTTCCACTTTGTTTTTCTACTAAGGCTTTAAAATCTTTGAACTTAGTTAAAGCCTCATCTTTTGTTTTGATCAGGTAGACCCATATCTTTCTTGAAAACTCATCAATAAAGGATAAAAAATATTTGTTCCCCCCTTTTGAAATCACATCAAATGGGCCACATATGTCTGTGTAAACAACCTGTAGAAGATGTTTAGACCTTAGTTTTAAATCTGTCTTGAACATCTTCCTGGGTTGTTTACCCAACAGACAAGTGGTACATGCACTAATAGGTTTCTCAATCTTAGGTAAACCTTCCACTAGGCCTTTAGAACTAAGATTTTGAAGACCCTTATAGTTTAGATGCCCATATCTCCTATGCCATAGAACACTTTCAAGATCAGTGGTAGCACTAAGGCATTCTGCCTCTATAGTGCTAATGCTGGTCTTAAAAGTTCTGTTCTTAGCCAACTGAGAAGTTAAAATCAGTTTATCTTTTTTATCAAAAATTTTGAGTTTAAGGTCTTTCATAATAACTGAAAATCCCCCCTCTATAAGTTGCCCTAAGCTAATTAGGTTGCAGCTCATACCTGGGACATAGTACACATTATGAATAGTGACTACCTGACCATCCTCTTTCTTCAACAGTATGTTGCCCATACCTGTTGCTTGTAAAGACCTATCATTGGCACATCTGATGGTAGTCCTTTTGTTTGGGTTGAAATCCACTAGCCAATCTTTGTTACCTGTAAGGTGATTAGAACAAGCAGAATCCAAATACCATATCTCTGTAATGCAGCTCCCATCACTCTTAGTTACCACTAGTGCAACATAGTCTTTACCTTTTTTAAATTCAATGTTAGTTACCTTAGTTTCTGCCCTAGGTGTAGGTTTAAGGTTATCACTTATAGCACTAAACACTACATTACTGTCAGAATCAGAATCCTCTTTTGCAACATTAGCTTCTGTTTCTGATTTAGACTTATTCCTGGTTGGGCATTCAGTGGCATAATGCCCAAATTTATCACACCTATAACATTGAACCTTAGATTTATCCTTCTTCTTAGAATCACCCTTATTCTTAGAATTAGGTTTAGATTTAGGCTTATTTTTGTTAGAGCTAGGTTTAGAGGAAAACTTACTGTTGCCAGGCTTTGAGCCTTTCTTACCTTTGCCTTTTGTGAAGAAGGCAGTGTCTTCATCATCACTGTCTTCATTGAGTAGATTGAGCCGTATCTCCTTGGCTTCTAATCTACTTTGCAGCTGCTCAACCTTCAAGTCCTCTACCCTTAGAGTGTCTTCAAGGCTGTTCACTCCAACATAGTATTTCTTAGTTAGAGATCTTAGGATTTTCCTGCAAACCTCTTCATCAGTAAATGTATGACCATTTAAGGTCATGGCATTAGTTATTTTCTTCACACGACCACAGTAGGTCACAACATCCTCATCACATTTCATCCTTAAGGTTTCAAACTGAGCCCTAAGAGCTTCCAGCTTTTCCTTCTTAGCCTCAGTTGAACCATTGTAGTAGGAATCAAGAGTATCCCAAGCTTGCTTGGCACTCTCAATTCCCCTAACTCTATCAAAATTACTATCATCTAATCCTATATGAATTAGATGTAATGCTTTCCAGTCTTTCTGGGTTTCTTCTTCAAATTTTGCATTATCTTCTGCAGTAGCAGGTGCTGTCACTGGTGTCACACCATCTCTGACAACCTTTAGCACTCCCTGACAGCCAAAAACTGCCTTCATTTGGTGGCACCATCTGTCCCAATTCTTTCCATTTAGAATGGGAATTTGAGCCCCAAAACTAGGATGTGTTTGCATATCTTTAGACATATTAAAAACTGGAACACTTCACACACAGTTAGATTTTTCAAACAATATAGAAAGAAACTTTTAAAGAAAACACAAGAATTGAGTAGAGATTAGAGTAATTTGCCCTGGATCGTTTATTGAGGCTCTGGGTATACCATGTTGAATTTTGCTCACTCTTTGTGTTTGAATTTGCAGGGGGGTGTATCAGGACACTGAGGGAGGTGTGACTTGTAAAGCCCAGCTTTACAAGCAACCCAGCCCAATGATGAATTGCTGAGCAAACACTTTGATTTTTGTTGATGCCTGCGCACCCGAACCCGTTTGAAATTGAACACGCGGATCTTGACACTGACCCGGAGTATTTAAGCCTAATTTTTACCCTATGCTCAGTGTTTCAAGAAACCCTAGCTCTCTTCTTGTTTCTCCGTTCTCTTCTTCTCTCTTCTCTCACTGAAGCCTTGCTGCACCGTAGCTCTCACCACCGGTGATTGAAGCTGCGGTTCAGCTTGATTTCTGGTCAATGATGATCTCTGGTGATGATGAAACAAAACCCTCTTTGGTTTTTGCTCTGAATCAAAACGCTGAGACCACAATCTCCTCTTCTCACTTCGCGATGAACAGCAAACCCTAGTTTGCCCAGATCTGCTTGATTCCTTTGATCAAGCTTGTGATTCACCTTTGCTAAGGTAGAATCACTTCTTCTTTTACAGATTCTTTTGTTTTCCTTGTAGATTTGACACTGTTTGCAGAAACCCTAATTTCTGCACTTTGCTTTGCAGGTGAAGAACTCAGGCTGAGGCTTTCAGAGTATACGCAAGGTAAATCTCACACCACTGTGCCTTTTGATTTTCCTTTTTCTGGTTAGAAACTGAAACCCTGATTCCTGTTGTTCTTCTTTGCATGAACTGATGAGTTTCACCCTTGAAACTCAGTCAAGAATCCTTCTATCACTTGCACCTTCAAGATCTCTTCCTTCAGGTAACTAGAAAAAAACTCTTCTGACCTTTTGCTCCTTATCTTTCTTGGTTTAAGTCACATAAACCCTAATTTCTAACACTGTTTCTGTTTACTCTTGCTAGGTACAACACTCACTGAATGTACACCAAGAACTCAGAATTTGTGGTAGAAAAAGATAGATGCATACGAGAGAAGAAGTATATGATTGATAGACTAGAGCACAGGAAACTTTAAAACTGTAAAATTTTTATTCATTCATTGTATTATTGTATGTACATATGTGTGCTTTATATAGCTTTCACTGGAAAAATATAGCTGTTACAGTTTGGTTGTTACTAGTTTTAACAACCAAAGTTTGTTACATAACAAACTTGAATAGTCTTTAGGTTAGTTATAACCAATTTGTATTCAGTTATGTTAGATAACAAGCCAGCCAAACAGCTTTATCTTAAATAGCCAACGGCTATATGTTTAAATTAAAGTAGGTTTTGATTATAAACTCAATACCCTACCTTAATCAGAACATACCAAAGTTAAGGTAGACAGCCCTACCTTAACCTAGACTAGAGCTAAACTTAGAAAAGACAGCATAGGCAACTTAGAACACAGGACAACCCCCTGGAAGGTTTAAAACAATAATAGTCTAAGACAAGCCCTTAGACAATAGCTATAGGTCATTCCTTTCTTACTTAGAAAGAAATCACATTTAGTTGCCTTCTAAGTTTAGCAAAACCTTCACCTTTAAGAGCCTTGGTGAATATGTCAGCCACCTGATCATTTGTTGAGCTGTAGTCCAATACTAGAACACCCTTAGCAACTTGTTCCCTAATGTAGTGGAACTTAGTTTCTATGTGTTTAGTTCTTCCATGTGATATTGGATTTTTGGCTAAGTTAATAGCTGACTTATTATCCATAAACAGTGTTATAGGATTAGTTAACTCCACACATATTTCCTTAAGCAAGGTTTCTAACCAGGCTGCTTGGGTGGCAGCATGACATGCAGAAATGTATTCTGCTTCACATGATGACAGTGCCACAGTGGCCTGTTTCTTAGAGCTCCAGGAGATAGCAGCCCCTTGAAATAGGAACACATAACCACTTGTGCTTCTTCTGTCAACCTTGTCTCCACACCAATCTGAGTCACAATAGCCAACCAGCTTGTTATTACCTGTAGACCTGCCATTAGGAAAAAACAGACCATAATTAGGAGTACCTTTTATATATCTTAGGATGCGCTTTGCAGCATTCAAGTGAATCTGCAAAGGGCTGTTCATAAATCTACTGGTTACACCAGTAGCATACAGTATATCAGGTCTACTGTGACACAAGTATCTCAGTGACCCAATTATTTGTCTATAGAAAGTTGCATCAACTTTAGTAGCCTCTCCCTCTTCTGTCTTAGTCAAGTTTCCTTCAGCTGGATTAATTGCAGGATTGCAATTGTCCAGTTCAAACCTTTTTAAGATCTCATTAGCATACTTCTGTTGGTGCAGGATAATTCCTTCATTGACTCTTAAGAATTCCAACCCAAGGAAATAGGTCAGTTTTCCCAAGTCAGTCATTTCAAACTCTTCTTTCATAGAAGATTTGAAACTTGCTATCTCTTTAGCACTACTACCAGTCACAAGTAGGTCATCCACATAAAGACATACAATCAGCAAGTAGGAATTTAGGTTGCCCTTAACATAAACACCATACTCTGTGGTGCACCTAGTGAAACCATTTTGAATAAAGAATCCATCAATCCTTTTATTCCAGGCCCTAGGTGCCTGTTTTAATCCATACAATGCCTTATGCAAATGAAACACATAGTCCTCCTTATTCTTGTCCACAAACCCAGGAGGTTGGCTTATGTAAACCTCCTCCTCTAGAGGACCATTAAGAAATGCAGATTTCACATCTAGGTGGAACATTTCCCACCCTCTACTACAGGCTAGTGCAGTCACTAGTCTAATAGTCTCATGTCTAGCAACAGGGGCAAAAACTTCTGTGAAGTCAATGCCTTGTTTCTGTTGGAAGCCACGTGCCACCAGCCTTGCCTTGTATTTAACTATGTTTCCATTAGGATCAAGCTTTAGTTTAAAAATCCATTTAACACTAATAGCTCTCTTTCCATTAGGCAACTTAGTTAAAGTCCAAGTTTTATTTTTTTCAATAGATTTCAGTTCCTCTAGCATAGCCACTTTCCACTCCTTGTTTTTTAGAGCTTCAGCATAGTCTAGAGGTTCAGAATCTGCCACCATAGCAAAATGGATGATATCTCCATCATCATCCACCTCATTATCCCTTACTAGGTCATAATCAGCCAACCTACTAGGTAGATTTCTGACTCTAGCAGGCCTAATAGGATTATTAGCACCACCAGTTTCCTGTTGAACTGTCTCAGGTGAGTTTAGCTCAACAGCGTGTTCCTCAACTTGAACATCACCTTCAATAGGCTCATCATCACTTTCATCATCATCAATTCCTTGATGATGTTCTGGTAACTCAGTGTTACCTTCATTAACCATAATAGAACCAGTAGAGCTTGCTTGCTCCTTTTTATCCCAGTCCCATTCCTCATCCTCAAGTATAGTAACATCCCTTGATATTTCTAATTTTCCTGTTAGAGGATCAATTAGCCTGTAGGCACCAGTAGGGTGATACCCAACTAGTACCATAGGTTTGCTCTTGTCATCTAATTTCTTTCTCTTAGGATCAGGTATGTGTCCATAGGTTAATGATCCAAATACCCTTAGATGTGTGACACTAGGTTTTTCCCCAGTCCACATTTCCTCAGGTACCTTATCATCTAAGCCTCTAGTAGGACACCTGTTAAGTAGATAAACAGCAGTAGAAACTGCTTCACCCCATAGATCTTTTGGGAGAGATTTTAATTTCGTCATGCTTCTGGCCATGTCCAGAATTGTCCTGTTCCTTCTCTCTGCCACTCCATTGTGTTGTGGGGTGTAGGGAGAAGTAACCTCATGGACAATTCCATGATATGTACAGAAAGCTTCAAACTCTTTTGAAGTGAATTCTCCTCCCCCATCTGATCTAAGAGTCTTAAGCATGTTTCCACTTTGTTTTTCTACTAAGGCTTTAAAATCTTTGAACTTAGTTAAAGCCTCATCTTTTGTTTTGATCAGGTAGACCCATATCTTTCTTGAAAACTCATCAATAAAGGATAAAAAATATTTGTTCCCCCCTTTTGAAATCACATCAAATGGGCCACATATGTCTGTGTAAACAACCTGTAGAAGATGTTTAGACCTTAGTTTTAAATCTGTCTTGAACATCTTCCTGGGTTGTTTACCCAACAGACAAGTGGTACATGCACTAATAGGTTTCTCAATCTTAGGTAAACCTTCCACTAGGCCTTTAGAACTAAGATTTTGAAGACCCTTATAGTTTAGATGCCCATATCTCCTATGCCATAGAACACTTTCAAGATCAGTGGTAGCACTAAGGCATTCTGCCTCTATAGTGCTAATGCTGGTCTTAAAAGTTCTGTTCTTAGCCAACTGAGAAGTTAAAATCAGTTTATCTTTTTTATCAAAAATTTTGAGTTTAAGGTCTTTCATAATAACTGAAAATCCCCCCTCTATAAGTTGCCCTAAGCTAATTAGGTTGCAGCTCATACCTGGGACATAGTACACATTATGAATAGTGACTACCTGACCATCCTCTTTCTTCAACAGTATGTTGCCCATACCTGTTGCTTGTAAAGACCTATCATTGGCACATCTGATGGTAGTCCTTTTGTTTGGGTTGAAATCCACTAGCCAATCTTTGTTACCTGTAAGGTGATTAGAACAAGCAGAATCCAAATACCATATCTCTGTAATGCAGCTCCCATCACTCTTAGTTACCACTAGTGCAACATAGTCTTTACCTTTTTTAAATTCAATGTTAGTTACCTTAGTTTCTGCCCTAGGTGTAGGTTTAAGGTTATCACTTATAGCACTAAACACTACATTACTGTCAGAATCAGAATCCTCTTTTGCAACATTAGCTTCTGTTTCTGATTTAGACTTATTCCTGGTTGGGCATTCAGTGGCATAATGCCCAAATTTATCACACCTATAACATTGAACCTTAGATTTATCCTTCTTCTTAGAATCACCCTTATTCTTAGAATTAGGTTTAGATTTAGGCTTATTTTTGTTAGAGCTAGGTTTAGAGGAAAACTTACTGTTGCCAGGCTTTGAGCCTTTCTTACCTTTGCCTTTTGTGAAGAAGGCAGTGTCTTCATCATCACTGTCTTCATTGAGTAGATTGAGCCGTATCTCCTTGGCTTCTAATCTACTTTGCAGCTGCTCAACCTTCAAGTCCTCTACCCTTAGAGTGTCTTCAAGGCTGTTCACTGCAACATAGTATTTCTTAGTTAGAGATCTTAGGATTTTCCTACAAACCTCTTCATCAGTAAATGTATGACCATTTAAGGTCATGGCATTAGTTATTTTCTTCACACGACCACAGTAGGTCACAACATCCTCATCACATTTCATCCTTAAGGTTTCAAACTGAGCCCTAAGAGCTTCCAGCTTTTCCTTCTTAGCCTCAGTTGAACCATTGTAGTAGGAATCAAGAGTATCCCAAGCTTGCTTGGCACTCTCAATTCCCCTAACTCTATCAAAATTACTATCATCTAATCCTATATGAATTAGATGTAATGCTTTCCAGTCTTTCTGGGTTTCTTCTTCAAATTTTGCATTATCTTCTGCAGTAGCAGGTGCTGTCACTGGTGTCACGCCATCTCTGACAACCTTTAGCACTCCCTGACAGCCAAAAACTGCCTTCATTTGGTGGCACCATCTGTCCCAATTCTTTCCATTTAGAATGGGAATTTGAGCCCCAAAACTAGGATGTGTTTGCATATCTTTAGACATATTAAAAACTGGAACACTTCACACACAGTTAGATTTTTCAAACAATATAGAAAGAAACTTTTAAAGAAAACACAAGAATTGAGTAGAGATTAGAGTAATTTGCCCTGGATCGTTTATTGAGGCTCTGGGTATACCATGTTGAATTTTGCTCACTCTTTGTGTTTGAATTTGCAGGGGGGTGTATCAGGACACTGAGGGAGGTGTGACTTGTAAAGCCCAACTTTACAAGCAACCCAGCCCAATGATGAATTGCTGAGCAAACACTTTGATTTTTGTTGATACCTGCGCACCCGAACCCGTTTGAAATTGAACACGCGGATCTTGACACTGACCCGGAGTATTTAAGCCTAATTTTTACCCTATGCTCAGTGTTTCAAGAAACCCTAGCTCTCTTCTTGTTTCTCCGTTCTCTTCTTCTCTCTTCTCTCACTGAAGCCTTGCTGCACCGTAGCTCTCACCACCGGTGATTGAAGCTGCGGTTCAGCTTGATTTCTGGTCAATGATGATCTCTGGTGATGATGAAACAAAACCCTCTTTGGTTTTTGCTCTGAATCAAAACGCTGAGACCACAATCTCCTCTTCTCACTTCGCGATGAACAGCAAACCCTAGTTTGCCCAGATCTGCTTGATTCCTTTGATCAAGCTTGTGATTCACCTTTGCTAAGGTAGAATCACTTCTTCTTTTACAGATTCTTTTGTTTTCCTTGTAGATTTGACACTGTTTGCAGAAACCCTAATTTCTGCACTTTGCTTTGCAGGTGAAGAACTCAGGCTGAGGCTTTCAGAGTATACGCAAGGTAAATCTCACACCACTGTGCCTTTTGATTTTCCTTTTTCTGGTTAGAAACTGAAACCCTGATTCCTGTTGTTCTTCTTTGCATGAACTGATGAGTTTCACCCTTGAAACTCAGTCAAGAATCCTTCTATCACTTGCACCTTCAAGATCTCTTCCTTCAGGTAACTAGAAAAAAACTCTTCTGACCTTTTGCTCCTTATCTTTCTTGGTTTAAGTCACATAAACCCTAATTTCTAACACTGTTTCTGTTTACTCTTGCTAGGTACAACACTCACTGAATGTACACCAAGAACTCAGAATTTGTGGTAGAAAAAGATAGATGCATACGAGAGAAGAAGTATATGATTGATAGACTAGAGCACAGGAAACTTTAAAACTGTAAAATTTTTATTCATTCATTGTATTATTGTATGTACATATGTGTGCTTTATATAGCTTTCACTGGAAAAATATAGCTGTTACAGTTTGGTTGTTACTAGTTTTAACAACCAAAGTTTGTTACATAACAAACTTGAATAGTCTTTAGGTTAGTTATAACCAATTTGTATTCAGTTATGTTAGATAACAAGCCAGCCAAACAGCTTTATCTTAAATAGCCAACGGCTATATGTTTAAATTAAAGTAGGTTTTGATTATAAACTCAATATAAATATCGTATCTCATGATTTATAAGTACGTAAAACAAAAAACCAGCAACATAAGCAATTTTTTTTTCTACTTAGACGATAAATAAACACCACATACTAATTAAGAAGAGTAATATTTATCGTCAGCGACATCAACACTAGCACAGCAAAACAAAAACCTTTGAAAAATACTAAACAAAGCAGAGCAAGAAAACTCCTTAGCTTTCCTCCAAACCAAAAACTTGTTCCCATTTTCCTTCTTCACCTTCCCAAAACATTTATGTGTCTTCTTAACCTTCACTTTCTCATCTTCCCTAGAAAATGTATAGCTTCTCAGATACAATTGTCTACAAGAGATACTATCCACCACCCTTGGATGATCATGATGACCATACAGTTTCTCACCCTTTTCTCTATTTGAACTCACTGACCTCACAAATGCAGCATCTGATTCTGGCCACTTGTAGAGGTTCACGTAGGTTGCTCTCACCGGAACACGTGCGTCACGTGCATCGTTGATGCAGTTTGAAATGCAAGAAGAAGTCATAGCTTCTTAGGAGATTTTAGAGAGGTGTATAATATGAATTGTTAGAGTTTGTTTTTAATCAAAAAGGAAAGAAAGGAAAGGCTTAAAGTGAAAGGAAAGGAAAGAAAGAGTAATTGAATGGATGCATAGTGGAACTTTGTCATGTGTGATGATTTGTAATGACTATGTTATGGCATTGATTAAATTGCATATAAAATTATATGTTTTTTGAGGTTGCCATGAGGTGCCAAAATAGAGGCAAGTGGAAGAATCATGTTTTATTTTATTTTATTTATTTTATTTTATTTGTTGGTTGCCTCTCTGCTATGATGATGTGACTAGATTGGTGTTGTTTATTATTAATTGCCTTTTCTGCACGAAACTGCCAACGAGAAAACAAAAGAAAGAATTTGGAAATGTATGTGAGCCATTTTGATGAGGGGATGGAAAAAATGGAGGTTATAATAAATTATATAAAATAAATTATAAAATTTGAGAGCCCGACAAGTTAATCTTGCCGCTCATACTCTAGCTCGAGCATCAAGATTATATGCTAGCTCCAATATTTTTGATTTGATTTCATCCTATATTGACACTATTTTACATAATTGACACTATTTTACGTAATGAATTGATCTTAGTTTGTTATTGTCAAATTTTTTTTTTGAGAGTTTGTAACTTCACTGTGAAAATGAAGGGGGGAGAGTTGGCGGCCCAACAGCAATTGACAAGGTTAAATTTGTTTTCACCACAAGGAATATATATTTATTGTTTTTTTTAAGTTGTACTATATTATCATTATAATTTTAATTCATTGAAATATAAAAATAAATACGCATCTTTACCACCGAGGTTTAGCGTAAGTGATTGGTGCGCAAGGTGTATGAATGTTGTAAATCTCAAGATATCTAATTATATTCCTACAAATAAAAAAAATACATATCTGTTCATTTTAATATATTTAAATATTTGATTGTTAATAAAATTCCTACAAATAAAAAAAATACATATCTGTTTATTTTAATATATTTAAATATTTGCTTGCTTCTTTGGTACATAAATATTTGATTGTTAATAACTGATTAGCCACTTAACTTTTGTTATAGTGGAATTAACTTTAACTACTTGATGAATAATAATTAGTTAATTACTATTACAAGCTAATTTCTAAAAACAATATCAATTCAAATAATAGATAATACCAATATTTGTAATAGAATAAATAATAGATAATGTATAATTGAGAGTTCCTACTTTATTTGGGAGTTTTGTGAACAAACTAAATTTGTTTTTATCTTTCAGAGAAGGATGCAATGTTGTTTGTTGCTGCCATGTTTTTTTTTAAATTCAAGTTTGTTTATTTTGGACTAAAATTGAAAGAGGTATCTATGTATTCTAAATGTCCAAATTTGTTCTTATCTTTCAGAGAAGGATGCAATGTTGTTTGTTGCTGCCATGTTTTTTCTGAAATTCAAGTTTGTTTATTTTGGATTAAAATTGAAAGAGGAATCTATGTATTCTAAATGTTCAATTTTTTCTCATTTTTGTTGAAATCTTTTGCTAGCAAACACTTACTGCTCTGATTTCCCACCTATTGCAAGTAGTTTCGTGAATTTTGGTTGCAATTTGAGCTTTTGAGCATTTTCAAAACTACAAAACGTCTTTTCTCTGTAAAATCGCGTTTTGCTTAAGTTCTTCCACCTTTTTGTGAAAATTGATGATGAATTCGCGTTCCTTATGAAATTTCGCACAAAATGGACTATTCATTTGCTTGATTTGGTGAAGAATTGAAAGATCTAAAAAATTGGCTTTGAAGGTTTGAATCTTCATCTTCAACCTTCAATTTCATAATCACTTTTTCGTAAAAGTGTTTTTTTGTCCTAAAACTTGCATAATCAGATTCTTTATGAATGTTTAAGCGAAATGGATGTCAAATTTATATGATCTGGTTGAGCATACACTACAAGAAAAACGCGTTTTCCGGCGGATTTTTTCCGCCGGTACGGTTCCGGCGGAAATTTGGCATTTCCGGCAGAAAAAATAGACTTTCCGGCGGATTTTTAAAAAAAAAAATATTTATTTATTTTTTAAAAAAAAACCGTGGAAAAGTGCATTACCGGCGGAAAAAATCCGCCGGAAATTACTGGCGGAAAAATCCGCCGGTAATGCGCGTTTCCGGCGGATTTTTAATTTTTTTTTTTTTAAAAAAATCCGGCGGAAATATGCATTACCGGCGGATTTTTCCGCCCACATTTCCGGCGGTTTTTTCAAAAAATTATTTATTTATTTTTTAAAAAAATCCGCCGGAAATGTACATTACCAGCGGATTTTTTCGCATGAAATTTCAGACGGAAAAATCCACCGGTAATGCACATTTCCGACGGAAAAAACCGTCGGTAAATCCGCCGGAACCGTTCGAAAATGCCTATAAATAAACTTTCTCCTACGCTCTTCTCATTCTCTCATTTCACTTTTTTTTCCTTCTCATTCTTTTCTACACTTTCCCTATCTTATCTTTCTTCTTCTTTCTCTTACTCTCCAATCTCCATAAATTTCTCTACATATCTCTCTTCTATATTTCCTTTCTTCTTCCTTCTCATTCATTCTCACTCCTTCATTCTTATTCTCTCATTCATTCTTATTCCTTCTTACTGGTTCATTTTTAATCTCTCCAATATTATTTCTTCTCATACTCTTTTTCCTTCTTATTCACTCCTACTTCTTCATTCTCATTCCTTTATTCCTTCTCATTTCTTTATACCTTCTCATTCTGTTCTATATCATTTTTCTCATACTCTACTTCAAATTCATTTTTCATACTTCTTATTAAATTACATACTAAATTTTAAAATTCGAAAAAATTAAAAAAAAATCCGCCAATAATGTGCATTTCCGGATGATTTTTCAAAAAAAAAAATATTTTTTATTTTTTTGAAAAATCCGCCGGAAACGCCCATTACCGGCGGAAAAAATCCACCGGAAATTTCTGGCGGAAAAATTCGCCGGTAATGCGCATTTTCCAGCGTATTTTTTTTAAAAAAAATAATTTTATTTAAAAAAATTCCGTCGGAAATGTGCATTACGGGCGGAAAAAATCCGCCGGAAATTACCGAAGGAAAAATTCGCCGGAAAACACCAGCAAAAATTCCGCCGGAAATTACCGGTGGAAATTCCGCCGGAAAACATTACCTACGAGCGTTTTACCGGCGGATTTTCGGCGGAAAAAATCTGCTGAAAACGTCACTTTTCCGGCGGATTTTTTCCGCCGGAAAAAGACGTTTTTCTTGTAGTGATACAAGGAGATAACACTGTTATAAGAAACCATTGTGTTCTTGCTGAAAACTTCAAATTGTGTTTTTGGATTTGTTATAGCTCCTTTTTTAGAGTGATTCAAAAGTCAGATTGTTTGTCTCAAAATCTAGTATTATTTTAGACATTGAAAATAATATGAAATTATTGCAAAGAAACAAAAAAAATGTTATATTCAAACGAAAAAGGCATCAACCTTATCAAGAGAGCATAAAACAAATTTCCAAAATTCCAAAAAAATTCTCACTGTTAGTAAATATTTTTTTGATCATTGAGAAATTTTCTCAATTTTTTTTGGATCATTGATGACATCTATCATGATCTCTAAGGTTTAGGATATCGAAATACGGCAAATCAAATGATTTCTCACAAAGACTCAAGAACATATGTTCTTAAAATCTAAGAAAGATGAAGAAACTTCAACACACAAAAGAGAGATACAAACACTTATATCAAAAGAAAGAATTAACAAATGTGGAAGAGTAGATTCTATGACCCAGAAATCACTGATTTCTGGGTCAAATGAGTAGATTCTATGACCCAGAAATCAGTGATCTTTTGGTTCTGTTCAGTGTGTAGTTATTTGTTACATGTGACGATGTTGTACGCCGGCTAGATAATCTAGGCTAAAAAATTGATTTTCGGGCAACCTACTCCGATTGTCCCGAAATCACAGCCATTAAATCCCAATTCCATCGTTTACTATTTTTAATTATTTTTTGAATTTTTCATAATCTCCAAAAAATCTAAAAAAAATTGGCATAACCTTATTTTGGTTCCATTGGATTTTTCGTGGTGTTTTTAAATTTTTAGGTTAGTTTTAATTCTTTAACGGATTTTTAGTGTGTTTACCGTGAATTTTGGTAAATAACCGCTGGTTTAGAATTTGTTACTTGCAAGATCAACCAGTAAATCTTAGGACATTTGTGCTATAGTTTTTCCAGAAAAAGTTATGAATGTTTTTGATGTTATTTGTAATAACTGACAATTTTAAAGTTGTTGAAACTGTCGAATTGCCTTACGTATCTTTTGAATTTGATCAAGTGCGGAAATTTTTAAGGAAACATGACTAGATTGCATTGAAATAAAAGAAATTGGTACACAATATCATACATCTGGTTTCTGTAACTCATCTTTCTCTGTAACTTGGAATTCTGAGCGTGAGAAATATGTACGAGAGTTTGTGACTGATAACTCTATTTTATATAGGTTATTTATGCTCTTGATACTTAAGTCAAGCTCACTTCTCAAGTAATTCTAGTACTTAAATATGTGAATATATGAATATTAGAGTAAATACAGGTTATAAGTCAATTCCCTAAACCTTGGGCATAATCAATGCCTTTGTGAATATGTTTGATGTTTTGCTTTAGCGCTGCAGCGGTATGCTATCAAGGAGACGCTACAGCGTTATATGGCGGCTGACCATTGAGATATTTGTGTGACCACTTGAGGATACGATGAGTCATCACCCTTATCTCTTCTTCTCAGCTTGATATTTTGACTTCCAAGTGGATGCTAAACTACACTTGCGCCTCCTAAATGGAACCCATGTGATAGTTGGTGACTTTCATCATTAGCACTTTTTGTAAAGTAACTTAAGGATAGTATCTAAGTTTTATGATCATGATTTAATATTATTATTTTATTAAGACTTGGTTAGTTTAGATTAAAACAGAATGCTTCGTTAGGTAATAACATACGTAGACAGAGGAAAAGAGAGTTTTAACTTGGAGAGATCTATCTTGACAATATAGCATTCCTCCATTGTTATTCCACTCTCAAGCTTTTATTTTTAGGATAATTTTCTAGTCTTCATTCAAGGTTTTGCTCACGCCTCAACTTCATCCTTCGTATGCTACTTGGGATCATTGGAGTGTATCTTTTGCAACCACTCTTCTCTTGTTTTCTTACGGTAATACACACTCTCTAGTTGTATTATGTTGATGGAGCTTGTGATGAGCTAACTTTGTTGTAGTTGGATTGTTCTTGGTGTGTAATGAACCTTGAGTAACTTTTGTATAATATTATGATGTTTGTGTTTTATTCCTTGTATCATAATGCTTTCAGCTTTGTTTTGGAAATGATCAACTAAAATAAAGTAGCTGTGTGGCTACAGACATGGTTCACAAAGAGAACTCAAGGAATGATATGAATGAAAACCCTTTAAAGACATTTAAAGGAAGTACTACTTAACTCTAGACATAGGGGAGTGTAATACCCTAATTTTGTCCTATCCAAAAATAAGAAATTTTATTTATTTTTAATAAAAAATAATTATTTTATTTTTATGCCATGTTTTATTTTATTTTAGTTTGCTACAAGTTCTAATTTTTGAAAAAATAATAACAATTAGAAGTAAAGAAACAAAAAATAAGCAAAGGAGGAAATAGGGGAGGTTTGTAAAAAATATATAGAGGTGCATTTAGGATTGGGCCATCTAAAGCCCACTCCTCCACCAAACCTTATGCCCAATTCGCATAACCCTAGACCTAACCCATATCCAACCCATAACCCACAACCCAATTCATCAAAACCCTAAAATCCCTCCTCTCCTAACCCTAATTCGACCCCACCCCCCTTTACCCTAAAAAATGTCCACATTCACTCTTCCCCCTTAACCCAAAAATCATCCACATTCATCCCCTCTCTCCTAGCCTAGAAATCCGCCCCACTTTCCCTCTTTTCCCTCCTTGGAACTCACAATCCCACTTCCACACACAATCCCACTTCCACACACTTCCCACTTCCCCACATCTCCTTTCCCCATACACTCCACCCTTCCCTCTCTCCTCTCCCAACGGCTCTCCCTCCTTTCCTACGCCCCCCTTTCTTTCTCTCTCCCTCACACATCACTCAACTCACTCTCTCTCACACACTTCCCCTTCCAAACCCTCAAAAAATTCGGCCCCTTTCTCTCTCTCCCTCACATCACTCTCTCACACACTCACTCTCACTTCACACACTCAACCCTTTCCCCCCCCCTACGGCCTCTCTCTCTCTCATACACCCCTCCATCTCCTTTCCCTCACACAACCTCCAAAACACATCACCTCCACTACCCACATCAAGCCCTAGCCGTCCACCCTCCCTTCTCCATCTCCACACGTTTTCCTTTCACATCCTCTCACGAAATCACCATTTTTGGTGCTTCTTCATCTCCTCTCTCACACGAAATCACCATTTTTGACATCAACATGCAAGTTACTAATGGTCTCTCCACGGTTCGAAAGTTCATCCAAGAGAACATGCTTTCCATTTCGTTTTCTCCAAGGCTCACACACAAACGGATACATACACAAGGCTTGGTGAAAAAACCGAAAAACAAAGCACACAACTACAAGATCAAGTTTTGGTATAAATAGGAGTTACGGTTTTGAGGCAAGAGGACGATTTTTTGAGAGAGAAGAGGGTGGTGGGTTGAAAGCTTGAAGGAGGTCCAGAAGCAAGAGGAGCAAGAGTGAGAGAGAGAAAATTTTCGTTTTTCTTTTTCTAAATTTATCATACAGTTTTTATTTTTTACGATTCTTGTTGGTGAGATTTGAGAAGAGAACTCATTGTCCAAGGTTTGTTGTATATTTTACTCTTCTATTTTATGATTTTTGAATCTTTTATTTGATATGTTGTCCATCTTCATGTATATGGTTTTTCTTTGATGTTGAGTATTCTATTTTCTTTCTTTTGAGTAAAAGAATGGAAAAGCATGTATAGATTAGTTAATATGTTTTTTTTTGTTGTAGAGGGTTCAGTTTATTACGAATGTCACGTTCGATTTTATTTCCTATACCTTCCTAAATAAACAAATCATGTGCATAACCATGAGTAATGATAGTTAGTTAAGGGATTTTTCTTATCAACAATAATCATCATCATCCAAATAATAACAATAAGAAATGTAGCAAATTTTCTTCTAATATCAAAAAAGGATTTAAGGTAAAATGTTCCTTTAAATAATTAATAGATCTCTTTTAAACCAAATACCAACAAAAAACACTTCACAAAAATCATTTTTCGGAAAAACTCAAGAAAAACGTTTCCTAGTAATTAATAAAAGAGGGCATAGTCAAGACTTTTTATTAAATAAACAAGTAAACTAATTTTTATGTTTTTTTTCTTTTATTTATTTATTTATTTCGTTTTCTTTATTTAACCAAAAATTATTTCAACCAAAAAATGGTAACAAAGAACTCTAAAAACAAAAAACATTTCCTAGTAATTAACAAAAAGGGGGTAGTCAACACATTTCTTTTACTATTATTAAGTAAACAAATAAACTAATTTTTATGTTTTTTTATTATTTATTTATTTATTTATTTATTCGCTGTTTATTTAATCAGAAATTAATAAAAAAAAAACAAAAAAAACTTTTCCCTAGTAAAAAAGAGTGGTAAGTAAAACATTTTTTAAAAAAAAACAAGTAAACTGCTATTTACACCCCCCAGGCTCAAGCATCAGGCCCTTTTTATCACTTAAGCCCAGTTTCGCTAACTGGGCCCTCCCATGCGAATTGGGTTTCATTTTCTGCCCCCCCCATTTTAAAAATGCAACCCTCCTCGCTGTTTACACCCCATTTTTGATAATACAGCCCTCCTTTTATTCGCACCCCCATTTTACTATTGCATCCACTGTTTCTCCTTAAAAAGAAAAAATATATTTCCTTTCCCTAAATAAATATTCTCCGACATTGAAAACAAATATTTTCAAACGTCGAAATCAAAGTTAATCATCACTAATGGTCACTCGCGCCGTTGCCGTTTGATTGTGGGTGATGATTTCATTCCTGTGGGAGCTAGTAGTGTGGCCACTCTAAACTGTTGTTGTTTGGTCCTTACAAACGCTCTCCTTCAACTGTGAAAACCTTTTCAATGGTCAAAATAAAAACCGATTGTCATTAATCACCACTCGCGCCGTTGCCGTTTGGACGTTAATGATAATTCATTTTCATACGAGTTAGTAGTGCGACCACTCTAAACCATTGTTGCTTGGTCACTGCGAACGCTCAACCTCTTTGCGAAAAACTCCAAAAAGATTAAAAAACAAAACCCTTTCAAAAAAACCAGAACTACGTAGCTTTGAATTCTCCATCGCACCGGAAGATACGTAGGAGCAGATATCCTCCGTCAAGCACAATAAACTAAAAACATTTTTTTTTTCTTTTTCTTCTTTTTTTAAAAAAAATAAACACTTATGCCAAAAATAAAAATTTTCATTAAGCCTTTTCATTCTCTTTTCAAAAAAAGGGGCAAATTTAGGTATTTTCCAAATTAGCACTTAAAACCACACATTTAATTAAAGGTTCCCTTTCGGTAGAAAGGAGGCGTGGGGTGCTAAAACCTTCCCTATGCCTAACCGACCCCCGAACCCAAATCTTCCGGTTTTCAAAAAGGCCATCCGCTTTCCAAAAGGTTTTTCTTCAATATTTTCCTTATAAAAAATATTGGTGGCGACTTCATTGATTTTTAAAAAGTTGTAAACGAATAAAGATTCCCTCAGGGACTTTTTCGGGCGCAACAGCCGGCGACTTCACTGGGGAGTTTTCTTTTTAAGTGGGTCAAGCCTAACTAATTAAATGTGTGGTTTAGCGTGCTATCGATGTGATTTGGGTACTTTGTTACTTATATCCCTTTTCGGTTTGCTCTTCTTGTCATGTTGCGTGCATGTGCATTTATTTTCTCTCCTTCCATATTTATTTTTCCTCGTCTTTGCTTATGTGCTTAGTACCCTCATGCTTTTCCTCCCCATCTTGTTATGTTCCTCTCTTCTTGGCCCCCTTTCTCGAGGAAAGCAAAGCACTTGATTATTGTTGAAACCCTAGGCTAGCTAATTTGATATTGAACCCTAGTGTAGACAACATGTTATCGCTTGCTATTGTTTGGACTTTTCTGGGGTTTTCCTTCGCAGGTGGGGTATATGTGGGTAGTTTTAGGCGGTATGTCCCCGCTACACACACTCACCCCCTTTATGATTATGAGCTTTGAGAGAGGCCTAAAACCCAAGGTCTGAAAAACACCTAGGAGAGTGGAAACGAGTAGTGACTGCCAATTGGACCGATGTCCTTCTGCTCTCACGAAAGTTTCAGCCAGAGTATGCTCTTTATGGTACCTCACACCAGATGGCATTCCATCGTTGTGGGTGTTATCATAAAAGAGATTTAGCTCTGGTAGCCTTTGCGAGGGAGTGAATAGAGCCACATGGGAGGATTACCCCTTTAAATTGCCCTAGATCGTAGGTCTCACCCCTTTTTAGGTCACAAGGGCTTTCCAAATTGTGTGCTGCATTGTAAACTAGGCACGTTTTCAAAAAGAAAAGGAGATTTTTCGAAAAAAGAGAAAATAGAGAAAGAGTTGCCGTTGTAACCTTTCCTTCGCCGGTCTGTACGAAGTGACATATGAACCACTTTATTTTTTTAAAAAAAAGAGGGAGTGAAAGAGTTACCGCTGTAGCCTTTCTCATACCGGTCCATATGAAATAACGTACGACCCGCATTTTCCAAAAAAACTTGAATCACTGCCAATAAGGACTGGTCTCTGAGTTACATAGGCATAGAACATCATCATCATTTACACATCATCCTTTGCATAAAACATACATTTTCAATAGTTTTCGCATGCATCTTTGCATTTCATCATGGTTTGCTTGCCGAGAACCCCAAGTAATGAGAAATTTTTGTCATAGATACGGCATGGAATCTAGAAGGGAAGCGGTGTATACTCCAAGGTACCCCGTTGTAAACAAGGTAGATGTGACTAGTCTGAAAAAATATGTTGACCTGATGGGACCTATTGAAAGGGGATCGTTTGACAATGCTTAAGGGAACCTCCGGAAGTTGTTGTCGCTAGAGGTGCAGACTGAGGCTATTGTGGCTTTGAGTAGATTCTATGACCCAGAAATCAGGTGCTTTCTTTTCAAAAATTTTCAAATGGCACCCACATTGGAGGAATATCAGCAGATTTTGGGTTTCACTCAGACAGAAACTGTTCCCTACCGGTATCAAGAACAGTACTACACAGATGAGGGGTTCGCTGCATTACTGCAAGTGAGTGTAGAGGATCTGAAGCTCCAAAAGCAGAAGAGAAACAATGTGATAGGTTTCCCGCAGAGCTACCTTGAAGGTTTAATGGGGGCCTATGCTAGAAGTAAAAATTGGGTTGTCTTCAAGCGAGTTTTGGCCTTAGCAATTTTTGGGGTTGTTCTCTTTCCGCAGATTGAGAGGTATGTGGATGTGACCGTTATTGGTATTTTCCTAGCTTTTCAGAATGGGAGGAGCCCCATTAATCCAATTCCCGCCATCCTTGCTGACACTTATTCTGCTTTTACTCACCATTGTGACTTGAGAAGGAAGAAAATATCTTGCTCTTCTCACCTGTTGTATGCGTGGCTTCTCATTCATGCCTTCACCAACCCAACACGAGTGGAAAAGTTGATTAGCTACGCTGTAACTTGTGAGGTGAAAGCTATGAGTATTCAAGAATGGATCCTAGTTTCTAGGGGGTCTAGATGAGCACTCGATCCGCTGGTATCTCTCATCTTGCTGGGAAGATAGGCCTAAGGTAGTCTTCCGCTGTGGTAGTTTTCAAAATGTCCCGCTGATGGGCACTAAGGGATGCATCAACTACAACCCGTCCCTGACTCTGAGGCAATTGGGGTATCCGATGAGGAATTCGCCCACCGAAGAGATGATATTCCCGCTTTACATCTTTGAAGGAGGACCAAAAGATGACAGTTTGCTTAGAAAGGTCTTGCAAGCCTGGAGTACGGTGGTTCGCATGGGAAAAGTAGAGCTTGCTCAGAGGACTAGTGGTATCACCTTCGCTCAGTGGCTCGGAAAAAGAATCCAGAATGTTCAACTGCCCTACCAAAAAGAGTTGCAAGTCGAAAGGGAAGTAGTAGACGCCAGTGTCCCTATTGTCGAAGAATTAGGCGAGGTTAAGTTGGCCTTGATGAAGGCAGAGGAAGAGAAGAAATCTTTGCAAGCTGAAATAGAAAAATGGCTCTGAAGAACAAAAGGTTGAAAGAAGAAAATGCCCTGAAGTCTGATACCATTGAGAAGTTCAGTCAGAAACTAAGAGGGGAAGAGGAGGGCAAGTTAGAAGTTCAAAGGTATCTGCAAGGAGCCAAGGAGGAAATCAAGAGGCGAAGCTTGAAAGAGAAGAAGGCCCTGGAAGAAGCCAATCAGTGGAAAGAATTGTGGGATGAAGCAAAAATGGAAGAGAGAGCTGCGAAAAGCTTGCTTGCCAAGTCAAAGAGAGAATCCCGCATGTTACAAACTGAATGGGAGAGTAAGTTAGACAGTGTTGTGCAGGAGAGAGACTCTTTTGAGAACATCCTCAGGGAATATCAGCGGGCCCTAAGAGCAGAGCAAGAGGATTCTGATGAGTTGAAGGAGCGTCTTTGTCACATCAGCGATGCGTACCGGCAAGTGAGGGATGAAAGTCAGTATTGGGAACATCGCTATGTTGAGCTTCTCGGTAGGATTGAAGAGCAGGCAGTCATCATTGAGCTGAGGGATGAAGTTCAACACTGGAAGGGTAGGTTCTCCAAGCTATCGGAATTGGTCAACCAGGCTCTTGCGGATATGCCCAGAAGATTAAGAAAAGCTGAAGCCGAGATGTATCCCCTCAACACCTCGCCTGAGGTGTACAAATTTGTGGAGTACTGCAGAGCCCTAGTTGAGGAAGCCAAAGGAAAAGCCGGAAGTACCTCTGCCAACAACAAAAGGAAAAGGAGTGGAAATGTCAAAGCTCTTTGTATTTGAGTTTCTTTATCGTAATTTTCCATTTTATTGTACCTTTCCTTTTTCAATCATTGTATCAGAATGTCGTACTCAGATTTTGAAGTATTTTGTTTAAATACACCCGTTTCGCTTCCAGATTCCAATCTCAGTATGATCCAAAGAAAAATAACAAAAATAATCAAAGATTTACCTGCGTATCTGTGGCAAGACATAATACACTGCGATTCTCGGCAAGACAAACTAAACACGCATTCATTCGCATTGCATTCATTTATTCATTCTTGTGTTCATAAGCGTGTTCCGTCAACAGAAAATTAGGCAAGCTGGTTAATCATCGCTATTGGACGCGTCTGCAAGCAAGAAACATGGAAAACAATCAAGCCAACACTGATCAGAACGATCCGCAGCCACATCAGGATAACGGAATTCCAGGAGGTCTGGATCCTAATGGTCAGGGTCAGCATGGTCAGAATCAGGAGAATCAAGTCACTCAAGCTGAGATGGAAGTCCTAAGGGCCCAAATGGCAGAGGTCATAAGAGTGCTAAGTGCCTTAAGAGACGTCGGCACAACTGAAACCGCTGTTGCTGGGACGAACAATCCTCCTCCCCTTCCTGGGTCGGGGATCTCTCAAACCCTTCAAGCTGTGCAATGGCCTCCCTATGGTCTCCCACTGGGCTATACGCCTCCTACTGCTGATGCAAACCCTGGAGGAGATCCTTCAGGAACCACGGGGCACGCTCAGCCTAATACAGTTGTGAATGAAGTTGGAAGAGGGACGCACCGAGCCCAGATTCAGATCCCAATTCCTGTTATTGCCCCAGGAACTCCGGCGGGTTTCAACTCACCAATAATGGTTCATCCACACGTACAGGGGCCAGTCCCTCAGAATATTGCTCACCAACACATGACCCCGGTCGCGGCATCGATGAATAACCCTCACTATGGTGCCGGCGGTTTCCCACAGAATTACCCTGCCGAAGTTAGAAGTCAGTATCAGATGCTAGAAGAAAGGTTAAGAGCTGTTGAAGGGGCAGGTTCCCAAGCCAGGAATGCCCATGAGTTGTGCTTGGTTCCTGATCTAGTCCTGCCGCCCAAGTTCAAAGCACCAACTTTTGACAAATACAGAGGGACAACTTGCCCAGTCAGCCATGTGACAATGTACTGCCGAAAGATGACTGCCTACGCCCGTGATGATAACTTAATGATGCATTGCTTCCAAGAAAGTTTAGCCGGAGCTCCCCTTGACTGGTACATGCAGTTAGAGCCAACTAATATCCGTTGCTGGAAAGACATGGCGGATGCCTTCATGCGTCAATACCAGTATAACAATGATTTGGCTCCAGATAGAACTCAGCTACAATGTATGTCTAAGAGGGATAACGAGTCGTTCAAAGAGTATGCTCAGAGATGGCGGAACCTTGCGGCTCAAGTAAAACCCCCTCTGCTGGACAAAGAAATGGTCCACATGTTTATGGAAACCCTTCCTGCGGTGTATTACGATAGGTTGGTTGGCAGCGTAGCCTCAAACTTCTCTGAGATGGTGGTCACAGGGGAAAGAGTAGAGAATGGTATGCGGAGCGGAAGAATAGCTCAGGGCCCGACACCTCCTGCCGTTCAAAAAAAGCCATTTTTTGGGTCTCATAAGAAGAAAGAAGGTGAAACTAATGCAGTCATCGGAGCCAGTGGTCCGTCGCACAGCAATCCACTACAAGCTATTTCGGTTCCTCCTCAGGCACCACTGGCACAGCCTTTTCAAACAAATTATCAGTACCGGAACTATAATGAAAGGAAGCCTGTTGTCTTTGATCCCATTCCCATGTCCTACACGGACTTGTTTAATTATCTCATCACCAACAAAATAATCAGTACTCGTCAAATGAAGCCATATCAGCCTCCCTATCCCAGAGGGTACAACGCAAATGCCACCTGCGCCTTTCATTCTGGGGCAGTAGGTCATGTGGTAGAGGATTGTAAAGCATTCAAATATGTGGTGCAAGAATTACTTGATAAGAAAAGCATATCGTTTCAACAACCCAATGTAGCCACCAATCCGTTGTCAGGGCATGGAGGATCTGCTATTAATGCCGTTGACCATCAGGGGGGTCAGTGTTTGGTGAGAAAAGTTGATTGCATTCAGATGCCTTTGAATTTTATCCATGCTGAATTATGCCGTTTTGGTGTCATCAAAGAAGGATGTGCTAGGAAAGACGCCTGTGATAATCCTCGCTGCATCGGGGCATGTGAAGGCTTTAAACCAATTCTCCAAGATCTCTTAGACAGACACCTGGTCCAAGTGGGAATCCAGGAGAAAGAAGAAAATGCATTTACATTGCAATCAGGCAATGGAGGCTTCAGGAGACCGATTGAAATTCCCTGCAATTTGAATTCCAGCCTAGCTGTGACGAGACCCTCGACTGTTGTTATTCCAGTACCTGCTGCTACCCCTAGTGGGGAGACTAGGATGACTCCATGGAGCTGCAATGTGCAAATGCAAGCGGAGGTCCCTAAAGGCACTCTGGATATAACAAACATTGCTGGAGGTAGTTGTATCACAATGAGTGGAAGGTTGTATACTCCTGAAAACCTTAGAGGAGAGCAATCCAAGGGAAATGAAGAAAGGGCCCGTAAGGGAAAAGACAAAGAAGCTGTAGAAGTCAGGGATGTGTCGGACAAAGAAGCTCAAGAATTCCTGAGAGTAATGAGACAGAGTGAATATCGGGTGGTAGACCAGCTGAATCAAACCCCATCCAAGATCTCAATGCTCTCTTTGCTGCTTAGTTCAGAGGCACATCGTGCTGCACTGCTAAAGGTCCTGAATGAAGCTCACGTCTCCCATGACATTACAGTAAACCAGCTTGATGGTATTGTTGGCAGCATTGTAGCCTCTAATTACTTGACCTTCTCAGACAATGAGCTGCCTCCGGCAGGAAAGAGTCATAATCAAGCTCTCCACATCTCAGTCAAGTGTGGGGACCATATACTTGCCAGGGTGCTTATTGATAACGGTTCATCCTTGAATGTGCTGCCTAAGTCTACAATGGATAAGCTGGATGTAGACTGTTCATATCTAAAACCGAGCTGCACCTTGGTCAGAGCATTTGATGGGTCGGTGAAGGAAGTTTTTGGAGAAGTAGAAATGCCGCTGCAGGTAGGCCCTGAAGTATTTTATGTCGTCTTTCAAGTGATGGACATCAATTCATCCTACAGTTGCCTGCTAGGACGCCCTTGGATACATGCGGCTGGGGCAGTGCCATCCTCGCTTCATCAGAAACTCAAGTTTGTGGCTAGGGGAAAACTGATAGTGATCTCCGGAGAGGAAGAAACATTGATAAATCGATCACCACCTGAATACTATGTGGAAGCAGCAGAAGAGTCCTTTGAGACTGCTTTCCAAGGATTGGAGATTTCAAACGCTGTCTTCGTCGAAAGTGAGCCTCGGTGGAAGCCTAAGTGGTCCAGGGCTGACATGATGACTGCAAGGGTGATGCTGGGACATGGGTATCAGATTGGTAAGGGCTTAGGAAAAGCTGCTCAAGGAATTGTAATGCCTATCCAGTTGAGGGGTAATATTGAGAGGTTCGGTGTTGGGTACATCCCAAGTCTTGCTGATCGGGAGAGGCTGGCATCTGACAGGAGAGAGAAATGGCTGGCCAAACTCAGAGGAAAGGCACCCAATCAGGGGAGAATGGTCATCGCTAATCTTAAGAGTAACTTCCGGAGTGCTGGTATGCTGAACCCTGACCAGGTTAATATGGTTGAAGAAGGATCAAGCTCAAGTGGCCGTGCTGAAGGTCTGGTGCGCTGCTGTGCGACTGGAGAGAAGCTGCAAAACTGGGAGATCATGGATTTCCCCGTATTTTTCAATTTAAAGTAATTATCGTTGTAATGCAGATCCCTCGGCTCTGCCCAAGGCCTTGGGATATTTCATTCGGGCACACATGTTTTCGTCGAAAATCATTAATCAATAAAGTGTTATTTTGAATTTTCAATAAAATTTCTGTCTTCATCTTTTATCTGTGTTGCTTTTTCTTTGTTTTTATTCGTCGCTCCATTCTAATGCAGATCAAAAATAAACTCTGAAAATAATAATGCCCATAACCCATACTGTGATTTTGATTACCCGGTTAATCAAGCCGAGGAAGACGTTGAGAATGATTGGGATACCCCACCAGAAATCATGAGAATGGTAGAACAAGAAGAAAAGGTCATCGAACCCCATGAGGAGTCTACAGAAATGGTCAATTTGGGTACTGAGGAAGACAGAAAAGAGATCAAGGTTGGTACCGCAATGGAGGATAAAGAGCGCAAAAAGTTGATTCAGCTCCTGTTCGACTACGCTGACGTATTCGCATGGACATATCGGGACATGCCAGGGTTGAGCACAGATATTGTTGAACATAGATTGCCGGTGAAATCAGAATGTCCCCCGGTGAAACAGAAGTTAAGGCGGATGAAGCCTGAAATGTCTTTGAAGATCAGGGATGAGGTCAAGAAACAGTTTGATGCGGGATTCTTAGCTGTGGCAAAATATCCTGAGTGGGTAGCAAACATTGTTCCAGTCCCTAAGAAAGATGGGAAGGTCCGAATGTGTGTCGACTACCGTGACTTGAACAGAGCAAGCCCTAAAGATGATTTCCCTCTACCCCATATTGACGTTTTGGTGGACAGTACTGCCCAGCATTCGATGTTCTCCTTCATGGATGGGTACTCAGGCTATAATCAGATCAAAATGGCTCCAGAGGATATGGAGAAAACCACCTTCATAACCCTTTGGGGAACTTTCTGTTACAAGGTCATGCCTTTCGGGTTGAGGAATGCCGGGGCGACCTACCAAAGAGCGATGGTAACCCTATTCCATGACATGATGCGTAAGGAGATCGAAGTTTATGTAGATGACATGATCGCCAAATCAAAGACTGATGAAGAGCACGTGGTTAACCTGCAGAAGTTGTTCGAGCATCTCAGAAAGTACAAACTCAGGCTGAACCCCGCTAAGTGCACCTTTGGGGTTAGGTCAGGGAAACTGTTAGGTTTCATTGTTAGCCAGAAGGGAATTGAGGTAGACCCGGACAAAGTACGAGCAATCCTGGAGATGCCAGCACCTAAAACAGAGAAAGAAGTTCGTGGTTTCCTGGGAAGGCTAAATTACATCTCTCGATTCATCTTCCAGTTGACTGCAACTTGCGAGCCAATTTTCAAACTGCTGTGCAAAAACCAAGAGATGAAGTGGAATGATAAATGTCAAGAAGCATTTGAGAAAATCAAGGCGTATCTTCAAAATCCACCCGTCCTAATGCCACCTGTGTCTGGCAGGCCCCTCATCCTATACCTCACGGTGCTAGACAACTCTATGGGCTGCTTACTGGGGCAACACGATGAGTCAGGAAAGAAAGAACACGCGATCTACTACATAAGCAAGAAGTTCACAGACTGTGAGGCAAGGTATTCATCATTGGAGAAGACTTGTTGTGCTCTAGCCTGGGCTGCGCATCGACTGAGACAGTATATGCTGAGTCACACTACCTGGTTGGTGTCCAAAATGGACCCAATCAAGTACATATTTGAAAAACCTGCGCTCACAGGTAGAATTGCTCGTTGGCAAATGCTTCTGTCAGAGTATGACCTCGTGTACGTAACCCAGAAGGCGATCAAAGGTAGCACACTGGCAGACTACCTGGCACATCAACCGGTTGAGGATTACCAATCAATGCAATGTGAGTTCCCAGATGAGGACATTATGGCATTATTTGACGCAGGGAAATCTCAAGATGATGAAAGGTGGAGAGTGTTGTTTGACGGTGCCTCTAACATGTGGGGGCACGGAATCGGAGCAGTGCTGATCTCCCCAGACAACCGTTTCATACCAGTCACCGCCAGACTAAGCTTCTATGTCACAAACAATATTGCAGAGTATGAAGCGTGTATCTTGGGTATCCAGGCAGCTCTCGATCGGAAAGTCAAGAGGCTCGACGTATACGGAGATTCAGCTCTAGTTGTCCATCAGGTGAAAGGAGACTGGGAAACAAGAAATTCTGATTTGATTCCTTACCGTGACTACATTCAAGAATTAATCGAGCCCTTTGAGGAAATCACTTTCCAGCACATACCCCGCAGCGAGAATCAGTTGGCTGATGCCTTGGCAACTTTGTCTTCTATGTTCAACGTCAGCTGTGACAAAAGTCTGACGACTGTCAGAATCCAGCACAGAGAACAGCCTGCTTATCACTACTGTAAGACAGTCGAAGAGGGATCAGACGGTAAGCCTTGGTACCATGACATCAAGCAGTATATCACAAACAGAGAGTATCCTCCCGGAGCTACAGAGAACGACAAGAGAACCCTCAGGAGGCTGTCAGCAGGTTTCTTCTTGAGTGGAGACGTCCTTTACAAGAGAAACCATGACTTGGTACTCCTCAGGTGTGTAACAGGAGAAGAATTAGTAAAGATTATGCGAGATGTTCATGAAGGCTCATTTGGGGTTCATTCCAACGGGCACGCAATGGCTAGAAAAATCCTGAGAGCTGGATACTACTGGTTGCAGATGGAATCAGACTATTACAGTTTTGTGAGAAGATGCCATAAATGCCAAATCTATGCAGATCATACCCATGTACCTCCAACTTCTCTGAATGTTTTGAGCGCACCATGGCCATTCTCAATGTGGGGCATGGACATCATTGGTCCCATTGAACCCAAAGCTTCCAATGGTCACCGTTTCATTCTGGTTGCTATCGACTACTTCACTAAGTGGGTGGAGGCTGCTTCTTATCCCAATGTAACGAGCTCAGTGATTGCTAAGTTCATCAAGAAAGACTTGGTTTGCCGCTACGGCCTTCCAAGCAAGATTATCACAGACAACGGTAGTAATTTGAACAGCAGAGTGATGAAGGATTTGTGTAAAGACTTCAAAATACAACATCACAACTCTTCTCCCTACCGCCCAAAGATGAATGGGGCAGTTGAGGCAGCTAACAAGAATATCAAGCGGATAATACAGAAGATGGTTGTGACCTATAATGATTGGCACGAGATGCTCCCCTTTGCCCTGCATGGTTACAGAACCTCAGTACGCACCTCAACAGGGGCAACTCCTTACTCCCTGGTTTATGGGTCAGAGGCAGTTCTCCCCATTGAGGTTGAAATACCATCCATGCGGGTGTTAATGGAGACAAAACTTGATGAGGCAGAATGGGTTCGGTCTCGTCTTGACCAGTTGAATCTCATTGATGAAAAACGGGTGGCTGCAATGTGTCATGGACAGTTGTACCAACAGAGGATGAGGAGGGCTTTTGACAAGAAAGTCCGCCCTCGTGAATTCCAAGAAGGAGATCTTGTGCTCAAGCAGATCTTGCCGATTCAGACAGACTCTAGGGGCAAATGGGCTCCCAAATATGAAGGACCTTATGTGGTGAAGAAGGCATTCTCGGGAGGGGCTTTAATTCTGGCAAACATGGACGGAGATGAGATCCCAAATCCAGTGAACTCAGATGTGGTCAAGAAGTATTATGCCTAGAAAAATAGACGAAAAAAGAGAAAGATAAGCCAAAGAAAAATCAGCTCGCTAGGTTGAAAACCCGCAAAGGGCGACCTAGGCAAAATCAGAGCGGCCCGGTGGATCGAAAACCCGCAAAGGGCGATCCAGGCAAAAATTAGGGTCAGAAAACTTGGGCTTGAAAAAAAGAAGAAGGCAATCAGCGCTCCAAAGTTTCGGATAAGGGGGTGATCAGTATTATGAGTATGGACGGTAGGCACCGTTGCTTCAGAGATAGAATCACGAGATCTGTTCCTCTTTGCTTGTATTTTTTGTAGTTTAAAAGAAAGATTGCAATGCACTTTCGATTGGCGTGACTTTCTGCACGTCCAATTTCTATATCAATAAAAGTCCAACTTTTCTTTCATATGTGTGCTTTTCGTGTCTCTGCTTTCATATATTCAGTTTCTTTCAAAATAATAACTTTTATGATTGATGAAATCGAATTGCAAAACATGTGCACATTCAGAGCATTACAGGATCATCACGAAATCTTTGAAAAAATACGGAAAGAAGTGATTCCCCAAGTGAATAAAATTGCGAAAAAGGCAGTCGTGACGAACCAGTGTGCAATCCTCGCGGATCACCGTCCTAGAACAGCCTTCGCCCGGCAGATCGATTTAACCAGCAAAAAAAGAGTGCCAAAGAAAAACAAATAAGCAGAAAAAAGAAAGCTGCTTAAAGAAAACAAACAGAGTAAACAAAAACAAATAAGCAGAAAAAAGAAAGCTGCTTAAAGAAAACAAACAGAATAAACAAAAAAACAAAAGAGAAAATCACAGAAGACGGAACATAAAAGAACACAACATCTTCATTCATCATACCATCCATACCATTCGTCATCAAACAGTGGTGCATTACACTTTCAAATTCGTATCTCAGAAAAGCGAAGAATAACAAAAGAAAAAGAAGTGAATGAGGAATCAAACAGAAAAAGCATCCCACCAAAATCAATCATTGCATTCATGTGCATCCAAATACCCAAACGCATGCATTTCATGCACCATCCAAGCAGTTGTTTCGGACCAGAGAGTCCCAAAAATCTCTTTTTAGAAAATCACCATCAGCACTGAGTTAGTAAACTCCATCAACCCAGAGTTAGTAAACTCCATCAACACAGAGTTAGTGAACTCCTTCCACAGATCACAACATCGTGTACGAGCACGCGATGGATCCATCAGACTTCGTTAAGTCCTTCGGATTAGTTGTGTCAGCCTAAGGCATAGCGTAAATCCATTGATCAAATCAGTTCCGGACCTGATGTTGATCGGCCGCTCGAAAAGGCCACCCCCAAAGCTCGGACTCGACCAGAGTTCGTTAGAAGGTTTTTAGGCAACCTCCGAATCCCCAATTTACCGCTTTTTCCAATTTACCGCTTTTCCCAATTTACTGCTTTCCCGTTAATGCGACAAGTGTTAACCCCCGTTCCCAAAAGGAAAATAACAAAAAGAAAATTTGAGCTTTTCTGGAGCGGACAAAATTAGTGTTATTTCTATATCTTTATTTCCATTTCACCAACAAATATGAAAAGGCCAAGTCATATTTCTTGGCGAAATGTGGAATAAAGAGGGGCAGCTGTAATACCCTAATTTTGTCCTATCCAAAAATAAGAAATTTTATTTATTTTTAATAAAAAATAATTATTTTATTTTTATGCCATGTTTTATTTTATTTTAGTTTGCTACAAGTTCTAATTTTTGAAAAAATAATAACAATTAGAAGTAAAGAAACAAAAATAAGCAAAGGAGGAAATAGGGGAGGTTTGTAAAAAATATATAGAGGTGCATTTAGGATTGGGCCATCTAAAGCCCACTCCTCCACCAAACCTTATGCCCAATTCGCATAACCCTAGACCTAACCCATATCCAACCCATAACCCACAACCCAATTCATCAAAACCCTAAAATCCCTCCTCTCCTAACCCTAATTCGACCCCACCCCCCTTTACCCTAAAAAATGTCCACATTCACTCTTCCCCCTTAACCCAAAAATCATCCACATTCATCCCCTCTCTCCTAGCCTAGAAATCCGCCCCACTTTCCCTCTTTTCCCTCCTTGGAACTCACAATCCCACTTCCACACACAATCCCACTTCCACACACTTCCCACTTCCCCACATCTCCTTTCCCCATACACTCCACCCTTCCCTCTCTCCTCTCCCAACGGCTCTCCCTCCTTTCCTACGCCCCCCTTTCTTTCTCTCTCCCTCACACATCACTCAACTCACTCTCTCTCACACACTTCCCCTTCCAAACCCTCAAAAAATTCGGCCCCTTTCTCTCTCTCCCTCACATCACTCTCTCACACACTCACTCTCACTTCACACACTCAACCCTTCCCCCCCCCCCCCTACGGCCTCTCTCTCTCTCATACACCCCTCCATCTCCTTTCCCTCACACAACCTCCAAAACACATCACTTCCACTACCCACATCAAGCCCTAGCCGTCCACCCTCCCTTCTCCATCTCCACACGTTTTCCTTTCACATCCTCTCACGAAATCACCATTTTTGGTGCTTCTTCATCTCCTCTCTCACACGAAATCACCATTTTTGACATCAACATGCAAGTTACTAATGGTCTCTCCACGGTTCGAAAGTTCATCCAAGAGAACATGCTTTCCATTTCGTTTTCTCCAAGGCTCACACACAAACGGATACATACACAAGGCTTGGTGAAAAAACCGAAAAACAAAGCACACAACTACAAGATCAAGTTTTGGTATAAATAGGAGTTACGGTTTTGAGGCAAGAGGACGATTTTTTGAGAGAGAAGAGGGTGGTGGGTTGAAAGCTTGAAGGAGGTCCAGAAGCAAGAGGAGCAAGAGTGAGAGAGAGAAAATTTTCGTTTTTCTTTTTCTAAATTTATCATACAGTTTTTATTTTTTACGATTCTTGTTGGTGAGATTTGAGAAGAGAACTCATTGTCCAAGGTTTGTTGTATATTTTACTCTTCTATTTTATGATTTTTGAATCTTTTATTTGATATGTTGTCCATCTTCATGTATATGGTTTTTCTTTGATGTTGAGTATTCTATTTTCTTTCTTTTGAGTAAAAGAATGGAAAAGCATGTATAGATTAGTTAATATGTTTTTTTTAGTTGTAGAGGGTTCAGTTTATTACGAATGTCACGTTCGATTTTATTTCCTATACCTTCCTAAATAAACAAATCATGTGCATAACCATGAGTAATGATAGTTAGTTAAGGGATTTTTCTTATCAACAATAATCATCATCATCCAAATAATAACAATAAGAAATGTAGCAATTTTTCTTCTAATATCAAAAAAGGATTTAAGGTAAAATGTTCCTTTAAATAATTAATAGACCTCTTTTATACCAAATACCAACAAAAAACACTTCACAAAAATCATTTTTCGGAAAAACTCAAGAAAAACGTTTCCTAGTAATTAATAAAAGAGGGCATAGTCAAGACTTTTTATTAAATAAACAAGTAAACTAATTTTTATGTTTTTTTTCTTTTATTTATTTATTTATTTATTTCGTTTTCTTTATTTAACCAAAAATTATTTCAACCAAAAAATGGTAACAAAGAACTCTAAAAACAAAAAACATTTCCTAGTAATTAACAAAAAGGGGGTAGTCAACACATTTCTTTTACTATTATTAAGTAAACAAATAAACTAATTTTTATGTTTTTTTATTATTTATTTATTTATTTATTCGCTGTTTATTTAATCAGAAATTAATAAAAAAAAAACAAAAAAAACTTTTCCCTAGTAAAAAAGAGTGGTAAGTAAAACATTTTTTAAAAAAAAACAAGTAAACTGCTATTTACACCCCCCAGGCTCAAGCATCAGACCCTTTTTATCACTTAAGCCCAGTTTCGCTAACTGGGCCCTCCCATGCGAATTGGGTTTCATTTTCTGCACCCCCCATTTTAAAAATGCAACCCTCCTCGCTGTTTACACCCCATTTTTGATAATACAGCCCTCCTTTTATTCGCACCCCCATTTTACTATTGCATCCACTGTTTCTCCTTAAAAAGAAAAAATATATTTCCTTTCCCTAAATAAATATTCTCCGACATTGAAAACAAATATTTTCAAACGTCGAAATCAAAGTTAATCATCACTAATGGTCACTCGCGCCGTTGCCGTTTGATTGTGGGTGATGATTTCATTCCTGTGGGAGCTAGTAGTGTGGCCACTTTAAACTGTTGTTGTTTGGTCCTTACAAACGCTCTCCTTCAACTGTGAAAACCTTTTCAATGCTCAAAATAAAAACCGATTGTCATTAATCACCACTCGCGCCGTTGCCGTTTGGACGTTAATGATAATTCATTTTCATACGAGTTAGTAGTGCGACCACTCTAAACCATTGTTGCTTGGTCACTGCGAACGCTCAACCTCTTTGCGAAAAACTCCAAAAAGATTAAAAAACAAAACCCTTTCAAAAAAACCAGAACTACGTAGCTTTGAATTCTCCATCGCACCGGGAGATACGTAGGAGCGGATATCCTCCGTCAAGCACAATAAACTAAAAACATTTTTTTTTTCTTTTTCTTCTTTTTTTAAAAAAAATAAACACTTATGCCAAAAATAAAAATTTTCATTAAGCCTTTTTATTCTCTTTTCAAAAAAAGGGGCAAATTTAGGTATTTTCCAAATTAGCACTTAAAACCACACATTTAATTAAAGGTTCCCTTTCGGTAGAAAGGAGGCGTGGGGTGGTAAAACCTTCCCTATGCCTAACCGACCCCCGAACCCAAATATTCCGGTTTTCAAAAAGGCCATCCGCTTTCCAAAAGGTTTTTCTTTAATATTTTCCTTATAAAAAATATTGGTGGCGACTTCATTGATTTTTAAAAAGTTGTAAACGAATAAAGATTCCCTCAGGGACTTTTTCGGGCGCAACAGGGAGTAATAGTTCATAAGGCAAATGTTGTAAGAGCTTAATATACAGGGGTAAAATTTATTTAGAGCCTAGACATAGGAGTCTTGTAACATAACCCTGACGATAGTGACTGAAAGGCACGCCACCAAGGCGCTACAGCGTCTAGGGATTTTGAAGCGCTACAGCGCTTAACGCTACAGCGTCTAAATATTATTTGAACATTACTTTTGGGAATTTACACAACTACTGAGCTATCCAACTCACTTCTAAATACTTTTAATTCACTAATATTTTATCTCAAATCATTATGTTTACAACACAACACTTTTATTTGTCACTTAACTCTTTTTACTAAGTTTCTATTCACTTAAACTTCTTAGATTAATTCCAATCCCTGTGGGAACGAATTTTACATATCATTATATTACTTGTTGCAATTGTGTATACTTGCACATCTACTTTTTGCACAACAAGTTTTTGGCGCCGTTGCCGGGGATTGCATGTAATTTTTATTGTTTAAGTTTTTAGTAAGCTTAGTGCCTATTTTACACTGGTGTGTTGTTTCTTGTTGCTGCAGCAGTAAGCGCTACAGCGTATGCCCAGGTCTCAACCACCAGAATTTGAACCATACTCAGAACCAGAGAAAAGGTTCAGGAAACTAAGACATCTTCAAAGACTCAGATCCACCATGTCAGAACATAGTCAGAGGACCACTTCTGGTAGAGCTACCACTCCACGTGGAAGATCTAATTCTGGTAGAGGAGGGACTGAACCAAATGGAAGGGGTAGAGGTAGACATCATCAACCACCCACTCCCACCTTACATGACCAAGAGGACTGGTACAGACATCAATTCATAAATGAAGGACCTGCTCAAATGGTAAATGACAGAGATAGGCTAATGAGGGACTATGCTGTGTTTGATCCACAAACAATGGAGACAAGCATAGCAAGACCTACTCTCCATACAGCTCAGTTTGAATTTAAACCTATGATGTTCCAAATGTTGCAAACAGTGGGACAGTTTGGTGGTGCTCCTCAAGAGGACCCATATTTACACTTGAAGCAATTTTTGGAAGTCTGCAGTAACTTCATCATTCCAGGGGTAAGTGATGATGCATTCAGATTAAAACTTTTTCCTTATTCCTTGAAAGATAGAGCAAAGGCCTGGTTAACTTCTCTAGAGCCTAACTCTATCCATACTTGGAATGAAATGGCTGAGAAATTCTTAGCAAAATATTTTCCTCCAAGTAAGAATGCAAGAATGAGGAATGAGGTTACTGCATTCAGACAAAAAGATGCTGAACCACTGTTTGAAGTATGGGAGAGATGGAAGGAGCTGTTAAGAAAGTGCCCTCATCATGGTATACCTGTGATTATCCAAATGGAGACCTTCTACAATGGACTAGACCCAACAACCAGACAAATGTTAGATGCTTCTTCAGGGGGTGTGGTGTTAAAGACCTCCAACAATGAGGAATGTGAGTTGATTGATGATATTGCAACAAATAGTTATCAATGGCCCACAGAAAGGTTAGCTCAGCAGAAGAAGGTAGCTGGGGTGCATGAAATAAGTGAAGTTTCTGCTCTATCTGCACAGATTGCCTCTCTCACTAACATGATAAAATTTATGAGCACATCAAACGCTACGTAGCGGTTACCGCTGCAGCGGCACGTGAACCAACAATGGGTGTTATTGAGCAAGCCTCTCCAGGGTCAGTAAGCTGTGTATATTGTGGAGGAGAGCATTTGTATGAAGAATGTCCTGGTAATCCTGTCTCTGTGAACTTTGTGGGTTTCAACAAAAATAATAATCCTTATTCAAATACATATAATCCTGGTTGGAAGAATCACCCCAATTTCAGATGGGGAGCCAACAATGCAACAACACCTAATTATAGTGCTCCAGCAAATCCACCAGGATTCCCTGCTCAGAACTACCAAAGGCAGAATGTCCCTGTCATAGATAATTCATTGGAAGGATTGATGAAAAGCTTTATGAGTGATTGCAAGACAACTCTGAAAACTCATGAAGCTTCCATTAAGAATCTGAAAGTACAGATGGGGCAGATGGCTAATGTCCTTTCCCAAAGAGTTAGTGGATCATTACCATCCACTACAGAAGCCTCAACTTCAAATACTACAGGGAAGGAGCATGTAAAAAGCTATATCTTTAAGGAGTGGGAAAGATTTGATAGGACCATCAACTGTTTCAGATGATGAAAAAAATAAAAATTTTGAAAAACAAAAAGAACCTGCAACAGACGCTACAGCGCCTAAACCTAACGCTGCAGCGCCTGTTGCTGAAAAGATACCACCACCACCTAAAATTATCCTAACATATCCTGATCCTCCATACCCTCAAAGACTTCGAAAGGCTCATGAAGATAAGCAATTTAACAAATTCCTAGAAGTCCTTAAACAGTTGCACATCAATGTCCCTTTGGTGGAGGCTCTCCAACAAATGCCCAACTATGCAAAGTTTATGAAGGATGTGCTCACTAAGAGGAGAAGACTTGGGGAATTTGAGACAGTAGCAATGACTGGGGAGTGCAGCATGTTGATGCAGAACAAGCTCCCACCCAAATCAAAGGATCCTGGCAGTTTTACTATACCATGCTCAATTGGAAATTTCTACTCTGGCCGTGCTCTATGTGATTTGGGAGCCAGCACAAATCTTATGCCCAAGTCCATATACACACAGCTAGGAGTGGAGACTGCCAGACTTACCTCACTTACACTGCAGCTAGCTGATAGAACTCTTGCTTATCCAGAAGGAATCTTAGAAGATGTCTAATAAAGGTAGACAAATTTGTATTTCCTGTTGATTTTGTAATTTTGGATTTTGATGCAGATAAATAAGTACCCATCATACTGGGAAGGACATTCTTGGCTACTGGAAGAACTTTAATAGATGTGCAGAGAGGAGAATTGATCATGAGGGTCAATGACCAAGAAGTCAAGTTCAACATCCTCAATGCTATGAAATTTCCAGGTCCCAACATTGAAGAGTGCTCCTTTGTGTCTGCTATTGACCAAGTGGTTCAGAATCACTTCCAGAAAAGCACAGATCATCTGAGGCAGTTACTGGATAGCACTAAAGATACAGGATCTGATACAGAAGCTGCAGAAGAGGATGAACAGACAGTTAAAGAAATTTGGGCTAAGAAATATGAATCTTTGGAGCAGGAAAATTCTGACATGAGAAAGGATCTCCCCTCCAATGAACAACCACCAACTCTGGAACTTAAGGAGTTGCCTTCACACCTCAAATATGCTTATCTGGGGGACAATAGTACTTTGCCTGTTATAATTTCTTCTGATCTTTCTGAACAGCAGGAGCAGGATCTAATTCAAACGCTGCAGCGGCATAAAAAGGCTATTGGATGGCAGATGTCAGATATCAAAGGTATCAGCCCAACCATCTGTATGCACAGAATAGTTTTAGGAGAAGATTCTAAAAATTGTATTGAAGGGAAGAGGAGGCTGAACCCAATTATGAAAGAGGTGGTGAAGAAGGAAATCATTAAGTGGCTGGATGCAGGTATTGTGTACCCCATATCTGACAGTGCATGGGTTAGTCCTGTGCAGTGTGTGCCATAGAAGGGAGGGGTAACAGTAATTGCTAATGAAATGAATGAGCTGCTTCCAACCAGAAAAATAACAGGCTGGAGAATATGCATGGATTACAGGAGGTTGAACAAAACCACAAGAAATGACCATTTCCCATTGCCTTTCATTGACCAGATGCTGGACAGGCTAGCAGGTAAAGAATTTTATTGCTTTCTTGATGGTTATTCAGGTTATAACCATATTGCAATACTGCCTGAAGATCAGCAGAAAACTACATTCACTTGTCCATATGGCACATTTGCTTTTAGAAGGATGCCATTTGGCCTGTGTAATGCACCTGCCACTTTTCAAAGGTGTATGATGGCAATTTTCTCTGATTACATTGAAAGATCCATAGAAGTTTTCATGGATGACTTCTCTGTGTTTGGAGAAACATTCCATCTATGCCTATCCAACTTGGAAGAAATCTTGATTAGATGTGAAGACACTAACCTTGTGCTGAACTGGGAGAAATGCCATTTTATGGTACAAGAAGGTATAGTTTTGGGGCATAAGATATCCAAAAAAAGGATTGGAAGTGGACAAGGCTAAAATAGAGGTCATTGAGAAGCTACCTCCTCCAACCAACATCAAAGCTATTAGAAGCTTTTTGGGGCATGCTGGATTCTATAGGAGGTTCATAAAAGATTTTTCAAAAATCTCCAAACCTCTATGTCAACTACTGCAGCATGATGTCCCATTCATATTTGATGATCAATGCATGCTAGCCTTTGATAAATTGAAGAAAGCTTTAATAACAGCACCAATTATTATAGCTCCTGACTGGAGTAAGCCTTTTGAGCTTATGTGTGATGCTAGTGACTTTGCCACTGGAGCTGTTCTTGGGCAAAGGTATGATAAAATTTTTCACTCTATATATTATGCTAGCAAAACACTTGTAGAGGCTCAACTGAGTTACACAGTCACTGAGAAAGAATTACTAGCTGTAGTCTTTGCTTTTGATAAATTTAGATCATATTTGGTTGGCACCAAAGTAATCGTCTTCACAGACCATTCAGCCATCAAATATTTGATAACAAAGAAAGATGCAAAGCCTAGGCTAATTAGGTGGGTTCTCCTACTCGAAGAATTTGATTTAGAAATAAGGGATAAAAAAGGAGTGGAGAACCAAGTTGCTGATCATCTTTCTAGATTGGAAAGAGACATTGCAGGTACAGCAGGTGGGGAGATCAAAGAATACTTTCCAGATGAGCAGCTATTGACAATAACTGCTAAATCATCAACCGCTGTAGCGGCTAGTGTAAAAACACTAGACGCTGTAGCGCCTGAACCTGCAACACCTTGGTATGCTGACATAGTAAATTTTCTGGTTAGCAAGGTGGTACCTGCTGAGATGACCTATCAGCAAAAGAGAAGGTTCTTCCACACAATGAAACAATATTATTGAGATGAACCTTTTCTATACAAGAAGTGCCAAGACCAGTTAATGAGGAGATGCCTAACAGAGGAAGAACAAAATCAAGTGCTACAGCAGTGCCATTCTGCACCATGTGGTGGGCATTTTGGTGGTATCCGAACTGCTGCAAAGGTATTGCAATCTGGCTACTATTGGCATTCACTTTTTAAAAAAGCTCACGACTTTGTAAAAAAATGTGATAGGTGCCAAAGAACAGGGAACATTTCAAACAAACATGAAATGCCTTTAACAAACATTCCAGAGGTTGAACTCTTTGATGTTTGGGGAATGGATTTCATGGGACCTTTTCCCCCTTCTCATGGAAACCTGTACATTTTGGTAGCTGTAGACTATGTTTCAAAATGGGTAGAAGCTGTTGCTCTACCCAACAATGATGCAAGGTTTGTGAGTAAATTTTTATTGAAAAACATTTTCACTTGTTTTGGAACTCCTAGAGCCATCATAAGTGATGAGGGATCTCATTTTTGTAACAAATTAATTGAGACCCTATTGGCTAAATATGGAGTTAAGCATAAAATAGCAACTGCTTATCATCCACAAACTAGTGGTCAAACTAAGTTGTCAAACAGAGAAATAAAAAGGATGTTGGAAAAAATGGTAGGGCCTTCAAGAAAAGAATGGTCAATACATCTAGATGATGCATTATGGACCTACAGAACAGCTTATAAAACACCTCTAGGGATGTCTCCCTATAGGTTGGTTTATGGGAAGTCCTGTCACCTGCCAATTGAACTTCAGCACAAGGCCCATTGGGCTCTAAAAAAACTCAACTTTGACTATAAAAAAGCAGGAGATGCTAGATTGCTGCAGCTAAATGAATTGGAAGAACTTAGGCATTTTGCCTATGAAAATGCAGCAATCTATAAAGAAAAAACCAAAATGTGGCATGATCAAAAATTGATAAAAAGAGATCTCACTGAAGGAGGACAGGTATTGCTTTACAACTCCAGGCTAAGATTGTTTCCTAGGAAGTTAAAATCTAGGTGGTCAGGCCCATTCCAATTGATGAAAATATACAACCATGGAGCTGTGTACCTCTATGATAAGGCAACCAACACTACTTTCAAAGTGAATGGCCAAAGAATTAAACAATATTTTGGTGAAAATGTGGTAAGAAACAAGACCACAGTTGAGCTTAAAGATCTCTAAATTAAAAGAGAAAGTCTGGCTGCAGACTCTTAAAGCAAGCGCTCTTGGGAGGCACCCCAAGGATTTTAACAAATTTTCTGTTTTGTTGTGTTTATTCTTTTTTGCAGGAAATCAGGTTTAGCGCTGCAGCGGTTGCTAGTTACAAAGGCGCTTGTAGCGGTTGTTGATTAAACCAGGGCTGGGTGTGGTCAAACAAAAAAATAAAATATCTTACTCAGGGTGAGCTGGCACTGTTGCTCTTATCCCTGGCCTGACCTGCACGTGCACCTACTGACCTGCCCTTGTCCAATCAAAACAGTTTCTTTTCTCTCTCCCACTTCACTTACAACGGTCATTTCAATCTCTACAACTCCCCACACAAACATTTTTTCCTTCTCTCTCTCTTTGCTCTATGAAACTGCTCTAACTGTTACCACTCACCATTCATATCCTTCAACCCTTCTTCTTCCTTCGTCCCAACGCACACCCAACCATTTCCCAACAGCCATAAACATATACACAAAGCTTCAAACAAAAATGGCCAAAAAGCAAGCTGCTCTAAAAAGATCTGGAAAAGGAGCTAGTGTGAAACCAGAACCATCCAACCCTGTTAAATCCGCCATGGCCAAAGCAACTCCAGATCCTCAAAATTTTTGGAAAATGGACTTCATTGCTGAAAGGGGGTTCAAAACAGACAATGCTCCTGAAGCTTTCTCAACCTCTGTCACAGCTCTAGGTTGGGAGAACTTCATTAAGCACCGTAAGGAGTACATGACTTCCTTGGTGAGAGAGTTTTATGCTGGCATCAAGGAGCCTAAGGAAGGAAAGCCTCAAACACACTCATTGGTAATGGGTGAGACGGTTAATTTCAACTCCAGGACCATCAATGACATTTTTCACCTAGGGTATCATGGAAAGGCATTGGAAATAAAAGTACTGACCTGGGGAGATGAATAAATGGAGGCAGTCAGATAAAGAATTTGTGTGGAAGGGGCTACGTGGGACAAATTTGGGGCTGAGTACAAAATCAAAAAGGCCTATTTTTGTGAGGAGGCCAACTTGTGGTGTAGCTTCATCAAGCACTCACTGTTGCCTACCTCTCACACAACCTTCGTGGAAAAGGAGAGGCTCATTGTGATTGACACAATAATGGCTGGAGAGAAGATAGATGTGAGGAGATTAATTGCAAAGGAGATAGAGAAATGCAGAATTAAGAAAGGAGGTAATTTGTACTTTCCTTGCTTAATTACTGATATATGTCTGGATGCTGATGTGGAAGTTGAGATGAAAGAACAGAGGAGATCCCCTCTTGGGGCATTTCCATGTGTTTTTAAGGTCAAACAGAAACCTGCCGCTGCAGCGTCTCTTGACTCTGTAGCGCTGCAGCGCCTACAGCTGAAGCAGCAGGTTCTCTGCAACTTTGTGAAGGAAAAGTTTGAATGGGAAAAGATAATGTATGCCCAGGCTCAGTTCCCTGATTGGCTATTGGAGGAAGAGCCAGCTGAAAAAGAAGAGAAAAAGGGAGCTAGGAAAGAAAAGAAGAAAGCTGTGGCTAGCCCAGCAAGAAAAGCAAAGCCCAGCCTTGTAAAGAAAGTGCAAAAAGTTGTAGTAGAGGAGGAGAGTTTAGATTCTGATGATATTGAGGATATAAGTGAGGAAGATGAGGAAGAGACCATTGCAGTAATGAAGGAGATGAAGAAGCAGAAGGATGAGGAATCATTAGGTGAGGAGAGTGAAAGTGAAGAAGAAACTGAAACTGCAGAAGATGAGGAAGCAGAAGAAATTCAGTGTGATCCAACTCCCAGCCCACAGAAACAAAAACCCCCACCCAGCAAAGTCAATCCACCATCGATCCCCACCGCCATCCCTGAACCAACCAACCTAACACCCCAGAAATCACCTACCAAACAAGCCACGCCAAAGAAACCTGAGCAACAACAGCCCCTAAGCCAAGAAGCCCAAACTGTGAAGCCCAAGAAAGTTTATCAATCATACCACAAAACAAGAAGAAACCCTGGAGTCAAACTGGCTGAGCACCCAGAAGAAGGTGTTCAGACAGTAGATGCTGCAGCAACTATGCCTGCAGTATCTAGTGACACTGTACCTGAGGCAATTCTGACTGAGGATGAAAGTGAGAAAACCTTTGAGGAGGAGGCTGCTGAGGAGTTAGTGCACTTGAAGGATAGAAAAGAAGCAGTGCAGGAAGACAGAGACCAGGAAGAAAAGCAAGCAGAAAAAGAGGAAGGAGTGCAAGGATCAGGCGCTGCAGCATCAGCAATGGAAGAAGGAAACGCTACAGCGCCTCCAACCGCTGTAGCGGCAGAGAAGACTACTCCCCCACCCCCCAAAGAAGAAAAAGACAGCCAGAGCAGCCCCAGCCTCTTCAAGAGCCAGTAAGAGACTCAAGAAGGCCTAAAAAGGCAAGACTTGTTGGCTTTTCATGCCGGTTATGCTCTTTGTATTTTTTTTTGTTTAAAGGCCTCTCCCTTTTGTTATCCATCAAGCAGTGAGGACACTGCCAAATTTTAAATTCTGGGGGAGGACCTTATGGTTATTAAATAATGTTTTGAATTAAGTACAATTATGTGTTTTTAAATATTAAGTATAATTAATTATAATTATGCCATGTTTTGTATGCTTGAATAGGAAATATGATTAGCTGCATGTTTTAAATTTTTTTTAGTAACAAAAGCTGAAGTTATGTAGCCAAATTAAATGATAATTAAGGATTTTGGAGTAGGGCAGCCTTGTGTAAACAATGAAATGGTTTTATTGCTGCTTTTACACAAAAAAATCCAAGCTTAGTGAAGAACCTAGTTAGCTAGGGGTAATCTAAGGTTAAAGTTAGTCTTGGGTAACCAAGGGTTAGTCAAGTTTTCATTAAAAATTGAGAGTTGTTTTTGAAGCTAAGTTTGGCGGTGCATCGGTTATGTTAAGGCTAGGAACAAAAGATGATAATTTGGTCATTGCAAAATGAAACAAAAATGTGCAAATGGTCTTGAAAAAAGTTGCAAAATATCTGAAATAAATTGCTGAGCTGTTCCAAAAAGCATGAAAAGAAAATGCAAATAAGGAGCTCAGTAATAAAGATAGCATCTAGTTTTGATCATCAAAATCTTGCGCTAGAGCGTCTAAACGCTACAGCGTTTGATCACCAAGCCAAAAACTTATGCATTGACCAATAATCTGAAAATGCCTAAATCAAAGCCCTTTGTCGTGCTTTGAAGCCCCTCAAATCTTGTGTGAAATTGTTATTCCACTCTTCTTTTTGAAAAAATTCTTTGGCTAACCCAAAAGAAAGCCACTCTTCCCAAAACCTTAGAGAAATTCTGAAATTAGCTAGGAACTGAGTTAAGCTTTGATATCACACACTCACAGCTGAGTAGTAATGATTCTATTTAAATTGTGAACCACAATGGCGTGTGAAAATGATAAAAATTGGCTTATGCATGAGAAATATCTTCAAAATTCTGTTTAATTTAAAAGCTGCAGCTAGTTATATGACCAGTTTGTCTTATTCAAGTGTCATTACTTGGGGACAAGCAATGGTTTAAGTTTAGGGGTGTGAATATGTTTGATGTTTTGCTTTAGCGCTGCAGCGGTATGCTATCAAGGAGACGCTACAGCGTTATATGGCGGCTGACCATTGAGATATTTGTGTGACCACTTGAGGATACGATGAGTCATCACCCTTATCTCTTCTTCTCAGCTTGATATTTTGACTTCCAAGTGGATGCTAAACTACACTTGCGCCTCCTAAATGGAACCCATGTGATAGTTGGTGACTTTCATCATTAGCACTTTTTGTAAAGTAACTTAAGGATAGTATCTAAGTTTTATGATCATGATTTAATATTATTATTTTATTAAGACTTGGTAGTTTAGATTAAAATAGAATGCTTTGTTAGGTAATAACATACGTAGACAGAGGAAAAGAGAGTTTTAACTTGGAGATTGACAATATAGCATTCCTCCATTGTTATTCCACTCTCAAGCTTTTATTTTTAGGATAGTTTTCTAGTCTTCATTCAAGGTTTTGCTCACGCCTCAACTTCATCCTTCGTATGCTACTTGGGATCATTGGAGTGTATCTTTTGCAACCACTCTTCTCTTGTTTTCTTACGGTAATACACACTCTCTAGTTGTATTATGTTGATGGAGCTTGTGATGAGCTAACTTTGTTGTAGTTGGATTGTTCTTGGTGTGTAATGAACCTTGAGTACCTTTTGTATAATATTATGATGTTTGTGTTTTATTCCTTGTGTCATAATGCTTTCAGCTTTGTTTTGGAAATGATCAACTAAAATAAAGTAGCTTTGTGGGTACAGACATGGTTCACAAAGAGAACTCAAGGAATGATATGAATGAAAACCCTTTAAAGACATTTAAAGGAAGTACTACTTAACTTTAGACATAGGGGAGTAATAGTTCATAAGGCAAATGTTGTAAGAGCTTAATATACAGGGGTAAAACTTATTTAGAGCCTAGACATAGGAGTCTTGTAACATAACCCTGACGATAGTGACTGAAAGGCACGCCACCAAGGCGCTACAGCGTCTACGGATTCTGAAGCGCTACAGCGCTTAACGCTACAGCGTCTAAATATTATTTGAACATTTCTCTTGGGAATTTACACAACTACTGAGCTATTCAACTCACTTCTAAATACTTTAATTCACTAATATTTTATCTCAAATCATTATGTTTACAACACAACACTTTTATTTGTCACTTAACTCTTTTTACTAAGTTTCTAATCACTTAAACTTTTTAGATTAATTCCAATCCCCGTGGGAACGAACTGTACATATCATTATATTACTTGTTGCGATTGTGTATACTTGCACATCTACTTTTCGCACAACAGTGACCCTTTTTTCTATATGAGAAACTACTATATATACTATGCAGAGATTGTAACTGCCTACAACAGTTATATATAACTGTACACAGGGATTTAAAAACAACAACTGTCGTATCTTTCGATGACGTAACTGCTACAATCTTCGACAACAACGGCCGTATCGTTCGACGGCGTAACTGCTACGTTCTTCGACAATACTGCTTTAACCCTGATCTGTTACTGGATTTTTATTCCCCTTTCTGTCGAAGTATTGCCTTCAAGGCCTCAATTTCACCGTCTTTGTGAAGTAGTCGAAAGTCGAAGATCACCTTTGAATTACCATCCCAATGTCGAAAATCAACATTTCTATTTTAAAGTGACAAGTCAAACCTCATTGACTGCATTTAATTGAGCCTGTCGAAAATGCAGGCTAACAAATTGCCCCCCAAAAATGTCATTTTTGACTGAGGTTTAAACGAAGGTAGAAAATTGACGTTTTTGAATTGTCTTTCGATAACCCTATGTCAAGAACTTTAACGTCATCAACGTCACTCTTCAGCATCATGTCAGCACTTGAGTGCGCTGTCATATTAATGGCCACGTTTTGCTTTGGAAACTGCCACACTCCATCACTTCCATCACTTTGGCAATTGCTACACACGTCCCCCAAGTAACTGCCATCATTGCTTTTTTTTTATTTTTATTTTTATATATTGGTGCGTATAACAGGTATAAATAAAACTTTTCCCTTTCCATCTTCCTTTTTACCTTCTTTCGTTCTCCCTGAAATCTATTTTCTCGCAAAACCTCTCTTCTTCTCCACGAGCACACGCAGAACACGCCATTAACGCACCAGAGAAGCTTTTAGGGAAACCTTTTTCTCTCGCGATTCATACTTCTGTTACTGCGTTTTCTTCAATGGCTTCCAAGTCTCAAGCTTCTGGAAATCCCGTTTCTTCAAAATACGTACCTAGAGCCAGATTACAGTGATGAGCAAGCTCAAATATGGAAGTCTCAGGTACTCATTCCTTCTCCTCCACCTAATCAGTACGCTTTCCTTGGTCCACTCCCTGAGTTGGAAGCTGATTCTGAAAAACTCCAAGAAATCTTCCCTGGTTACCATAGGTTTAGACCTAGGATCTTTATTGAAGGCCCATATGTTATGAGCTTCGTGAACAGTCCCAATAGGGTCTTTAGGTCTTCTCCACCTGCTGAAAATGAAACTTACCTTACTTGGCTTGACAAAATTGAGTCCAAGAAAGCTGAAACCTGGAAAAAATTAGGCATCTTCGACCTAATTCAATTGTCGAAATATGGACCAAAATACCAGAGCCCAATGCTCGTTGCTGCACTCCATTTTTGGGAGTTAACCACTAATAGCCTTCACCTTAAGTGTGTTATGCTTACTCCTACTCTCTTGGACGTAGCTGCTATCACTGGTCTAAAAACCGACAGGTGATGTTTTTAATCCCAATAGCACTGGCACCAAGTACCAATTCGACTTCAAACGTGCCACTTTCAATGGGTACATCGAGGACCATCATGTCACTGATAGTGTCGAAGTCTCTGATGAGGAACATATTGCTTTTCTCACCTTATGGCTTTTCTTCTTTGTCTTATGTTCGTCGTCACTCCAGGTGGCTAAGATGTACATCAACCTAGGGAAATAGGGAAAACTACAGAGCAACTATTTTCCCCAGCCTTCGACATGCTCCTGAGTTGCACTGCCTTTGTTCCTTCGATGGCACCTTTCGCTGTTAGAATTTATGGACCAAATTGGTTTCTTAAGGAATTTCCTGCTGCTTCCCCTGAAGACAAAGAAGAAACTAACCAGATATGTCAAGCATTCTTAACCCCCAACTACCTGTCAGCAAGAATTAACTCTAGCAGGTCCAAATCTTCCTTTGTAACAGAAGCATACCAACCAAACCTAGTTGCAAGGCGATTTGGGCTATGTCAACTTCGACCTAGGCCTTTGCACAAGTCGAAGCAAGATCTGAGGCATCCTGAAAATGAGAAAGACTTTTGGCGTTGTCTTGACAACGCCATTAAAGAGGCCCCTACCTTCGACCCCATTGAGTTTGAACAATGCTTTGCTTGCACTAAGCATTTCTCCAAGTGGTGGAGGGAATATTACAAATCTAGGTCTGCTGATGTCGAAAAGTCTAACTCGCTTCAAGAACTAATATCTGCTTTTCCTTCTGCGCAGAATAAAAAGGAGAAATCTCAAGGTACGCACATCCAAGAAATTCAAGCCTTCCAAAATTACTTCGAAATAATATATGACCCTAATAGACTTGGTCGAACTGTTTTTGAAGCCGCTAGAATTTTAAAGCAAAATATTATTGCAAAGCTTCCAACATTGTCTATTCCATCTTATGTGTTGGACAAATATACTTTCGCTCTAAAAAATAATAAAGTCAAATTTCCATCTTTGACAACTAGCAAATTAGCTTTGGCATTTCGACCACCAATGCCTCAATGGTTCTTGTGTGGTTCGACCATGGCAATATATGAGTTTCTCTCATCTCAAAAAACGGCTAAAAAAGTGGTTCCGACCAAGCATAACATACACACGTATGGGGGTCATCTTCATTTGGACATTCAACATGTTCGAGTTACATCTCCCATGGCAACAGGTGATGTATGAACTCTTAGAAAAATTTAGTTTCTCTTTATGTATGATCTCACTCACACATTTGTCGAATGTTTGTAGCTATACCCATAGCATCTGCTTCGACAGATGACACAACAGCATCCAAAGTGAAGAAGGTAGTGAAGAAGAAAAGTGAAACCACCTGTGTCGAAGAAGAAAAGTGATGCAACTTCGACAAAGCAAAGCAAACCCCCAAAACTAGATAAACAAGAAGTAAGTATTGTTACTTTTCTCTGTGTTTTAATATTAGGCTCGACATCTAATAGTTTTATTCTTCGCAGAGTCGAAAAAGATCAAGCAGTTCCATTGCTGGTACTACTCCCAAAAAGTCAAAGAAAACTTATGCAATCGAATTGAGTGATGATTCAGAGGTCGAAATCGTTAACCTCCTCTTTGCTTTTCAGCACTTGTGTTTTTTTTATTTATACTAACATATTTTTCGAATATGCAGTCTGATGAATCACCAGATGCTCTGAATCAACCATCTGTTGCTGGTGAGGCTCAAGCTGAGAAAGAGAAAAGAACAAAGTATGTTCAGGATAGCACTCCCTTTCCACAGAAAACTGTCGAAAAACCATGACAGACCAAAGAAAACCTCAAGAGAAGGCTTCGACCGTTCCAAAGAAAAACCCGAAGGAGAGCCAGAAAACCTCAAAGAAACCTGAGAGTACCCACTATCGTGTCGAAGACATCATACCAAAGGTAATTGATCGAGCCTAAATCCCTCTTTAAAAGTTTCATTCATTTATGGTAGAAGCTCACTAAATGTTTACTAACAGGAGCAAGAACCCACCCAAGTAAAGCAAACAACTCCCACTTCCACTCTTTCTCCGTCGAAGGGAGCTGAGGTCGAAAAGAATGCCGCAGAAGAGGAAGCTGTGCAAGATAACCCTTCCAATGTCACCAAGGACACACCAATGGTCGAAGAAACAAATCCCAACATTGGCACCAATGAAACTGAAAAGGAAGTTTCTCACCATGTCCAAGAAAATGAAGGTCATCATATGGACATTGACGAAGGTCGAATTGCTATTAATGTCGAAGCAACCTTGCCCCCATCTCCGCACTTGGACGAAGAGGAAACAGAAGGGGAAAAACAAATGGATGTCGAAGTAAGCGAGGATGACGATGACAACAATAATGGTGAAGAGGAAGAGGAAGAAGAGGAAGAACAATCTGAACACGAAGATGAATCTTCAAAGGACAACAGCCCTCCAAGGATTGTGCCTTCGACAGGCACTAGCTTGAGCCAACAAGAATTTTCAGAATTAAAGAGCAAAGATCCTCTTACGGCTCTCAAGCTATTGATGAGTGGTAGGTCTTCGAATGAGAGTAAGCAAAGCACTTCGACTGCTTCTGGCGGTGGCCACTCTGAGAGTTCACGAGAAGATCTAGTCAAGAAACTTCAAACAATGCTCTTTGAAGTGGATCTATTTAAAGCTATTGAGGATGAACACATGATCAGATTCAAGATCAATGCCTTAATTAACAAGCTAAACACTCCTGCCTGCAACAAATCTCTCATAGGTTTCATTGTCGAATTTGAACCTCTTCTGGAAGCAATTTCTAAAGAGATCAAGAGTAAAAAAGAGATTGCTGCAAATAAAGAGCGCGGGGCTAAACTTAAACAGGAAAAATGGGCTGCAGTCGAAGCGTCAGATGCTAAAATTTCATCACTGGAACTCCAAGCAGCAAATGATGCTAAAGAAATAGCTGACTGTGATGTTAACATCTCAAAGTACCAAGGAGCAAATCAAAAACTTGCAGTCGAAGATGAGGGCAGAAGAGAAAAAGAAGGACTCTATTCAAAAGAGAACTCCCGATTCCTTGGAAGCTGCACTTCGATCTGAAGCAACTCTGGCTATTAAGCACCTAGAAAGGGCCAACAAACATGAGGCAGCAGTTCAGAGATTGGTCGAAGACGAAACTCTCATTGCTGCCAGATTGGATCATGCCAAGATTGTTCTTGAGAAACTTAAAGCTAATTTTGTAATTTAAATTTCAGCTTTCCTTGTTTCTAAAATTGTTTATCCACTTTGTACTTCGACAATATTCTTTGGCATCTAACTTTCGACATGCCATATTTAAATTTCTTCGTTATTTCTTAGCCTTGCGTTATTCTAACTTCCTGCAATATTGGCTTATATTTCTTTAAATACTTGCCATTTATTCACAAAATTCGACTATCAGCGCCTAATTCTTCGACTTCATAGGCACCATTAGAAAAAACCTGCGAAATTCGAAATGGCCCTTCCCAATTCGGTGACCATTTGCCTAAGACTCTATCTTTTTTATCCATAGGCAAAATAACTTTCCAAACTAGGTCTCCCAAGGCAAAGATTTTCAACTTAACCCTTCTATTGTAGGCTTTGGCTATTCTCTCTTTTTGCCTTGTAAGGACATTTAATGCAGCTAATCTTTCTTCATCTAGATCAATATTAATTCATCTAACATCATATTCCAATAATAATCTGATGGAATCTCATATTGCCTTTGAATCCTAGCTGATTGTAGATGAATTTCAACCTGGCAACACTGCATCATGCCCAAACGTAAGTCTAAATGGAGTAGCATTAATAGACTCTCTAGGGGAATTTCGACAAGCCCATAAAATTTGGTCAAGAGTCTTGTGCCAATTTCTTGGTTTTTGTCCAATATGCTTTTTTTTATCAAATTAATGATGATTTTATTGGCTGCTTCCACTTGACCATTGGCTTGTGCATAATATGGTGTTGAACTTAATAACTTAAAACCTGTTTCAGAGGCTAATTCCAAGATCTTTCGACCAGTAAAAACTGAGCCTTGATCTGTGGTAATGGTTTCTGGAATCCCAAACCTATATAGAATATGGTTTTGAATAAAATTCATAACTGCCTCTTGGTCAACATTGGCTAAGGGGATAGCTTTGACCCACTTGGTAAAGTAATCTATGCCAACTAATATATAACGGTGGCCTTTCGACGAAGTTGGTCTAATCTCACCAATTATGTCTAAAGCCCAACCTCTGAATGGCCAAGGTTTAATTATTGAATGCAATTCATTTGCGGGCACATGTTGAACTCATGCGTGCCTTTGGCATTCTTGACAACCCTTAGCAAACTCTATACAGTCTTTCAACATAGTTGGCCAATACACACCTTGTCGAAACAAAAGCCATTTCATCTTGTGACCTGCTTGATGTGAGCCACAAGCACCACTATGAGTATTGGATATTGCCAAATAAGCTTCGTTTTCACTTAGGAATTTAAGCAAAACTCCTTCAGGAGTCTTTTTGAACAATTCGTTTCCAACAATCATGTAGCTTAAGGCTCTATACTTGGTTTTTCGACTAGTTGCTCCTGTTGGATTTTCCAAGTATTCGACAATTTGTTTTCGCCAATCATCATTCGACATATTGTCAACGGCAAAAATTTCAAAAATTTCAAAATTTTCAATTTCAGTTGGAGGTGACACCACTTCTGACTTGTCTGCCCCCCCCCAGTTTTGGCATTGACAATTGTGTGTTGGAACTATCTGTCGAAAAGAGCTTCTCTTTTATTTCTACCAACTCTTGCAATTTTTCTTTAGAAACTCTGTAGCCTGAAGCAATCTGTGCCAACTCATTTGCCTCTTGGTTATCAATTCTAGGCACATGTTTAATGTCAACATGAGTGAAACGTTTTAACATTGCATTGGCAGTAATAAAGTACTTTATTAGGTGTTCTTTGATGCACTTGTACTCTTTTGTTAATTGTTTCACAACTAGTTCAGAGTCACCTCTGATTTCGACGACTTTTGCCCCCAACTCTAGCAGCATTTCAAGTCCAGCTATCAAGGCTTCATATTCAGCCTCATTATTGGAGCAATTTCCTTCGATTTTAAATTTAACTTTTGTTGGTATCTTTGTTGGAGATATTATGAGTACCCCAATTCCTGTACTATTTTTATGGCTTGACCCATCGAGGTACAACTTCTAGGGTTGAACATCCACAAAGCTTAATGTTGCTTCGACCAAAGAGTGGTCTACAATGAAGTCAGCAACAACCTGGCCTTTAACAGCTTTCAAAGGCTGGCACGTGAGCGAATATTCAGATAAGGCTAAAGCCCATTTTCCAATTCGACTATGTAAAATTGGTTTAGACAACATATGTTTAATTATATCATAATGCGAATAAACATACACATCAACAGGCTTTATGTATTGCTTCAATTTTGTACATGAAAAATACAAACATAGGCATAGTTTCTCATTTGGATGATATCTCGTTTCTGCATCATTCAATAATCTACTGAGATAATAAATGGCTATTTCGACACCATTTTCATCCTCTTGTGCTAACATACTACCTATTGTCATCTCTGACGCTGCTATGTACAATTTCATTACCCTATTCCTCATAGGGGGAAGCAACATAGGTGGTTTAATCAAGTAAGACTTGATCTCGTCGTAGGCTTTCTGATGTTCTGGATCCCATCTGAACACATCCTCCTTTTTCAGTCAAAGTAATGGCGAAAATACTTGTGTCTTGCCACTTAAGTTTGAAATAAACCTTCTCAGGAAGTTAATCTTTCCTAGTAAAGATTGCAACTCTTTCTTTGTCGAATGGGCCTTTGTTTCCAAGATCGCTTTCGTCTTGTTTTGATGGATCTCAATGCCTTTTTTGTGCACAACAAAACCTAAGAAATCACCTGCACGAACACAAAAGGCACATTTGATTGGATTCATTTTCAATCCATATTTTATCATTCTTTCGAATGATTGTCGAAGGTGGTCTAAATGACCACTTTCTGCTGAAGACTTAACAACAATGTCGTCTATGTATACTTGCATAAAATCTTCCATAAAATCATGAAACATAGAATTCATTGCCATTTGGTATGTTGCACCAGCATTTTTTAGGCCAAAAGGCATTACTACCCATTCATAAACGCCTAAAGCCCCAGGGCAACGAAATGCTGTTTTCGACACATCTTCTTCACCAATATAGATTTGATTATAACCTGAGTACCCATCAAGCATACTTAGACAATCAAACCCTGCTGCTGAGTCGACCAACATTTCTGCCATTGGCATGGGATATTCATCCTTTGGCGTAGCACTGTTTAAGTCCCTAAAATTTATGTAGACTCTAAGAGTGCCATTTTTCTTAATTACAGGAACTATATTAGCTAACCAATCAACATACCTTGCAGTTCTGATGAACCTGCTCCTGAGTAGCCTTTTGATCTCTTCTTTGATCTAAGATAAGATTTGTGGTGCAAACCTTCTTGGTGTTTGTTTCACAGATTTCTTAGCTGGTCGAATTGGCAGTTTTAATTCTACGACTTCTTGACTCAGACCAGGCATTTCATTATAATCACATGCGAAGCAATCTCTGTACTCCTTTAAGAGCTCTATTGTTCGGTTTCTCAAACTTTTGTCGATTTTAGCACTAATAAACGTTGGCCTCTTTATAGAGCCATCTCCCAAGTCAATTTCTTCCAAGGGATCTTGTGCTTGAATTCTCTTGGTCGAACCCATTGGGTCTTTTTCAAATCCCAAAGGCTCGTCATCATAGATACAGTCTAGCCTTTGGTCTTCGACCATATTTTCTTTATCATCATGTCTAATGGTTTCACCTACCATTTTTTGTTGCATTTCGGCTTCTAAAGCCGTATTTTGCTTGTTCTCGGCCACATAGGCCGTAATCCTTTCCCATGCACTGGGTTGAGACATTACTAATTTTTTAGGGTCCATCCCACCCAGTAGGTTTACTGTAACCTTTTGGGTAGCTTGTTTCACCAATTACCTCCCTTTCTCAAATAAATCCATGAGTAGGGTGAAGGTCTGGTGAAGCATAAACATTGTCTTGGGGTACATAGGCACTGTCAGAAGGTGTACATGGTGCAATGTTTGCCAGTTTCTTGTCGAATGTCTTCTTTGTGATGTGATCTACTTCTGCTAAAAAGTAGCTTTGATCACCTTCCACATTTTCTACTAGTCCATCTTCTCTCCAAACGGAGATTCTTTGGTGTAGGGTCGAAGGAACTGCTCCTACTCCATGTATCCATTCCCTGCCAAGCAGCAAGTTGAAATTTGCCCTGGTTGGAATAACCATGAACAATGTTAACCTCTTAACGCTGCCAACAACAAGTTCGACCTCAATTGCTCCCAGTGAATAACCAGATTTGCCTTCGTAGTTAGTGAGCACTACATTGTGTGGCCTTAAATCTGTGTCAGACTTGCCAATCTTTGTGAGCATACCTTGGGGGCATTAAGTTAACTGCAGCACCTCCATCGACTAGCACCTTGTTGACACCCACATTGTTGACCTTGGCTTCAATGAATAATGGTTTAAGGTGGTATTTCATCCCCCCATCTGGCTTTCCTCTTCCATTGAGGTTTGAATCCTTCTAGGTTCTTTGCAGCCTTCTTGTCGAACACAGAGCTGTACCTTGGACACAGCATGACCTCAGTGTTGTTAATTTTGCAACGGTTAAGGAAGTCGACCAATTCTTCTTCAGCTTTGGGGTAAACCACTTGCATTTTCTCGTTGTACTGGTCCTCAGTGACCATTTCGACGTTTCCATTGAACGTTCAATTGTTCCTTTCTTGTCAACATCTGCAGCAGTAAACTCAATAGCTTCCACCACATTGATTTCGACTGGTTCAGCATACATAGCATCTGCTACTGGCAGAGGATCAGTGTCAATCTTCATTGGAGGCTTAGACCTGTCTCCAAATTTTAGCCTTCCTTCATTCAGTGCTTTTTGGACCAAATCCCTGAAAAGAACACAACGAGATGTATTATGGCGTAAAAAGTTATGATACTTGCAATAACCTCTTTTCTTTTGTTGCTCTAATGGTGGTATCTTTAGGCCCTTAGGCACTATAATTTGACCATCATTAACTAAAAGATCAAATATTTGATTACATTTAGTAACATCAAATGTATACGTTTTTGCAACAAATCTATCATTTTTAGGTTCGACAGGATTTTTCCCATCTGAAGGCTTTAATAATTTACAAGTATAAGGAGGTCCAGGTTTTAGTTCAGCCATATTGACCTCTCCTTCGACATCCTCGTAAGAGACATCAACTTCTTGGTCGCTGTCATTAGTTTCGACGTATGAAACCTTTTCTTTTTTATTAAACCTACTGGTTCTAGCCTTTTAAGCTTTTAGCCTTTCGACTTGTCGAACCGTATCAGCCAAATGGGCCATATCTCTTAAGTGCGATGTGTCTAACTTCTTTCTGATAGAATAGTCGAGGCCACCAGCAGCCATTTCGACTAACTCATGTTCAGGCACATGTGTAAAGCACATTGCCTTGAGAAGTCTGAATCTATTGAGATAGTCATCAATAGACTCTGCCACTTGGCGTCGAAAGCTAGCCAATTCTTTAAGACTAATCTTTGACTGGACCATGTAGAACTGTTCATGAAATGCTTTCTCCAATTGCCCCCAATTAAATATGGAATGTGGGGGTAAAGTTGTAAACCAAGTGAAAGCATTTTTTCTAAGGGAATTTGGGAAGTATTTCAACCTCAAATTCTCATTATGTGCTATGTCACCAGCCTCAATTAAATAACAGGGCAACGTGTTCGACAGTGGATTCGCTAGTTTCCCCTGCGAATTTTGTGAACTTAGGGAAATTTCCAACCTCTAGGCAACTCAATTTGCAACACATAATCTGACAAGGGTGAAACAAAATTAGGCCTATGCAGGCCCAAATTGAGGCCATTCTGGGCTAAAATGGTTTCGACGAGATTAGCCAAGTTATTTTGGGGTCCAAAATTGTTTTGCTGAACTTGTCTAACCACCTCATCAGCATTCTGGCCTCTGTTGATCAACACAACCTCAGGGTTTACTTCGACTTCCCTTCTTGAAGGTGGTTCGACAGCAATTTGCTGTCCTTGACCCACAAGGTTTTCGACAGGCCTTATATTTTGAATTTGAGGCACTTGCTGGTTTTGCAATGGTGGGGTGCCAAAGAAATCTGCTATTCTCCCCATTTGATTAGCCAACATCTGGTAACTATGGTTCGTGTTTTGCATTAAGGGGTTGAACACCGTACCAATTTGATGGGTCAGCATATTGACCATCTCATGGTTACTCTCATCCATTTGTTGCCTTAAAGCCAGCAACGATGATGTGGTTATGGCAGGTTGAGCATTTCGACCAAAAATGCTCTCTGGTGAACCATGGAGAGGGGAAAATGCTGGGACTCCAGTGTCTGCATAAGTAGACATATTTGTTTGAAGGCCCGCCATCATGGCCGTTGGCATGCCATATGGGTAACCCCTAATTTGAGATATATTTAGAAACCTTGTATCGAAAGTATTTCCAACTAAGGGATTAGCCATTAGAGGGTTGGTCGAAGACCCTAATATCAATGGTTGTGTTAGCGCCGTTGTAGTCGACACTGTTACAGGAGCAGTTACCCCTGCTATTATCGAAGAGGGCATAGGAGTAGTTGCTCCCGTGACATTTGCAACATTAGCGTCACCCATTGACGCTTGTTCTTGTGAATTCTGTGGATTCTGGTAAACAACCGCTGGTTTAGAATTTGTTACTTGCAAGATCAACCAGTAAATCTTAGGACATTTGTGCTATAGTTTTTCCAGAAAATGTTATGAATGTTCTTGATGTTATTTGTAATAACTGACAATTTTAAAGTTGTTGAAACTGTCGAATTGCCTTACGTATCTTTTGAATTCGATCAAGTGCAGAAAACAAGTAAATTGCAGAAATATTTAAGGAAACATGATTAGATTGCATTGAAATAAAATAAATTGGTACACAATATCATACATTTGGTTTCTGTAACTCGTTTCTCTGTAACTTGGAATTCTGAGCGTGAGAAATATGTACGAGAGTTTGTGATCCTTTTTTTTGTATGAGAAACTACTATATATACTATGCAGTGATTGTAACTGCCTACAACGGTTATATATAACTGTACACAGGGATTTAAAAACAACAACTGTCGTATCTTTCGACGACGTAACTGCTACGACAACAACGGCCGTATCCTTCGACGGCGTAACTGCTACGTTCTTCGACAATGCTGCTTTAGCCCTGATCTGCCATATCCTTCGACGGCGTAACTGCTACGTTCTTCGACAATGCTGCTTTAGCCCTGATCTGTTACTAGATTTTAATTCCCCTTTCTGTCGAAGTATTGCCTTCAAGGCCTCAATTTCACCGTCTTTGTGAAGTAGTCGAAAGTCGAAGATCACCTTTAAATTACCATCCCAATGTCGAAAATCAAAATTTCTATTTTAAAGTGACAAGTCAAACTTCATTGACTGCATTTAATTGAGCCTGTCGAAAATGCAGGCTAACATAGTGGTGTTTTTATAACCTTTTTTAAAAAAATATAAAATAATAAATTTTATTTTTAATATAAAACGGATTTATCATTTTAATATATAAATCCGATTTTAAAAAGTTCAAAATGGATTTATCTATTAAAACGATAAATCCGTTTTGCATTTTTTTAACAAAACGGATTTATCTTTTTAGTAGATAAATCGGGTTTAAAAAATTCAAAACGGATTTATCTATTAAAATGACAAATCTGTTTTGCATTTTTTTAACAAAACGGATTTATCATTTTAATAATTAAATCCGGTTTTAAAAAATTCAAAACGGATTTATCTATTAAAATGATAAATCCGTTTTGTATTTTTGGTAAGGGATAAAATCGGAATAAAATTGTATTGTGGGGGTATGGTGTCTAGTGGTGGGAATACAAAAATGTAACCCAATTGTGGGGTGTTTTAAAAAAATGGGCCAAAGAATTTATTCTGAATTTGGGCTTCACTCATCCAATATTAGCATTAAGGCATTTGTTTTTTTTGCTGTTATTAAGGGAACCATCTCAATTTCTAGGGGCACCCCAATATAAAAAATACTAAAAAATATAGTTAATTTATGTAGATTCTCTCTCTCTCTCTCTCTCTCTCTCTCTCTCTCTCTCTCTCTCTCTCTCTCTCTCTCTCTCTCTCTCTCTCTCTCTCTCTCTCTCTCTCTCTCTCTCTCTCGCTAAGGCATTTGTTTTTTTTCGCTTAATGGTAGCTAAGGCATTTGTTTTTTTCGCCTAATACTTTTAACTCAAAAGTGAAACTATCTACTTCATCAAACTATCTTTCTCTTCCCCTTTCTTTGGACACATTTCTCTCTATTTCTTGTTCTTTTTGCTCTCTCTCTCTCTCTCTCTCTCTCATATCAGCTATTAATTTACGGTATTAAATAATAACAATTGGGTAGCTAATCTATGATAGACAATTGAAAAAAGTGTGTATTGTAAATTAACTATTTACGATAAACATATATAAAAATTGTATACCATAAATTAGTTAACTATTGATGGTATACATTTTCAACAACTGTGTATCGAAAATATTTAATTTACGTTATATGGTTTTTTTTAAAACGTATTTTTGAAGGTATTCAAACAAATTATTTCTTAAAAATTATAACAACTGGTAGTAAAATTGTGTACTTAAATACATAAAAAAATTGTATAGTTTGATAGATAATTTTGTAATTTTATGTAATACAGTATTTTAAAAGAATATTTCAAAAATAATAATTTTTGTTTACAATATACAAAATGGAAACTATGTACCTTAAATTCGTAACTAAGTTGTTTACATTACACAGTTAGTTTTTCAAATTGAATACCGTTGTTATAATTTTTAAGAAATAATTTGTTTGAATACCTTCAAAAATACGTTTTAAAAAAAACATATAACGTAAATTAAATGGAAAGATATCTTAATGCAAGATAATTTACTCGGGATATGAGAGGTGTCTCTAATAATTCCCTTCTTATTAATACCACTCACGAATTTCGCCACCTATCACCCTCGTTAAAAAATACTTGTTTGCTCCTGCTAAACTTAGTCAAATATTGTTGATGAGGCGTGTGACATATCCATTAAGGAGCAAATGGTTGTTGCTTTGTGTTATGTTAACAAAAAAAAGTAGTATTGTTGAGCACTTTCGTGATTTTTGTTAAAGAAACCACACCATTATTTTGATTGCTAAGATATTGCAACTTCAATATGTTGATTCTGAATCTTTGACTCATACAATCTTGACACTTATTCCAAGCAATGTTATAAGCACCATTTAGACCTCCAAGATGAGATGTAAGTTTATCTTTCTTATTCCAAAACGTGAATTTTTTTGTCACTGCCCGATTGCTTGCAAACATCGGGCCTAAAAAGATAACAACACAAGCAAAATGTTATACTCTAACTAGTTGCAAAATTCATTAAACCAAGAGGGATTAAATCTTCTCATAGAATTTCCAATTTTCTTTTGAGAAAATTTACGTTGAGTAGGTTGCCATGGTTCCTTTTGTAAATATGCTCTATGTATCCTCTCTCGATCATTAAGATGATATGCAAATATTTTAAACCATTTTCCCGGATCCGATGGCAACTCTTCTAGGTTATTTTCAACGTGTTGACGTTGAGAACTTGTTTCGTACAATTGTTGGTCGCGTAGTGATAATCTTCTCTTGAAGTAGTTTTCCACCTTTCTCTTAAAATCTAAAAAAGTAATAATTGAGCAAATTAACACAAGCACAATTACAAATTAATAATTAATTATACAACAATAACAAATTAATAATTAAGTACATAGGACAGTGGTTATAAAAAACAATTTAATAATGGGTGCCGCAACCACAATTTAATAAACAATTGAAATGATTATATAAAAAATAACAAAGGAAAGGGAAATAGGGAATACAATGGCACAGTTAGGGAAACAAAATTAGGGCAACACAAAGGGAAATGGGGGGTGGGGTGTTGCAATCACAAGCAAAGAAGGGAGGGGAAGAGAAGAGGGGTAGCTCCTAAGAGGTGGCGAGGAGTGGTAGCGGTGAGCGAGCATTGGCGGCACCGGTGAGGTGAGCAACGCAAATACGAGCAAAACGAACGATGGAGCAGAACGTGAGCAAGCAGTGCGCCCGTGACAGGTGAAGGGCGGCATCATGAGAGAGAGAGAGAGAGAGAGAGAGAGAGAGAGAGAGAGAGAGAGAGAGAGAGAGAGAAAGAGAGAGAAAGATGAGATGACTAAGGGTGTGTTTGGGAGTTTGGAGGGGAGGGGAGGGGAGGGGAGGGGTTGAGACTAATTATACTGTAAATTCTTTAGTAATTGGGAGAAAAATTATTCCCCTAAACCCCCCCAAACCCCTCTCCTAGTTTATTTTTGGAGCCCCTCCAAAACCCTCCAAATATGGAGGGTTTTGGAGGGACTCCAAAAATAAACTAGGAGAGGGGTTTGGGGGGGTTTTGGGGGGTAATGTTTCTTCTCATCAGTAAAGAATTTACACTATTAGTCCCAACCCCTCCCCTCCCCCTCCAAACTCCCAAACAGACCCTAAGTGATTAAGAAAAAGATGGCAATGAGAATGTGAATGCAGAGAAATGAAAGAAAACTGAGAAAAGAAGAGAGACGAGGGAAAACTCTGCAGGCAAGCGCTCATCTTCCAGACAATCGCGCAGAGTGACACTGCGAGAGGTGCAGAGCAATAGCTACTAGCTAGGGTAGAGTGTGTAAATGAAAAAAACGGGGTCAAAAAAATTAAAGGGGGTATCAATGAAATTTTAAAAATTGAGTGGGCGCCTTTATGAAAACTAAATCAATGCGGTTTAATAACACTTCATCTCCAAAAGTTGTAGTCCCAGAAGGGTAGCTCACGTGGTTCAGTGAAAGGGACTTCGTTGGTGGAAAAACGTAGGTGTACGGGGTTCGAACCCTGTTCCCCCTCCCCTCTAACAACTAACACACTAATTACTAACCACTTTGCCTATCTAAAAAAAAAAATCTCCAAAAGTTGTAGTTGCTGTTGTTTTTTGAGGTGGACAAAACAATATGTACATAGAACTGGATTGCAAACAAGTTGTTCTTCTCGGGAAAACAATTCACTTTCAAATTGTGGTATTTTTATCTCTAAGTGTAAGAATATTGTTCAATGTTCACTCAAATACAAACTTAGTTTTGTTAGGAGACAAGCTAACAAAGTAGTCCCTCTCTAAGATTTTTAACTTTATTTCACAATGTATATGATATCTTATACCTTATTTAAATTTAAATAAATTAATTTAAGTTGGTGTTTATAAAAAAAAAATATTATAAAAAAATAGTTATTATTTGCTAATAAAAAATTACAATTTGCACGAAGTGAAGGATTCATCGACGAAGGTTCGAGATGAACAAACAGGCGTAGGTTTGATCCAAGTAGAAGTAGCAGATCTGGTTTAACAAATTGAACTAAACGATAAGGCTAAGTAACAGAAAAATCTGCATAGTGTGGGAGGTCACGCCATATGCAGCAATAGTGCACGACGATCAACCAATCAGAATACGCCAAATCATCTTTAGAACTTTTCAATTTCCAAGTCATACTACATCTCATTAATTATTTTATCATTTATTGAAAATTGAAAATCTACAGTAATCGCGCACGATGGTGCCACGAAATTTCTCGTGATGCTCCCTTTAATGCCAAACAGCCTTTAAATACCTTAATTAGTTAGTGAGAGTGAAGGAGAGAGAGAAAGTGTGAAAAAGTTTGGCCACAAATTGCCATCATATTCACACACAGCATTGCTTACTGGGCGAGCGAGCACATTCTACGATGCGTAAGCCCTTCTAATTGTTGAACGAACCTGTCTCTTTCTTACTTTTCCTTTTCTTCACTTTCAGTTTTCACGATAATCAAACGCCCCTTCCGCTTCTCCAACAAGTGCTCCAAAATCACAATTGGCACTTCCGTTTGTACTTTGTTTGTTTAGATCTCTCATTCGGTTATTCGTTTAACCTAATTCCCGTTCCCAAATTTACTGCGAATTTTTTGGTTACACTCGTACGTAACTCAAAATTAGGGTTTCTGATTTTTTCTATCGAATCGCTTTATTGTTTTCTCGTATTTGATGAATTAACTGGGAGAAACAATTTTGTTGTTAACGAGAAATTGTTTTCTCCGAGTTTATTTACGCGGATCGGAATGGGGAAAGGAGGCCAAGATTATGGGAGAAAAGAGAACACGAGTTCTGAGACTTCGGATCGTGAAATCTTCAAGGCGTGGTCAAAGGACGTGAGTGAATGTGAGGAACACTTTAAGGTGAAAGTGAAAATAGGGTTGAATAACGATGAGGTTGAGAATCGACGCAAGATCTATGGTTCTAACGAATTGGAGAAGCACGATGGCCAATCCATATGGAAATTGGTTTTGGAGCAGTTTAACGATACTTTGGTTCGGATTCTTCTCGCTGCTGCCATCATCTCCTTCGTTTTGGCTTGGTACGACGGTGAAGAAGGTGGTGAGATGGAAATTACCGCTTTTGTGGAGCCTCTTGTGATATTCCTGATATTGATTGTGAATGCTATTGTTGGGGTTTGGCAAGAGAGTAACGCTGAGAAGGCACTTGAGGCTTTGAAGGAGATTCAATCTGAGCACGCTTCAGTGATTCGAGATAACGTTAAAATCCCTAGCATTCCGGCGAAGGATTTAGTGCCTGGTGATATCGTGGAGCTTAAGGTTGGGGATAAGGTGCCTGCAGATATGCGGGTTGTGGAATTGATAAGCTCTACGCTACGATTGGAGCAGGGTTCATTGACTGGAGAGAGTGAAGCAGTGAATAAGACTAACAAGCCTATTGCTGAGGATGCTGATATTCAAGGAAAGAAGTGTATGGTTTTTGCTGGGACCACTGTTGTTAATGGACATTGCATTTGCTTGGTTACTCAGACTGGCATGGACACTGAGATTGGAAAGGTGCATATGCAGATTCATGAGGCGTCCCAGAGTGAGGAGGATACCCCATTGAAGAAGAAGCTCAATGAGTTTGGGGAGAGACTAACTATGATGATTGGATTGATTTGTATTTTGGTTTGGCTCATCAATGTTAAGTATTTCCTTACATGGGAGTATGATGGTTGGCGGCCTAAGAACTTCAAATTTTCCTTTGAGAAGTGTACGTATTACTTTGAGATTGCCGTGGCATTGGCTGTGGCTGCAATTCCAGAAGGATTGCCTGCTGTCATCACCACTTGCCTCGCCTTAGGTACTCGCAAGATGGCCCAGAAGAATGCGCTGGTTCGGAAACTACCCAGTGTGGAAACTTTGGGTTGTACAACTGTGATTTGTTCGGATAAAACTGGTACATTGACTACGAACCAGATGGCCGTATCGAAACTAGTAGCTATTGGCCCTAACGTAGATGCACTACGAGCCTTTAAGGTGGAAGGAACTACATACAATCCATCTGATGGTCAAATAGAGAACTGGCCAGCAGGCAGATTGGATGCTAATCTCCATATGATAGCAAAAATAGCTGCTGTTTGTAATGATGCTGGAGTCACACAGGCAGAGCAGAAGTTCATCGCCCATGGAATGCCTACTGAAGCAGCTTTGAAGGCAAGATCTTTTTACTTATTCTTATTTCTCTTGCATTGTTTGCTATTACCTCTGCATGAACCATCCTTTTAAATAATTGCTTTGCGCGTTAGCTTAGCAGTATCAAATTAGAGCTGTTTGTTTTTCCTAATCATTGAGTGGCGGATTTAGGTTCTTCCAATCTATCCAGTCCATACAATTTATCCAATTTTACCCAGTAAAGGTGTTTGTTTGACTGTTTTTTGCACTCTCCCTTGGGATTTCAGGTTTTGGTAGAGAAGATGGGACTTCCTGAAGGATCGAAGGATGTACGATCAGGAAGCAAAAGTACCTTGCTACGTAAGTTGAATCTTTTTTTTCCAAACATCATTTGTGGTGATATACCAAAGCAGATGGTTTGAAGACTCCTCTGAAATATATCTGAACCACTTTCAGAAGTTTTCCCCCCTTATTTAGTTGTTCATAATGGGAAAGTAAGATTGTTATACTTTAGTCAAAAGACTTGAACAATTTGCAAAGCATTTTTTTATTACTTACTTAAGTTTATTTTTCTGAGATAATGGATTTGGAGCTAACCAGAAAGACCAAGTATTTAGGCTAAAAAGTATGATTTTTTGTAATCTGAGTTAGTAATGCAATGGAACAGATTCATTAAATGCAATTAACTTGCTTTACCCTTCAAATTTCAATCCAGGTTGTTGTGAATGGTGGAACGAACATGACCGGCGGATTGGTACTCTTGAGTTTGACCGTGACAGGAAGTCAATGGGTGTTATCGTTGACTCTGCTGCGGGGAAGAAGTCGCTGCTAGTTAAGGTATTATCTCTTTCTGGTGTAGTGTAGGTTTTTTCCTACAATGCACTTATTCTCTAGTTACAGAATTAATATTTGATGATTGGCAATATTGCATATTTGAAAATGTGTAGGATTTTTATCTCATGGTTTACGATAAAATGAATTAAGAAACTTGTTTCCCTCGACTTTTGGAGGCGAATCTTCTACCCAACATACTGTAAAGAAATTATAATATTTAACTGGGTAAAATATTTGTTGTCCCCTAAAATATCCTTAAACTCGGTTTTAGTCCCTCTTTTTAGTAGTGAAATGTTTTCGTTTTGATCCTTAAGCAGTTAAGCCTAACTCCCCTGTAACTGAAAGCTGACATGGCAAACAGAATGAGGTGTGTCAGAAGACATGACATTCCATGTATACATTATTAATGATTACTAATGCATCATTCAAATCAGTGATTACTCTCTAACCCCCCCTCCGGTCCCCCTCATGGGAACACTCACCGTCTACCACCTCCTTTTTCTCTGAAATAAAAAAGAAGAGAAAAACAGAAACAGACGTCTTCCTTGTAAAACCAAAACTGAATAGTTTAATAAAATCAATGTAAATAATATCATTCTCACTTATTTTGCCTCTACAATCATATATTAAGGACAGTTTCTGTTGCTGTTAGTGTATGCATAAATGCATAATCCTAGATATTTTTTTTTCTGTTTCCTCTTTGGTTTCTGATTTCCTTTTTTTATTACTACCAGGGAATATTTTTAACTGACATTTGTCCCTAATTTTGATTTTGATAGGGTGCTGTGGAAAATGTGTTGGATAGAAGCTCTAAGATTCAGTTGCGTGATGGTTCTATTGTGAAACTGGACAATAATGCTAAGAACCTCATATTGCAAGCTCTTCATGAAATGTCCACCAGTGCATTGCGTTGTTTGGGATTTGCATACAAGGATGAGCTCAATGAGTTTGGAGACTATAATGGTAATGATGACCATCCAGCCCACCAGCTTTTGCTTGATCCTTCCAACTATTCATCAATTGAAAGTGAACTCATTTTTGTTGGCTTGGTTGGGTTGAGGGTAAGTTTTGAGCCTTGCATTTTGCATTTTTGCTTTCTCATTTTTTGCATTTTGTTGGCTTGGTGTGGTAACTGTGTAAGACTGAATGTTGAATTGTGCTCAGGATCCTCCTAGGGAGGAGGTATACCAAGCAATCAAAGACTGCAGAGCAGCTGGAATTCGTGTTATGGTCATAACTGGAGACAACAAAAACACTGCTGAAGCTATATGCCGTGAAATAGGCGTATTCTCACCCAACGAAGACATCAGTTTGAAAAGTTTAACCGGTAGAGATTTTATGGATCTTCGTGATAAAAAAGCTTATCTTAGACAGGATGGTGGACTTTTGTTTTCGAGGGCTGAACCTAGACACAAGCAAGAAATCGTGAGGCTTCTTAAAGAGGAAGGGGAAGTGGTAGCCATGACTGGGGATGGTGTTAACGATGCACCTGCCTTAAAGCTTGCAGACATTGGTATTGCAATGGGCATTGCGGGGACAGAGGTATTTGTCTTTACTATGGTTGGATTGGGCATCTTTTACAGAATTAAGTAAATATTGTTTATTGATATGGTCTCTCTAATCGAAGATGTTAATCTTGAAAATGTATGGGTTTTGAGTTTGGTGAAATGGTTTGATGCAGATATAGTGTTTTAGATGTGGGCTTGCTGACTAATAAGTCAAATACGTTAGCTTAACGATCAAAATTAACATTGTTGTTTTCTATCTGGTGACTCATCCCTTTCATTTTGCGCTAAATCCAATCTAGGTGGCAAAGGAAGCTTCAGATATGGTGTTGGCAGACGATAATTTTAGTTCAATTGTTGCTGCTGTTGGTGAAGGTAGATCTATCTACAATAACATGAAGGCTTTTATCAGGTGAATCCTTACAATAAGCTCTTACTCAACATAAACCAATGCTGTAAATAAAGGATATAATTTGAGACATTTCTTTTGGTTTCAATCTTCGTTTAGTTTATCGTCTAAAAAGTAGGAAAATTCTGTTGACATTGAGCATTTTCTTCCCCTTCGTTGCTGTGTAACTATTCAGAAGTAATGAGGCCATGAGATATGCTTTATTGTGGGTGTGTGTATATATGTATGTTCCTAGGAAAATCTGACAAACAAAACATAAAGGAAAGTATGGAAGATAAGATAGACGTGAGTTGTAATTAGTTTGATTTAATTTGGATTTTGGAGCATTGTTGATCTACTTTTGGCTTTAATAACTGAGATGTTGCAGTGGGGATGAATCAGGTCCTGATTTCCTACAACTAATGAACAACTTGCAAAAAAATTTCTGCCTTATCTTCTTTTCAACAATTCTAAGTTCATACTTCAAAACTGTGTCCAATTGTACAACACTCAATCTGGAGAGGCATGACATGGCTTCCCATATGCATGTTAATATTTGTGATTAGTATCTAGTTATTTACCTTGTTTTACTAATCACCGATATTTGCTGGGTTTTTTAAAGAACCCCCCTTTCAATGATAAAAGCTTAAGTTAATAATATCTTGTGACTGAATTAAAATTTGCAGGTACATGATCTCTTCCAATATTGGCGAGGTTGCTTCTATATTTCTTACAGCTGCACTGGGTATTCCTGAAGGATTGATTCCTGTCCAGCTTCTGTGGGTCAATCTTGTCACTGATGGACCCCCTGCAACAGCTTTGGGATTTAATCCTCCAGACAAGGATATAATGAAGAAGCCTCCTCGTCGCAGTGATGACTCCCTAATTAACTTGTGGATTTTATTCCGCTATCTGGTAGTTTACTTTTTCTTCTCTTTCCTTTTGGTTACATGTAATGCACTGTAGCTGTATTATGTTTCAAACGTTGATAATATATCTGTATTTTGCCTTTCTAATCTTCTCTCCGATGTTTTACTTTGCAGGTTATTGGGATTTACGTTGGATTAGCGACAGTTGGGGTCTTCATTATATGGTATACACATGGTTCCTTCTTGGGTATTGACCTTAGTGGGGATGGGCATACTCTTGTCACTTACTCCCAACTTGCCAACTGGGGTCAATGCTCCACTTGGACGAACTTCACTGCTTCTCCCTTCACTGCGGGTGCCAGGGTCATCTCTTTTGATTCGGACCCTTGTGACTACTTCCGGACTGGTAAAGTTAAAGCTATGACACTGTCCCTCTCTGTGTTGGTAGCCATTGAAATGTTCAATTCTCTCAACGCCTTGTCGGAAGATGGAAGCCTTTTGACTATGCCCCCTTGGGTGAACCCTTGGCTTCTTCTGGCAATGTCTGTGTCGTTTGGACTGCACTTCTTGATTTTGTACGTGCCATTCTTAGCACAAGTATTTGGCATCGTGCCCCTGAGCTTCAATGAGTGGCTTTTGGTTTTGGCCGTTGCATTACCTGTCATTCTAATTGACGAGATTCTGAAATTTGTCGGGAGATGTACAAGTGGGTCTCGAGCATCAAGTGCAAGATCAAAGCAAAAATCAGAGTAGACAGCTTACACTAGTTTTTAGAGATAGGCGCTCAATCCTTCAGCAATTCGGAAGTTGTGTTCCTTCAGACTGAAGAGGTGGCCTCCACACCAACTAATTTTATATAAGTACTATTTTAGGCCTCTCTGTAGTCATCATCCCATTTTATAAGGAGGGATGGTTGGGCTTGCATAGGGTGGCACTATATGCTTCTTTTAATCTTTTATTATCCTTTTTGCTTTGTTCTTTGAACCATTTCAAGATTTTCAGAAGGAAGGGAAAAACCTTTCATTTCTTTTTCACATAGACAGGTTCTGATTGCTTTTTTGTGTGGCTCATTTGCTGAGGCAGAGGGAGTCCTTATCAATACTTTAAATATGAAGATGGGGAATTTTTTGGTTCTAATGTGCTTAGATTTCAGTTTGAAAGGCTTAAACATACTGAGAGAGATGAGTTGGTTGAAACATATGTTGAGTCCTTTCACGGTTTCACCGAGTGGTCTCTTCTAAACCCAAATCCGAACACATTGCTAGTTGTCGTTGATGCAGGGTGCTTATGTAAGGTGCGGAATTTTTTGAGGGAAAACTTGGGAGTAGGGACTAACTAGGCAGTCTACTGCGATTGTAGCTTAAGTCTCTGACTCTGTAGATTATTTTGAACATTTCCTTTGATATTTGCATATTTTCATGGGTAGATATCGGATAGTCATCAGAAAGAAAGTTCGTATCGGTTTCCCCTACTTATTTTCCTCGCAGATGATCGGCCAGTCTGTTAAAAAGGTATTTTTTTTCCTTCTAGGTGATCTTTTGTGGTGTTCAATTTCTAGGGAGATTGCGTCACGCAAGAAACAATATTAAACTGCTAAGCGAAAAGGATGACATATTGTTAGTTCGATCCATCATGACTCTTGTGCTCCATGCTAATCTTTTTGACCATTGTGCTCTTCATGACTTTCCTATAATAGAACCCCTTCGGCTAAATCACAATAATCCTGTTTCTCAGCAATCGAGATGTCGCATTTCCACCCAAGCGTGGGATCCCAGCAGGGATTCCCCCGTTCGGGACCTTGCAGAAATTTTTGTCTCATTTTATAAGTTTAAATGAAATTTCAGTAAGATTTTTAATTTTTTTTAAATACATAGCAGAAGAATAAATATATCGTTAATTCATAATATGAAAAAGTTCATGCTTGCTGTTAGGCTTGGACATCGGTCGGTTTGGGCCCAAAACCACCGGTTTGGCCCAATCTGCGGGTTAAAACATCAGGCCCATTTATGCCCATTTTTGTCGGTTTGTTTGGTTTTGGTTAAGGGGTTGGACGGGTGGATAGGAACGGGTTGAGCCCAATATAGCATTTAGGGCGTGTTTGGGAGTTTGGAGGGGAGGGTATAGGACTAATAATGTTAATTTTTTAGTGATGGGGTCCCCTGAACCCCCTCCTAGTTTATTTTTTGAGCTCCTCCCAACTCTTCAAATTTGGAGGATTAGAAGAGCTCAAAAAATAAACTAGGAGAGGGGTTTAGAGAGGTTTGGGAAATACCATCACTAAAGAATTAACACTATTAGTCTCATGCTCTCACCTCCCTTCTCCTCCAAACTCTCAAACACACCCTTAGAGTGGCTGATGGAAATCGCAAGCACTGATATGAGCTTCAGCGGAGATTGCAATATATGGCTTTTACAGTGGCTCTCATGAAAACGAGATCGCAAGCCACACGGTCTACAGTGTTGAGACCCACAGAAACAAAGATGAGATTGAGAGAGGGTGGTATAAACAAAGATGAGATCGAGAGAGGGTGAGGGAAATGAGACACTGCATGAGAGAAGAGTGAGAGTGGAGAGTGGGCTTGGGAGCGGTTGTTGCTACGGTTTCGATAGAGAGTGGAGAGAATAAGTAAAAAGAGAATATGAAATTGGGGTTTGGTTTTGGGTGTAGTAGTCAGTAGTGTCACTATGTTGTATGCGTGCTAAACGAGGTCAATTGTCACCCCACAGTCGGGTTTGGGTACCGAGGGGAGAAAAATTCAAACCGCACCAGCCCATGCCAACTCACGTGGAACCGTTCCCATCACCCATGGACCCGAATCTGTCCCGGCTCCTAACTTTCTGGTATTGTGCTGACCTACTTGCTATTATTCAAAAGATTGGAATGGAAATTTAACAAGGTCACCGTACTTGATCTTGTAATGATAATAATTAATATTATGTTATGCTATGTAAAAGGTCAATTGCTACCAAAACAAAAGATTGACTCAACAAACTAAAAATTAAATAGAAAAAGAAACTTTTAAAGCTCTTTTAAATAGCGGTTTTCTCTACTTTAGAAAGTAGATGGTAGATACAGCGCTCCCACTCTACAATTTACATTAGATACAACACCCAAACCTAAACAGGCTAAACTATATGAATTATCTTAAAATATTCAACGAAAAGAATCAGAAAAAAAAATCTATAATCCAATGAGGGCCAGCCTCGTATGAGCTTTGTGGAATCGTAGTGTGATAAGCGCCGTGGGGTTTCGATTTCGTGCTGAAACGAATGCGTGCCTAAGGAGAAATGGAGAATATGTGTAACAAAAAATCAATTGAATATGAAAATGCAATTGTCTGCACGCAGTTTATATATGTGTTTTAGCACTTGACTATAAGACTACAATATGATGTAAGCAACAGACATATATATCCAACGAGCATTTAATTAAGAATTCATATATGTAAATAATTGGGCAACTTCTCCTCAACTGTGCTTAGAATTGGATCTATTTAACTTTTTGGTTGAGACTTTGATCACTCCACGCTTTTAAAAATAAAAACTATGAAGTGCAACAACTTAATTAAGTATCCAATTATCGATTTTGTTAACAAGAAGAAGAAAAGTACTATTGGAGGATGCTTTGTAGATATTTTCCTCGACATTGACATCTTACCAAGCTCCTTACAAATAAGCAGGTGCGGCTGCTATATATGTCAATTGTCACAACTCGCACAGTTCAAAGAAGAAAGATGCCATGCCTAGAAACAAGTATGGATAAAATAAAACCAAAACTATATATGTTAAAAATTCACCGCAAACCACATGTTTTTTTTTATATTAATGATATGTGTGAGTAAAACAGGTACCTCCATACAAAACTCCCTGAAATCAGAAAGATAAACAAAACCAAAGAAAATTCATGCCACTACTAAGCTGGTAAAGCAGGATTACCTAGAGGGGGGTGGGGCATCCCAAAACAGATATATATTTAGTTTGATATCCACCAAAAAAAACTCCTATTTCCTAGAGAGATATTCAAAAGGATCCACACACAATTCAGAATAGACACTGAGTCGACTTGGACTTTTTTTGTCTGACATGGACTTAGCCAGGTGCCGTTTCTATGAGACCGATTTAATTATATAAAAGATCTCTAATAGGTTTAGTACTTTGTCATATGAGATCAACCCATTTCTAATTTTCCATATTGCTCAGAGAACTGCATGACAAATCATGATCAAACCCTTCTTATTTCGGGCCGGAAATCCCCCGCCATAGAAAATGGAGAAAAGGTAGAGATGCATGTTTTTCCAATTGCTTTTGATTTTCATAAAAAAACTATTAATATTAAGGGATTCAAATACTCTAAACTAAAGAAAACTTTCGATCTAGAGTGTAAGCAAAATACAATTCGATATTAAGGGATTTATATATTGTTGGGACATAATCTTTCCTACAAAACGGTATGCCAATCCTTTGCGGTGTATCTCTAGAATATATGGGTTACTAGTCTTGTAATTCTACTTATTACCACCTAGGGGTTCCCTGGTGCCCCTTGGTGAATTTTTGTGTTATGGCTATAGCTAGTTGTTTGTACGAGGATTTCTCTTGATCATTGTGTTAGGAACTACTCCTATGCAACATTGAGTAGCCTCCTAAAGGGGTAGACACAGATTGATTACAATAGCCTTTGGATATTGCAATCACGTGGCGATGCCCTTGAATCTCTTCGTTGTGCAGTAAACAAGTTTGAGAGATGGGGAGATGAAGTGTGCGAGAAGAAGAGGCGAGAAAATCAAAGTGGAGATAGGGAAATAGAGTAGTAATAGAGACCGGGGGAGTGAGGAAGGGTGAAAGGGAACCAAAACCATCGCTATTGAAAAAGCCACAGGGGTTTACTCTGTCGTTGTCGCGTGTTTGTTGTCGTTGAGAGAGATGTGAAACTTGAGGAAGATTGAGATGTTGAGACTTGAGATAGATGGTAGAGAGGAGAGGCGACATAGGTAGAGGAATGTTTGAAGAAAGCAAGGGTAGTTAGGGAGATGGTGTAGAGACATTGTAGGGGAAGCGAGGTTGGAGAGGTTGGGGAGGAATGGGGCAATGTTGTTGCTGCTACCTGGCAGGGTTTCTTTGTGGGATTGAGTTGAAAATGAATTAGGGTTTCAAATTTTAACATTTATACACTTATTAAAATTAACATCACTGTATGCCATGTATGTAATGGAAATGAGGGTGGATGGGTTCGGGTACGAATCGTTTCAAATAGCCAAACTGCACCCTCCTGCGTCTACCCATATGAAACTGAGGTCATCAACCTAATGACCCATAGACCTGCAATTATCCGCACATAAACCTATAGCTAGTTGTTTGTACGAGGATTTCTCTTGATCATTGTGTTAGGAACTACTGCAATGCAACATATCTTGAGTAGCCTCTTATAGGGGTAGACATCGGCCGATTACAACCACCTTTGGATCTTGCAATCACGTCGCAACACCATTGAATCTCTTCGTTGTGCAGCAAACAAGGTTGGGTGATGGGGAGATGAAGAGTGCGAGAAGCAGAGGCGAGAAAATCAGAGTGGGAGATGGGGAAATAGAGTGATAACATAGATTGGGGGAATGAGGAAGGGTGAAAGGGAGCCAGAACCGTCGGTATTGAAAAGCCACAGGGGTTTGCTTTGTCGTTGAGAGAGATGTTGAAACTTAAGGAAGATTGAGATGTTGAGACTTGAGATATGTGGTAGAGAGGATAGGCAAAGGAATGTCTAAAGAAAGCATGGAGAATTAGGGAGATGGTGCAGAGACATCAGAGGGGAAGGGGGGTTGGGCTGGGGAGGAAACCGTTGCTGCTACCTGGTAGGGTTTCTTTGTGACATTGAGTTGAAAATGAGTTAAGGTTTCAAATTTTAACATTTATACAGTTATTAAAACGTCACTACACTACAAAAAAACAGGTCATTTGCGAGGGACATTAGCGAGGGAATATTGTTCCCTCGCTAAAACTGACATTAGCGAAGGAATTTGCGAGGGAATAAGGGCCCTCGTTTGTTTTGATCATTAGCGTCGCTAACTGTTGGGAGGGAATCTGAAATTAAATCAGCTCGGAAATCGAAGGGATTAGCGACGGAAATAAGGGTCCCTTGCTAACTATTTTGACTGTTCCAGTCTTGGTTAGCGTGAAGGGATTAGCGACGGAATGGTCCCTCGCAAATTCCGTCGCTAACCCCACTTAAATTGTATCAGATCCCTCATTTATCTCTCACTGTTTATTCTTCACTTCACTCCCTCACTCTTCTCTCTCACGAACCCCAACTCTCTTCTCTCATTTCCACCACCACTACCACCACACCACCACAACCAACTGTCGCCCTCTCTCCTCTCTCTCTCCTACGCGAACGTCGCCCTCTCTCCTCTCTCTCTCCCCCCTCTCCCTCTCACTCTCTCTCCCTCTCTCTCTCTCTGTCTCTCTCTCTCTCTCTCTATCTCTCTCTCTCTCCTACTCGAACCTCTCTCTCTCTCTCACCGGAGCTCTCCCTTTTCACCACCACCGGAGCTCGCCCTCTTCACGACCACCGGAGTTCTCCCTCTTCACCACCGGAGCTCTACCTTTGGAGGTTTTGATTTTTACTTTTTATGATGTTGTTTTGATTTTTATTTTTTATGATATTGTTTTGTTAGGATTTGTAAAATTAGTTTTGTGATATTGTTGTTTGGTACTTTTAGTGAATTTAGTTTTGTGATATTGTTGTTTTGAAAGAAGAAAATAGGATTAGGTTTTGTGATATTGTTGAATGTGGTTTGGGTAGGGTTTTAGGTTTGGGTAGGGTTTTAGAAGAACAAAATGGGATTAGGATTTGTAGAAATTCTGTAGGATAAAAATTTGAAGTTGAAATTGAAATTGTTTGTTGAAATTGAAGTTGTTTTATTGAAATTGAAATTAATAGTGAATTGATTTATGGTTTTTGCTTGAAATTGAAATGGTTTTATTGAAATGTGTTATTGAAAAGTGAATCATTTTAGAGTTGTTAATTGAGAAGTGTTTAATTGTTGTTTTGATGAACCCTAGGTTAGATGACTGTGTGTTGTTGATGGAAAATGGTGAGGTGATGTCGTCCCTCACCCCCATATTTTGCTCGAAATCATCTCCATTGAGATAATTGCGAGACGATACTAACAATTTTAAGGTTGGGAGTTAGAAATAACTTCCTTCGCTACTTATATGGAAAAGGGTTTTGTTTGATCTGTCCTTAACCCCCATATTCGGCTCGAAATCATCTCCACTGAGATCATATCGATGCCACTGACTTGATAGATTATTGGGAATGTTAAGGGAATCTAACACGTTTTCTTAAATACGTGTAGATGAATTTGTAAGAATTTAATCGTGATTGGGTGTATGATCGGTTATATCCGAGAAGAGCGGGTTTGAATGAATCTTTTGTAATTGGGGTTGAACAGTTTCTTATGGTAGCGTGGCGACATGAATTGGCTCAACGGGAAAAGGGGGTTAGATGTCCATGCTTAAATTGTGACGGTGTAGCTATTAGGACCGATAATGAAATCAGGGACCATGGAGAATGGCCTAATTATTGGATTTGGGTGGACCATGGAGAACAACGACGTCAAAATTTTGAGGTAGGGGCTTCAAGCAGTTCTGGTGTTGGTGTTCCACGTAAAGAAATTTTTGAGTCGATAGAAAACATGATTTGTGATGGTCTCAGGGTGAATGTGCCATTTGATGAGCCTCAATATGACGATCACGATGAACTTCCAAATGAATAAGCAAAAAAATTTTATAATTTGTTAAGAGATTCAAACAAACCGTTGTTTGAAGGTTCACCACAGTCAAAATTATCTATGTGTGTGAAACTTTTAGCTCTCAAGTCCATGAGTATTATTTCTGAGGTGGGTTTAGACTATGTGACTGAAATGATGTTGGAAGCGACACCTAATAAGGATAATTTGCCAAAAAGTTATTATGAAGCAAAGATGTTAGTTTCGAAGCTGGGATTGAAATTTAAGAAGATTGATTGTTGTGAGAAAGGGCATGTGTTGTTTTACAATAACGAATTTGGTAAAAATGATGGTGAGCTACTTGAATGCAAATTCTGTGAAAAGCCAAGGTTTCATGATCGTAAAGGGACAAAACGTAATAGGAGGCGTAATCGTGAGGTCCTAAGAAGAGGAGTAATCGTGAGGTGAACCTCATAAAGGGAAGAAGACTATGACCGATGAACCTCCTAAGAGGAGGCGTAATCGTGAGGTGGTACTTAATATTGGGAATATGAGGGGTCATACGTTTGTGGGCCAACCAGCTACCGCTCCGATTGCCCCACAACCTCCGCCTCCATCTGGCCCCGGATGGTATCATTTACCATCACGTACAAGGGCATTATATGGGCCCACCAAATGCGTATGCAGCAGGGCATATGGGCACACCAGCTGGGTATATGGGCACACCAGCTGGGCATATGGGCACACCAGCTGGACATATAGGCTCATCATCTAGACATATGGTCCCCATAGCTGGGTTATCTATGCCTACACCAGAGCCCCAAGATGATATTGAGCATGATATTGGTGGTGGTAATGTTGATTTTGATTCATCGACCGATGACGAGAGAGTGGAGGTGGTTGTTATTAATGGTGTCAGACTCAAAGTCATCTATAGTCGTGGTAACGCGTAAGTATTATATTGTTTGTTTTTTTTAAGTTAATTATGCAACGACTTATATATATTTGATTGTTTGATATATCTTTCATTATGCAGACTTCTTCCTGCAAAGGCAGCTTCATCAAGCATCAATCATGTCATCCGCAAAAGATATTTTCAAAAGTTCCAAAAAAAGTGGAGTAAAGTCGATGAAAAAGACAGGAATGATCTGCTGGACTTCTTTAGTGTCAATTATTTTGTCATTACTTATATTGTTAGTTTAAATTTTATGTTTAATAATTTTTAATATAATTACCAATACATATTTTCAGTTTACTTAATACAGACCAAAGTGACATGAGACATAGAAGATGATGACAATGTGCAGAGACTTTTTTTTAAAAGGATGGGGCGCTCAAATATCAGATTTGCTTTATAAGTTGTGGTGTAAAGATAAGAAGCCTAACTACATGAGTGATGAAATTTGGAATGCCTTCAAGGGCCATTGGGCTACAGAGACTTTCAAGAAAAATGCTGCAAAAGCCAAGAATAATAGAAACTCAGAAAAGGGTGGCTCACTTCACTGCGGCGGGTCCATCAACCAGGCTCAGCATGCTTCTAGATTGGTAAATTATTTTTAAAATCTGTGTGTTTTTTTACATTAGTTAATTAGTTAGCATTTTTTGAAAATGTGTTTCATTTTACAGAGTAAGAAGGCAGGACGCCCTATCACTGCTCCTGAGCTGCATAGAGCCACCCATGTGAGGAAAGGCACTGGCGAGTATGTTGATGAGCGCTCCAGGATGACTCAGGTAAATATACAACTTGATTTGTATTATATAATGTTGCTTTGTCAAAATGGAGCGCTAATTTGCGGTTATTCAAAACAGGAGCAAATAAATGAGATCATGACTCAGCTGACTCAGGGGAGCTGGGACCCTGAATCACTTGGCCAACTTACTTCTGAGATGATAGATCTGACAAACAAAAATTGAGAGAAGACAATAGGTTGTTCTAAGGGTCGCCTGTATGGTATGGGGCCCTTGACTCCGAGTATGGGCCAGTATGTGGCCGGGAGCAGCAGAAGACGCAGTCGACCAGCTTCTACTCCTGCGGAGACAGAGCATATTAGGCAGCTGGAGCAGGAGCTACTGTCTACTCGACATGAGTTGCACGATACTCAACAGGAGGTCAGGACCTCTACTGAGGCTATGAAAAAGATGCAGGAAGACTTTGCGAAGGTGACCCGTAGGCAGGAGTTGATGTTTAGGTATTTTAAGAATATGCAGCAAGATGAGCAGCGAGATGAGGAGCAAGATGAGGAGCAAGCTGAGGAGTCTGGGGAGTCTGGGGTGTCTGGAGAGGCTGGGGAGGCCGAGGAGTCTGATGGCAGCACCTTTTAGGATTTGTTGTATCAGTTTGACAGTTCAATATTTTGTTATAACATTTCATATTAAGTGTTGTTGATTCGAATTTTATGTTATTGAAGAATTTTATTCTCGGAATTTTTATTTTAAACTGTTTTATGTATTTTAGATTTTATTATTTATTATTAAAATAAACAGGTATAAAAGCAGGTTTATAAAAAAAAATTCAATCAGTTGGGCATTAGCGACGGAATTAGCGAGGGAAATTGGACGCGTGACTATCAGAATTTAACCACGTGGCTGTCTTTAGTAGCGAGGGAATTTTAATCCATCGCTAATTAGCGAGGGATTCAAATTCCCTCGCTAATCCCATTAGCGAGGAGGGAATTAGCGAGGGAACCAGTCTGTCGCTAATTCCCTCGCAAATGACCTTTAGCGATGGACTTAGGGATCATTTTGCGAAGGAAATTTCCCTCGCTAATGACCAATTTTTTTGTAGTGCTATATGCAATGTATGTCATGGAAATGAGAGCGGATGGGTTCAGGTACCGACGATTTCAAATAGCCAAACCGCACCCGCCTGCGTCTACCCATATGAAAATGAGATCATCGACCCAATGAACCGTAAACCCGCAATTATCCGCAGGTGAATCAAAATTTTGGTTCGGTTTGTTCGGACTTTGTTCAACCCAAAGTTTTTGTCCAGCCCTAGCCCCTCACCCATAATTATACATAGAAGAAATTTTGCTTGTTACAAAAAATAAAGATATTAGCTAGTGATTAAATTAAAAATGGATCCAAAAAAGTAAGATAAACACATTACAATTTATTAATTACGTGATAAATTTGTTAATCGCAATACAATTTTGGCTGAGCAAAGGTCAAATGATAAACGCATAAAGGGTGATGATTTAAGGTGACAATAATTAAGTACTAAATATATAAGTTATCTGAGTTCTTAAGGCTCGGCAGTAAGTAGTAACACAGCGTCACAAAGCTATCTAATAGCTAGCAAATGTCAAAACTCCTCTCACCTGCACATGCACCTGCTAATGATGCTTCCTAGTTGAATTAAGCAACGTTTGGAGTTGAAATTCAACTCTCTAACTACCAAACACCCACTCTCACCGTATATAAATATCCATTCTCTTCAAACCATCCCATCCCATCCCATCACATGAATGAATGAACGACATATATACATGCAAATGCAATTCTACGAATGTCTCGCCTAGCACCCACACCTGCCAAAAAATCACCCACACCTCCCAACGACGATAGGCTTCCTTTCTTTAACCAATCAATGGAGCTTGTTCAACTACCTAACCCTCTCAGATCCCGATCCCTTGGAGAGCTTCTCAAACACGTTGAAGATGCTCAAAACGACAACACTTCTAACAAAAACGACAATCACCATGTTCTCGACCTCTCCTCCTCTTCCACCACCCTTCCCTCTCATCCTTTTTTTCTTTCTTTCACCAACTTAACTTACAGCGTCAAGTTCCAACGGAAGATAACTCTTCCCCCTTGCTTTTCCACTAACAAAAACTCTCAGCCATTAAACGACGATGCCGAAACCAAACCAAACGGCACCAAAATTCTCCTCAACCAAATCTCCGGCGAAGCTCGTGACGGTGAGATCATGGCGGTTCTTGGCGCCAGTGGCTCCGGCAAGTCAACACTGATAGACGCTCTCGCCTATAGAATCTCCAAGGAGAGCCTAAAAGGCACAGTGACACTAAACGGCGACGTTTTGGAGTCCAGTCTTCAGAAAGTGATTTCCGCTTACGTCATGCAAGATGACCTCCTCTTCCCCATGCTCACCGTTGAAGAAACTCTCATGTTCTCAGCAGAATTCAGACTCCCTCGTTCACTCTCCAAGTCCAAGAAGAAGGCTCGTGTACAAGCCCTAATCGACCAGCTTGGTCTCCGCAACGCCGCCGGAACCGTAATCGGAGACGAAGGCCATCGCGGTGTCTCCGGCGGTGAACGCCGCCGTGTCTCAATCGGAATTGACATAATCCACGATCCAATCATTTTATTCTTAGACGAACCAACCTCCGGTCTCGACTCCACCAGCGCCTACATGGTAGTCAAAGTCTTGCAGCGAATTGCACAAAGCGGAAGCATAGTGATCATGTCCGTTCATCAACCTAGCTACAGAATTCTTAGCTTGCTTGACCGTTTGATCTTCCTTTCACACGGTCAAACCGTCTACAGCGGTTCTCCGGTGAACCTCCCGCTCTTCTTCGGGGAATTCGGTCACCCAATACCGGAAAACGAGAACCGTACGGAATTCGCACTTGACCTAATTCGTGAACTTGAACAAACCCCTGGCGAAACAAAAAGGTTAGTAGAGTTCAACAAATCGTGGCAGTTGAAGAACAAAGAGAAACGCGAAAGAATTAACGGACCTAAAGTATCATTAAAAGACGCCATCAGTGCTAGTATCTCAAGAGGGAAACTAGTTTCTGGCACTAACGGAAACTCAACGTCAAATGCGTCGTCAGTTCCCACGTTTGCTAATCCGTTTTGGATAGAAATGGCGGTTATAGGAAAACGCTCTCTAACAAACTCAAGAAGAATGCCTGAATTATTCGGAATCCGGTTAGGTGCAGTTCTTGTAACCGGAGGGATCTTAGCCACCATGTTTTGGCGGTTAGATAATTCACCAAAAGGAGTTCAAGAGCGTTTGGGTTTCTTCGCTTTCGCTATGTCAACCACGTTCTACACATGCGCTGAAGCGATTCCCGTTTTCCTTCAAGAGCGTTACATCTTCATGAGAGAAACCGCTTACAACGCTTACCGTCGTTCTTCCTATGTTCTCGCTCATTCCATCATCTCACTCCCTTCTATTATTTTCCTCTCCTTCGCTTTCGCCGTCACCACCTTCTGGTCGGTAGGTCTCGCCGGCGGGACATCGGGCTTTCTCTTTTACTTTTTCACCATTGTAGCTTCTTTCTGGGCAGGTAGTTCCTTCGTGACGTTCCTTTCCGGTGTAGTTTCTCACGTGATGCTTGGTTTCACGGTGGTGGTAGCTATTATGGCTTACTTTTTACTCTTCAGTGGTTTCTTCATAAGCAGGGATAGGATTCCAATGTACTGGATATGGTTTCATTATTTGTCGCTTGTGAAGTATCCTTATGAAGGAGTGCTTCAGAATGAGTTTGATTTAAATCCACCGAGGTGTTTTGTAAGGGGGATTCAGATGTTTGATAATACGCCGCTTGGCGATGTGAGGGCGAGTTTGAAAGTGGAGCTGTTGAAGAGTCTGAGCAAAACGTTGGGAATTAATATTACTAGCTCTACCTGCGTTGTCACCGGAGCGGATATACTGAAACAGCAAGGGGTTACGCAGCTTAGTAAATGGAACTGCTTGTGGATTACCATTGCTTGGGGTTTCTTCTTTCGATTCCTTTTTTACTTGGCTTTGTTGTTTGGAAGTAAGAACAAGAGGAACTAGGAGTGTCACTGTCATATACTACTAGTATACCAGTATTCTTCTTCATTTTCTCAAGAATAAGCATATCCAGAGAGCAGCAGCTGAAAATTTAAACCATACCAATAGCTTCATTTATCATTAAGGTTACAACTTACTATTGTAACCAAATAGCTTCTTGTGCTTTTTTTTTTTATTAAGAAAATTGTATTGCTGTATTTTTATTTTTTAATTAAAGATGTAATTTGTATATCCTCGATTTATTTACGTGCACAATCTTTTTATGCGTTTGGATTAACTATTGATATATCTGTATCATGATGAATGCGTGTTTTGTCATTCCATGGGATTTCTCTCTTCTTAGTTGGAAAATATGAGAATTGGTTATCCTAAACATCTGATTTTGTAAAATACTACTACATCCCAAAAATTAGTCCATCCATACAGGTATTTTTTGTGCTTATATTTTGAGATCCAGGGACTAATTTCTTCTAGTTAATTAAGGAATTTCCAATATTAGTTCTCCCTAATTTAGAAGATTAACTTTTTGTGGAAAAAACAACATAATTAATAAGTAAAAAATTAAAGAAAAGTGTATCAAAATTTAGTTAAGTGTGACTAACAAAACTATTTAATATTTGGACTTGCTCAACAAAAAAACAAGAAGATTTAGGCTAGATAAAGGATGGAGTTAGCGCTACTTAGGGGAACTTTTCTTTTCTGACTGAACTTGGGGCAACTTTTTAGATACACTGAAATTTGAAATTAATCCTATCAAACCTTGAAATTTATGTCCATATGTATGTTTAGTAGTAAACTAAGTATAATACACTTGAATAAGAATTTCTCAGCATTATATCTAGTTAAGGCAATGATATTGGATCTCATAATTACCGCAAATGCGACTAAGAGTGAAGTGGGCATATATCACTTACTTAGAATGATCTTTTGGAGAATGCAAAACTCTATAAATAACCTGTAAAGTGAGCATAAATCACTTATTTAGAATAATCTTTTGGAGAATGCAAAACTCTAGTAATAACTTGTAAAGTGAGCATAAATCACTTATTTATAATAATAATAATAATAATAATAATAATAATAATAATAATAATAATAATAATAATAATAAATATGCAAAATATACAACTTCAATACTTTCAGATGCAAAACTCCAACTTGTAGTTAAATTATAGGCTAAATATATATTTTGGCCCTTTATCTTTGGGGTTGTGGTCACTTTGGCCCTTTATCTTTTTTTTTTCTCATTTTAGACCCTCGTGTTTTTTGTTTGTGTCATTTTGGCCCCTGCCGTTATGTTTATGTTTTTTTAGGCAAATTTTTAAGGACGAAAATGAAATCAATTAAAAACATAAGGGCCCAAAATGAAATCAATTAAAAACATAAGGGACTAAAATGAAATCAATTAAAAACATAAGGGACCAAAATGATAAGGGCAGGGGCCAAAATGACACACACAAAAAACACGAGGGTCTAAAATGAGAAAAAAAAAGATAAAGGGCCAAAGTGACCACAACCCCAAAAATAAAGGGCCAAAATATATATTTAGCCTAAATTATATACAACTTCAATACATTAATGTGTTGTGTTATGAAGTAAACAAATCAATTATATAAGAAGGATTGTAAGCAATCCATTAAAATTTCGACATGTACGCACGCAACAAATAAATATCCTAAATTTGAAATTGTTTAAACAAAAACAAACTCTTTCAACACATGGAAAACTAAACCTTATTCAGATGAGATTCTGATCAAAAAACAATATTGTTTACATATCATGGAATAGAATAGAAAGGAGTTCCTTTGTCTATGATGTAGGAGGGGTGTTGATAGGTCACCGTACCTGATCAATACGATGAGTTGCTGTTGTCGGTTGATGTCGCTCGGTCGTTGGGATGAAGGACCGAGTTCTGGGCCGCACGGGGGTGGTACCTGCAAAGGCACTCCAACGCTCAAGTCAGAGGTGCTTCAACGGGCAGGGTCACAAGGTGAGTAAAACGTACCTGAAGCCACATGCTAGTGTGGTATATATACTGTTGGCTGCGCAGGCGTTCTAGCCGCTGCGCTTTTTGCGGGGCCGGCCGCATCTTGCGGAGCACGTTAGGTATTGGGCCGCGATGGGCCTGTTGGACGAATTGGCCTTCGAGCCCACTCCAGAACAGTTGCCCCCCAAGCCTAGGTCGCCTGGGGGCGGGATAAGGCTTGATTCCTTGCCCCCCAGCGTGGTCACAAACGACCGTTCTAGAACGACGACTGGTCGAACGTAATCTGGTCGATCGCTAATTGGTTGATTGTGTGGTCGCTGCCACGCGGCCTGGTCACACGGGGCCAGGTGCCGTCTCGGGGGTGATGCCTGACAATCAATCGTCATGAATGCTGAGGCGACAGTTACTTTAATGAGGTGACGTTTAGAGACTCGAGGAGTTTAAGTAATGATGCCACGCGAAGAGTGGCGCCTCTTCGCCTCCGGCCCACGATGATGGTTGGCGCATTATATATAGGGTTCAAGGGGTACCTCATTTGCACGTTTCTCCGATTTCTCCGCTCTCGCAATCAGCTCGCTCGCAACATCAGCTCGCTCCAATTCCAGGTAACTACGACCGCTCTTCCTTTATTTGAGTTTTTATGTTCCACCTGATGGAGGGGGTGTCAGGTCTGGGGACGACCACGTCGCCCCTTCCCACGCGCGAGCAAGACCTTGACCGTTATTCCCCTCCACAGGTTCATTCTGGCGCGGACCAAACAAACCCGCCGTATCTCTGGAATCCCGGCCGTTTCTCTTGCGCACAATATGGACCGACCAGTGGAGCAAACTTCTGCGCACGCCCGGTCGTCTTCTTCTAACGACGAATCTTCCTCTGGGTCTTCGACCCAAAACTGGACTTCCTCTAGCGAATCCGGGACTCGGCCGGACAGAAGTGGGGCGCCGTTCACCGAGGCTGTGGTCGATGACACCGCAGAAAGCAACGCACGGGTTGCCTGTGACGAAGGTAATGGCCAGGCTGCGGCCGACTTATCTGAGACGGCCGACAAAGGCCAACAGGGCGACCATCGAGAAGATCCTGAGGTCGCAGCTGCGAAGGACATGTCTTGGGTTTCTCTTAACCTGAGAGGTCAACGCAGCAAAATTCAACAGGGGAGCCAGGACCTAGCGTATCTGGCGACCGGGCTGAACGAAGGTTGGAGAGTAGAAGGTATGGCGAAAGGGGAAGATGTTGCGGCCTGGACTGATGTGCTAAAATTCACAATGTACCGCATCGTTTTCGAACGCATGGGCATAATTCCGCCATTTACCAGGTTCCAACGCCAGGTTTTACGCTATCTTCAGGTCGCCCCATTTCAACTGAACCGGAACGCTTGGGCGTTCCTGCAGGCATACGAAGATGTTCTCGTGGTTCTGAGACGGCCGGTCTCCGTAAGACTGTTTTTCACTTTGTTTGAAATGAGCTATATTTATGAGAAAGGCTCCAAGGGCGCCCGCAAGGAAGCGGTCTCGTTCAAAAACCGCTCAACATACAACTTTTTCAAGTCTTACATGGAATCATTGACGACCGGATGGAAAAGAGAATTCTTCTGGGTCGTTCCGAACTCGGCCGAGGCCCATCGAGGGATCGCCCAGATGTCGAAGGATGATCAGGAAGGAACGCCCCTATTTCCCACAGTGTGGAGTTTCAACCATTTCTCGAAGAAACCGGGCCAGTATGCTTTTAAAGAAACAGAACTTGACGACCTGGACAGGGGGACGATCCATAGGCTGAGAAAGATTGCGTCCCTAGTCCCTGAGGGTCGCATCAAGGTTAAAAACATTGTGGATGCTCGTGGCAAGAAGAAAGTCAAGGCCGCTCTTGGTTGGTGGTCGCTCGCCTAGTTTATTTTCTGTCACTTGATTTTATTTAAATGTCTCTAACCATCTACTTTTGCCTTTGCAGTTGATATGGCGAACATGAACGACTTTGACCTCTTGGAACAATGGGCGGCCGAGGATGGTGATACTTCGCTCGTCCGCGGAATTCCTGAGGTTCAACCTGGGGGTACGCCTCCACCTGCCGGAACTGGGTCTCAGCCCGATCGTCAGGCTCCTCGGGCGGCCACGCCACATCAAGCGATCGACTTGGGCAGCCCACCCACAAATCAAGAAAGGTCCAAGAGGAATAGGTCGTGTCGATCATGGGGGTCAGAGCAAGAAGCATAAGAGTGGGAAAAGCCACGGGCACAACCGGTCGCCTAAAATCGACCTGCTTGGATTGGGTGATGAAGACTGTGCTCGTTTCAAGGAGGAACCGTTCGAGGTGATGGCCGATGCCATGAAGGCCGCTGGTATTCTGTTCAAGAAATACCAAGATGAAGAATCAGATCGCCTGGAAGGTAGGCGCCTTGCCCATAGATATTCATTGCTTGAAGACGACCTAGTCGATAAAAATTTTAAATTGAATTCTGCCTTGTCGTTGCTTGCAGAAATGAGGGGCGAGCGAGATGACTTGCTCAAGAAATTGAAGGAGCTTGAACCGAGAGTCGAAGCGATCGCCGACAATGAGAGGAAGCTCGTCGAAGTAGAAAGCCAACTTGTGGCCGCTGTCTCTGCTCAAACTGCGGCCGAGTCTGCTCTGGACAAGGCGGTCGCCGACAAGGGAACAGCTGAGAAAGAGGTCGAACGCCTCACTTCAAAGAATGAAGAGCTGTCAAACCAGGTCGTTGGACTGAAAAATGAGCTGGACGCCGTGGAGGAGGAAAAGAACAAGTTTCGAGGTCGCTATAAAGACGTTCTTGACCGGGCGAAGGGAGCTGCAGAGAGTCAATTTGAAAATGCGGTCAGCCAGATTAAGCTCCTCTACCCTGATCTAGGGGTCGATCGCGAGATCGTTCAATGCACACATCGTGTGATCGAGCAGCAGATCGTCCGGCCCAAGAAGATGTCGATGGGGAAGGTTCTTCAAGAAGAGGCGGTCATCTATCAGGCCCCTAGCGACTCATGACTTGTAATTTTCTGAATTTTGTAATCTTAGCTCGCCTGCGAGCGGTGTTTCAATGGGCGCCCTGGTTTCGACCAAGGCGTCCTCGTTTGTATTCGATGACAATTATTTCATGAATTTTTGGCCTGTTTAATTGCTCTATGTCATACCCTAATTTTGTCCGACTGATTGAAAAATCCAAAAAAGGTTTTTATTCTCGTCGTTTTAATCGTGCGCCGTAGGTCTTTAACGCTCAACGTGTGACATTTATTTTGATACTCGTTTTTTGTTGATATTATAGTGTTTGTTATTAGATTAGCTTATTATCATAAAATGTAAAAAAATATAAAACATAATTGAAACACATCAAGGTGAATAGCCAAAGTGTTTTTATTACATAACCAATAACCAAGTTTTACACATGTAGCCAAAAAACAAAAAAAGAAACAAATAGTACAAAAATTTAAAACAAATTCAAAAAAGAGAGAGGAGGCGCAATCAGCTAGGGCAGCTAGCTGAAGACCATTTTTGGAATGGTCCAAATTGCTTTTCCCTATCCTTTTGCTTTGCCCATTTCAGGCAAAAATAGCACAGCATCCAAATTGCCTTGATGTTGTCCTTTTTGCACCACCCTTGCTGCTGCCACCAGCGCCCACTACTTCTGGTACTGTCCTTTTTGTTGTTTTCCCCAGCTGCTGTCCTTTTTCCTCACCACAGCACCCAAATCATCCATGACCCCTGCTGCTGTCCTTCCCTCAATGTGTGTCCTCTGTTAATTTTTGCTCTCCTGCAGCAGCACCACACCTACACCACAATTTCACTATAAATACAAGAGGCACATACAGTGACAGAGGGCACTCACACAGTCACAGGAAATAAGGGAGGGATTCAGTGAAAAATACGCAGATACAGAAAGCACAAATAAAAAAAAACAGAATAATATTAAGGGAGAGGAAATGAGGAAGAATGGAGGAGCTTGAAGCTCCGTCCACCCCCACACCACCAACAGGGTCACCACGGTGACCACCCCAAATTCACCACCTTCGGCCACCTTCGGTTCCCTCACCATACGTACCACAAAACCACCCACACCACCAACACCTCAGCCACTGAACAACCACCGTCAACATCGCTCCCTTTGTCTCTCTCCACAACCGCAAAATCACCAAATCTCCACCACCGAAACCATCCACCTCCACTGTCGATCTCTCACCATCACCGAAATCACCATACTCCCTCCCTCGCTCCCTTTCGTCCTTCCTTTTCTCTCCCTCCACCGAACCTCCCTCCACCTCCGTCGCTCCTCTCGCTCACTCCACCGTAGCCAACAAATCCGTACAACGAAATCTAAAAAGAAAAAAGAAGCTCTGTGAGAACCAGATCGAGAGTAGGGATTAGAACCGAAAATAAACAAAAAAAAACATAGTAGAACTTACCCTCGGAGTCCGGCCACCGTACACGGTGGCCGTTGGCCATGAACCACCAAAAGCGCCTCCATCTTCTCGTTTCATCACTGTCGCTGTCAACACTGTCACGGTGTTCGTCCCCACAGCGAGAGTGACTGTCATCATCCCCTCTGCGCCGCCGTGCCGTCGTTGCGACCACCACGGTCTCCGCCACTCAACCACCCTCGCATTTCTCTTCACCACCATCATCGCACCGTTCGTCTTCACCATCGTCACCGGCCACGAAACGGCCAGTCAAAAGCCTCCCTCCGCCGTCGCTTCTTCTCTCTCTCTCTCACCGTGGCTTCTTCTTTCTCTCTCACCGTGGCTCTCGCCTCTCTCCTCTGCTCTCCCTCCGCAAGTCCCCTCCTCTCTCTCACGCGCAGGTTTCTCTCTCCCTTGTACTCTTTGACAGATGCGGCGCTGAGGAAGGTGAGAACGAAATTAGGGTTCTCAGCCTTTCCTCATTCCTTTTATATCTGATGTTATTTTATTTTTTTAAACATTTTGGATTACTATTAACACCTTTCATTTTAACAACACTCGCCCCTTTGTTTTTATAACCAGATTCTTTTATGCACCCTTTTTTTTTCATTATCACAGCCCCCTGCATAAGCCCAATGCGCATGCCTCGTTTAGAAGTCCAAAACGTGGACCACTACTAATTACGCCCCCAGTTTTAATAATGTAGCACCTCCATTGCTAGTTGTACCCATTTATTACTGTTTTGCAACCTGTCTTGCTCTTGTAATTATTTTTCCTTATATATTTTTACTACTCTTCAAAACCGTTTTCATTGAAAATCATTAACTAAAAAATACCAAAAACACGAAACAAACATTTTTCTACTTAGAACTATGTAGCCTTTGATTCTCCACCCGGAGATACGTAGGAGCAGGGCCACGCCCCTGTCAAGTGCAAAAATAAACAATTTCCATTATCTTTCTTTCTTAATTCTTTTTTTTACAAAAAACCACAAATTATAAATAGGGGATTAAGTCGACTGTACAGTCGGGTTAGCCTGCTTTTTAGGCCACTAATGAACCGTTACGGATCAGGTCCTAAAATCCCTATTTAAAATAAATAATTTCTAAATTAAAAAAATACAAACACACTTCAAAATCGAACGTCTTATTTTCCAAAATAGGGGATTAAATCGGTCATACGGCCGAATTAGTCATCGTTTCAGGACAAATGAATTGTGGTCCCTCAGAGCCCCGGTGCTCTTTCAGACCCCCAGTGGTCCTTCAGAGCCCCAGCGCTCCTCCAGACCAACAAAGGTCCATCAACACAGTCCAAAAGTCCTAGAACCCCTAAATAAAAAACACCAACCAACAAACATTTTCTACCAAGAACTACGTAGCTTTGATTTCTCCATCGCACCTGGAGATACGTAGGAGCAGGGGCCCACTCCTGTCAAGCACAAAAAACCAAAATTTATATTAAGTCTTTTTCTTTCAATAAAAGGGTAAAAATTAACATTTTCAAAATTAACATTTTTTCCTACAACTAATTAGCAGGTAACCTTCCTTAGGAAGGATGTCGTGGGGTGCTAACACCTTCCCCATGCATAACCGACTCCCGAACCCAAATCTGGTCTCAAGGACCCTTATCCATTCCAAAGGGATTTACCGATGTTTGCCCTAAAAATTAAACATTGGTGGCGGCTTCATTTTTTGAACCTTCGAGGAATCCTCGCCCAGATTTTTCGGTCGCTACACTCTATAATTGGATTCAACTCTTTTTTGCTACTCTTTTAGACCGCTCGGCCAATCGAATTTGCTACTCTTGTAGACCGCTCGACCAATCGATGCATAGGCCGCTCGGTAACTTTTGTTTGGGCCATTCGATGGCACTCATTTTAGGCCGCTCAGCGGCTTTCGTTTGGGCCATTCGATGGCACTCTTTTTAGGTCGCTCGGCGGCTTTCGTTTGGGCCATTCGATGGCACTCTTTTTAGGCCGCTCGGCGGCTTTCGTTTGGGCCATTCGATGGCACTCTACTGGTCGCTCGACTTCTACTCGCATGGTGAGCGACCGTGCATATAATTTGCATGAAAATAAAGTACACAAGTCGAATTTTAAGGTCGGTCCTCGGTAAAAAACCCCTGTGGGGAAAAAGAGCGACCGCCTGTTCTTTATTGATCAATCAGTGTTTACAACTTAAACATAATACTTTCTTAACTTGTCAGCATTCCATGTTCTGGGGATGGTCGCCCCTTCCATGGTTTCCAGCTCGTAAGCTCCCTTTCCAGTTTTGCTGATGACACGGTATGGTCCTTCCCAATTGGGGGCGAGCTTTCCCTGGCGAGCGTTCTTATTCCCTACGTCGGCCCTCCTAAGGACTAGCTGTCCAATGGAGAATTCCCTCTTCTGGACGCGGGCGTTATACCTGGCAGCGACCTTCTGTTTGATGAGTTGCTCCCTAAGTGACGCCTTGTTTCGTAGCTCTTCAACCAGGTCGAGTTCTTCTCTTGTTGCTCGTTCGTTTGCGGCCGGGGTTGGTGGGTTGGTCGTCCTCCAAGTTAGCTCTCCCATCTCAATCGGGATGACAGCGTCTGTTCCGTAGACAAGTCTAAATGGTGACTCCCCGGTCGATGAGTGGGGGGTCGTTCTGTAGGCCCAAAGGACCGACTGTAGTTCTTCTGCCCAATTGCCCTTGGCTTCGTCCAACCTCCTTTTCAGTCCGCGTAGTACTACCCTGTTGGCCGCTTCTGCCTGGCCATTGGTTTGTGGGTGCTCGACCGAGGTGAAACGCTGTCTCACGCCTAGGCCGGCCAGCATTTCTCTGAACTTTCTATCTGCGAACTGAGTTCCATTATCAGTCACCAGTTGTTGGGGCACTCCAAAGCAGGCGAGCACGTTTCGACCAAAAAACTTAGATACCTTCGCTGAGGTAATGGTTGCAAGTGGCTCTGCTTCTATCCACTTAGTGAAATAGTCGATCGCAACGATGAGGATCTTCAACTGACCTGGTGCAGGTGGAAAAGGGCCGAGCAGGTCCATGCCCCACCAAGCGAACGACCATGGTGGGGTTAAGCTGTGTAGTTCTGATGAGGGCGCTATATGTACGTCTGTAACACCCCGTTTCTACCCCTTTAATTTGTACGTCATTATCAGAGTACTTTCGTTTTCAAAAATAATAATTTAATTAGTAGAAAGAAATGTTACATCTTCATTGATAAAACTCATTGAATACGCCATTAACATTCGTGTAAACAAAAACGCATTCGTCACAAAAATCGAACTTCAAAAAAAATATCTCATCACAGCGGAATTAGCAATAACTCTCCAAAATCGCTCAAACACGTCTCAAACATCAATAAAATTATTAAACAGTTAATTAATTAAGTAATCAACTTCAACCCCGCCCCCTAGGTGTTACAATATCAGAGAGCGACTCGAACATCTCAACAGCTAAAAAGGAAGGCAGCATGTCCTTCAATCGGAGTCACCTGCAGCGTTGCCACCATAGAGCAACATTCCAAGCAGAAGGGGTGAGAATTTTCAACAAAATATAATTAAGCATACAGCAGAGTAATATGAGCAAGCTATCACACAACGTCGTCACTAATATCAACTTCATCGTCGTTATACACAAAACCAACAAATTCACAATTCACGTCACCCGTCATAAAAAAAAATGAATGCGCATGAAGATGCAACCCACACCTGGGCATATGCATGATGGTACCATACTCGTCATAATAAGCCACTATGGGCACACCGTCACTGTTTTCTCGTCATAAATAAGCCACTATGGGCACACCGTCACTAAGAGGCCGAAGCCTATTCGTCATAAGATGCACATGCTATGAGACACTATGGACACATGTGCAATCACCAAAATTCGCTCACCCGGAGTACTCGTCATCACCACCATAAGACACTCATAGAGTGTATTCATCATAATCACCATATTAATATCACCACTCTTCATAAACAATCACATTCAAAAATAATGTAACAACATCTTTAAAATTATGGAACAAGCATTTCACTTTCATACTTAGGAACCGTCCATTATTAAATTTGGGAAGAACATCTCATTTTCCAAGTGGAAGAAAACCTCACATTCTTAACCGGAAAAATAGTATAGTATCAAAGTCACATTTACACACTCTTCTCTTTTACAAGGTACAGAAATTCGGTTGATAACGCAACAAGTCGAAGCTGAAAAAAACAGTGGCCATTTATGCGCAAAAGCAGTAGCACTTGGACGTCAAATCAAAGCTGAAACAGTGGCCATTTAATTCGCAAAAACAGCAGAAATTTCACATCAAATCAAAACTGAAACAGTGGCCATTTAATTCGCAAAAACAGCAGAAATTTTACATCAAATCAAAACTGAAATAGTGGCCATTTAATTCGCAAAAACAGCAGAAACAGCATCATTTTTCTTTAATAAAAATAGCAAAACAGCAATACATTTTAATGCCAAAACAGCAACATAATTGATTCTGCAACAGCAGTATTTGTTTTTATAAAAACAGCAATAACAAAACCTTAAGATGACAAACAGCAACATACAAAAATTCTGCAACAGCAGTATTTGTTTCTATAAAAACAGCAGCAACAAAATTCTGCATAACAGCAACATATCTATAGAAAAACAGCAACTATAATTTCTGCATAACAGCAACATATCTATAGAAAAACAGCAACTATAATTCTGCATAACAGCAACATATATACTTAAGAAAAACAGCAACTATAATTTCTGCATAACAGCAACATATTTATTAAAAAAAACAGCAACTAATTCGAAGTTCATCTTTTTCCTATCATAGGGGCAATTCGCAATTCATCTCCTCACATCATAAGAAATTTCGCATATCAATACCACAATTCGATCAATTACTCCTCTATGTATATATAAGTTGCGAATTCAATTACTCCCAAAAAAAAACCCACAACTCTCCATATACTCAATTATATTAAATTGGAAACGCTCACCCTTACCTCGAATGTTGTATGCCCGAAACCACGATATATGCGTCACGTGCAAAACTCCGCAACACGACGAGCCAAGGTCACCAAAAATTCGCAGCAGCCCCCTTCCTCCTCTTCTAACCAATTCGCATCCATCACAAATTCAAGGGAAAAAAAATCGCAACATGGAACAAGGAAGGGTTTTAGATCAACAACTTGGAAGAGGAAAATAATTGGAAGAGAAAGGATCAATGAAGGCTTACCTAAGCCAATATGAATTCAAACCCTTCTTGCTGGAAGTCGCAAATTCCACTTCTCCTCTCACTCTCAGTTTGCGCTGAATCTCTTTCTTTTGTGGAATGACCATAATTCTTAGGTTTTAGGTTAATTGGAATGGGCTTGGGTCACTTAAGTGGCTTGGGCCCATTTTTTACACCACCCTTTTTAATTCTTTTCGCCTCCTACGATAAAACAATTATACATAAATTATCCCACTTAAATAAATATTGTATCCCTCCAATAACTTAATTTAATTAATAAATTAAATTATTTTAGGGCGTTACAACTCTCCCCCACTTAGAGAATTTCGTCCTCGAAATTACCTGAATCAAATAACTCTGGATAGGCTTCTTTCATCTTACTTTCCAATTCCCACGTCATGCTCTCGCCTACGGCTCCCAACCAAACCACTTTCACTAAATTAATCTCTTTGCCTCTTAACACTTTTACTTCACGGTCGTCAATTCTAACTGGCATAGTCTCCACGGTGAGATTGTCCCGCACTTCTACATCATCTAGTTGAATCACATGAGACGGATCAGCAACATACTTCCGAAGCTGTGACACGTGAAACACGTCGTGCAAGTTCGAAAGGTTAGGTGGTAAGGCCACCCGATATGCAACATTTCCAACTCTCTCCGTAATCTGATACGGCCCGATGAATCGAGGAGTCAACTTCTTTGATTTCAGCGCTCGCCCAACACCCGTCATAGGTGTGACCCTCAAGAATACGTGGTCACCAGCTTCAAATTCTAAATCTTTCCTTCTCTTATCATGGTAGCTCTTCTGTCTATTCTGCGACGCTTTCATTTTCTCCCGGATCATCTTTACCTTCTCAGTAGTCTCTCTGACTAGCTCAGGTCCAAGTACTAAACTTTCCCCAGTCTCGTACCAACACACCGGAGTCCTACACCTCCGGCCATACAACGCCTCAAACGGCGCCATCCCGATACTGGAATGATAGCTGTTGTTGTAGGTGAACTCAATTAACGGGAGATGAGTATCCCACGCACCTCCCTGCTCTAGAACACATGACCTCAACAGGTCTTCCAATGATTGGATTGTCCTTTCTGTCTGCCCATCAGTCTGAGGATGATAAGCTGAACTCAACCTCAATTTCGAACCCAACTCCTTTTGCAAACTACTCCAAAATTCCGAAGTGAACCTTGGGTCCCTATCAGACACAATGCACAAAGGAACCCCATGCAGCTTCACAATCACCTGAATATAGATTTCAGCCAATCTCGACACTGGATACTTAATACCGATAGGAATAAAATGAGCCGACTTCGTCAATCTATCCACAACCACCCAAATTGAATCATGCCCTCTCACCGTATTGGGTAACCCGGTCACAAAATCCATGGATATACTATCCCACTTCCATTCTGGAACATTCAACGGTTGCATCATTCCCGCAGGCTTCTGATGCTCGACTTTCGATTTCTGACAGGTCAAGCACGAATACACAAACTGCGCCACATCGCGCTTCAACCCAGGCCACCAGAACATCTTCTTCAGATCTTGGTACATCTTCGTCGCTCCAGGGTGGATACTCAATTTACTCTTATGCCCTTCCTCAAGAATTGCCTTTCTCATTTCCTCATCTTCGGGAACACAAATTCTCCCACGATACCTCAATACATTTTGCGCATCTATCACAAAGTCTTCATTCTCAGACTGACCGATCCCACTCATCAGATCAACTAATTTCACATCCAATTTCTGCGCCTCTCGGACACTTGTCATAAAATCATTGCCAATTTTCAACATACCTAACCTGACACTCTGAGGCGTAACTTCACACACTAAACTCATGTCCCTGAACTGCTCAATTAACTCAAGCTCTCTAGCCATCAATGCCGACATGTGCAAGGTCTTCCGACTCAGCGCATCCGCAACCACATTCGCTTTTCCCGGGTGATAACTCAATTCAAAATCATAGTCTTTCAATAGTTCTAACCACCGGCGCTGCCTCATATTCAATTCTTTCTGGTCAAACAGATACCGTAGACTCTTGTGATCACTGAACACCTCAAATCTCGATCCATACAAGTAATGCCTCCAAATTTTTAATACGAATACCACAGCAGCAAGTTCTAAGTCGTGAGTAGGGTAATTCTTTTCATGAACTCTCAATTGCCTCGACGCATAAGCGATCACCTTTCCATTCTGCATAAGTACACCACCCAATCCCATTTTAGACGCATCGCAATAAACCACAAACGGTTCAACCGGATTAGGCAGGGTCAACACTGGAGACGTAGTCAACTTCTTCTTCAGCTCATTGAAACTTTCTTCACATCAGTCATCCCAAACAAAAGCCCTACCCTTGCAGGTCAATTGAGTCAATGGCAGAGCCAACTTCGAGAACCCCTCAATAAATCTTCTATAATAGCCAGCCAATCCCAGAAAACTCCTGATTTCAGTAACTGACTTTGGAGACTCCCATTGCAACACTGCATCAACTTTGGAAGGATCCACCGCAATTCCCTCACTAGAAATCACGTGACCGAGGAAACTGACTTCTTTCAACCAAAACTCACACTTGGACAGCTTCGCATACAACTTTCGATCCTTCAGAATTTCTAACACCAGCCTCAGATGCTCCGCATGCTCCTCTTCTGACCTAGAGTAAATCTGAATGTCATCAATGAAAACTACCACAAACTTATCCAAGTACTCACGGAAGATTTGGTTCATGTACCCCATGAATACCCCCGGCGCATTAGTCACACCGAAAGGCATAACGGAATACTCATAGTACCCATATCTTGTCCTAAATGCCGTCTTCTGGACATCTTCATCCTTGACCTTGATCTGATGATAACCAGACCTTAAGTCAATCTTGCTAAATACTTTAGCACCCACTAACTGATCCATCAAGTCATCAATTCTTGGCAACGGATACTTGTTCTTGATTGTAACTTTATTTAACTGCCGATAGTCTACGCACAACCTCATACTACCGTCTTTCTTTTTCACTAGCAACACTGGAGCTCCCCAAGGTGACACACTCGGTCTTACAAACTTCTTTTCTAATAAATCTTCAAGTTGCTTTTTCAATTCTGCCAACTCAGATGCCGACATCCTATATGGCGCCATAGACACAGGCTTAGTGCCGGGAACCAGGTCAATAGCAAACTCCACCTCTCTCTCTGGTGGTACATCCGGAATCTCGTCAGGGAACACCTCAGAAAACTCACGCACTACCGGCAACACATCAATCTTCGCTTGGCTCTCAGCAGACAACGACGCCAACAGAGAAAACAGCTGAACCTCTTCTCTCATCACTCTATGCAGCTGACCCGCAGATAACAGACCAGACTCCCCTTCAGGCGACTCAAAACTCACGGACCTCTCTCGACAGTTGATATGGACATGGTTATCAACTAACCAGTCCATACCCAGAATGACATCCATTCCACTCAGCGGCAAACAGATCAAATCAATTAAGAATTCTCTACCATATACAGATACAGGACATTTGGCACAAACAACGGAGGTAGTCACCGAACCCTTAGCTGGAGTGTCGATGACCATCTCCCTCAACATATCAGATAAAACAAGGCTTAACTTCTCAACACATGCAGCAGCAATAAAACTATGGGTAGCACCAGTATCAACAATAACAACAAGAGGAAAATTATTGATATAGCACGTACCTCGAATCTCGTTCACTACATCAGACTCAGCCAGAGCGAACACCTTTCCAAAGGACTTCTCCTTCTTGGGTTTCGAACACTGTGTACTAACATGACCACTCTCCCCGCAGTTGAAACATACCACTTCTTTCTTATCACATCCGGAAGATATATGCCCCTCTTTTCCACACCGATAACATCTCTTCTTATCCCCGCCTGGGCAATCTGGACTTTTATGACCCACTTTCCCGCACGAGTAACAAGTGACACTGGCTGCAGCATCTCCCCACTTCGCTACTTCGCTTAGGCCCACCAACGAACTTACCCTTGCCCTTACCAGCAGGCGCCTCATATTGCTTACCACGACTTGAGAAATTCTTTTGTTTTTCTTTCATGACTCTGGAGAAAGCATTATTATCCTCTTCAAAAATTCTGGCGCTATTAACCAACAATGGAAACACACGAATCTGCTGGTACCCTATGGCCCTCTTAATGTCAGCACGCAACCCATTTTCAAATTTGATGCATTTGGAGAACTCCGCACCCTCTCTATCATAATGAGGGTAAAACTTAGACAGCTCAGTAAATTTTGCAGCATACTCGGTTACAGTCATGTTACCTTGTTCAAGTCTTAGAAACTCAACCTCCTTCTTCCCGCGGACATCCTCCGGGTAGTACTTCCTCTTGAATTCTCTCTCAAACACAGCCCAGGTAATCCCCTCATTGGCAGCCGTCAACCCCTGACTAGTAGTCCTCCACCAATCATAAGCCTCTTTCTTCAACATATGTGTGCCATAGCGAACCTTCTGAGCATCGGTGCAATCCATAACGCGGAAGATCCGCTCCATCTCACTAAGCCACTCAAGGGCACCATCAGGATTATACCCGCCTTCAAAAGCAGGAGGGTTCTCACGCTGGAACGTAGCCAAACTACGCGTCCCATCACCAATAGCATTGGGTATGTTACCCACAACTCCAGCTATAGCCTGCAAAGCAGCAGCAAGTGCAGCATCGTTCCGTCCTGCCATTCTAGTACTGCAACAGAGAACAAAATTTAGATACGAGTAACAAAAATTCAAATGTTACTCAACTTGACAACTCGACCACCGGCCGGACAGACCGAACTGCTCTGATACCACTAATGTAACACCCCGTTTCTACCCCTTTAATTTGTACGTCATTATCAGAGTACTTTCGTTTTCAAAAATAATAATTTAATTAGTAGAAAGAAATGTTACATCTTCATTGATAAAACTCATTGAATACGCCATTAACATTCGTGTAAACAAAAACGCATTCGTCACAAAAATCGAACTTCAAAAAAAATATCTCATCACAGCGGAATTAGCAATAACTCTCCAAAATCGCTCAAACACGTCTCAAACATCAATAAAATTATTAAACAGTTAATTAATTAAGTAATCAACTTCAACCCCGCCCCCTAGGTGTTACAATATCAGAGAGCGACTCGAACATCTCAACAGCTAAAAAGGAAGGCAGCATGTCCTTCAATCGGAGTCACCTGCAGCGTTGCCACCATAGAGCAACATTCCAAGCAGAAGGGGTGAGAATTTTCAACAAAATATAATTAAGCATACAGCAGAGTAATATGAGCAAGCTATCACACAATGTCGTCACTAATATCAACTTCATCGTCGTTATACACAAAACCAACAAATTCACAATTCACGTCACCCGTCATAAAAAAAATGAATGCGCATGAAGATGCAACCCACACCTGGGCATATGCATGATGGTACCATACTCGTCATAATAAGCCACTATGGGCACACCGTCACTGTTTTCTCGTCATAAATAAGCCACTATGGGCACACCGTCACTAAGAGGCCGAAGCCTATTCGTCATAAGATGCACATGCTATGAGACACTATGGACACATGTGCAATCACCAAAATTCGCTCACCCGGAGTACTCGTCATCACCACCATAAGACACTCATAGAGTGTATTCATCATAATCACCATATTAATATCACCACTCTTCATAAACAATCACATTCAAAAATAATGTAACAACATCTTTAAAATTATGGAACAAGCATTTCACTTTCATACTTAGGAACCGTCCATTATTAAATTTGGGAAGAACATCTCATTTTCCAAGTGGAAGAAAACCTCACATTCTTAACCGGAAAAATAGTATAGTATCAAAGTCACATTTACACACTCTTCTCTTTTACAAGGTACAGAAATTCGGTTGATAACGCAACAAGTCGAAGCTGAAAAAAACAGTGGCCATTTATGCGCAAAAGCAGTAGCACTTGGACGTCAAATCAAAGCTGAAACAGTGGCCATTTAATTCGCAAAAACAGCAGAAATTTCACATCAAATCAAAACTGAAACAGTGGCCATTTAATTCGCAAAAACAGCAGAAATTTTACATCAAATCAAAACTGAAATAGTGGCCATTTAATTCGCAAAAACAGCAGAAACAGCATCATTTTTCTTTAATAAAAATAGCAAAACAGCAATACATTTTAATGCCAAAACAGCAACATAATTGATTCTGCAACAGCAGTATTTGTTTTTATAAAAACAGCAATAACAAAACCTTAAGATGACAAACAGCAACATACAAAAATTCTGCAACAGCAGTATTTGTTTCTATAAAAACAGCAGCAACAAAATTCTGCATAACAGCAACATATCTATAGAAAAACAGCAACTATAATTTCTGCATAACAGCAACATATCTATAGAAAAACAGCAACTATAATTCTGCATAACAGCAACATATATACTTAAGAAAAACAGCAACTATAATTTCTGCATAACAGCAACATATTTATTAAAAAAAACAGCAACTAATTCGAAGTTCATCTTTTTCCTATCATAGGGGCAATTCGCAATTCATCTCCTCACATCATAAGAAATTTCGCATATCAATACCACAATTCGATCCATTACTCCTCTATGTATATATAAGTTGCGAATTCAATTACTCCCAAAAAAAAACCCACAACTCTCCATATACTCAATTATATTAAATTGGAAACGCTCACCCTTACCTCGAATGTTGTATGCCCGAAACCACGATATATGCGTCACGTGCAAAACTCCGCAACACGACGAGCCAAGGTCACCAAAAATTCGCAGCAGCCCCCTTCCTCCTCTTCTAACCAATTCGCATCCATCACAAATTCAAGGGAAAAAAAATCGCAACATGGAACAAGGAAGGGTTTTAGATCAACAACTTGGAAGAGGAAAATAATTGGAAGAGAAAGGATCAATGAAGGCTTACCTAAGCCAATATGAATTCAAACCCTTCTTGCTGGAAGTCGCAAATTCCACTTCTCCTCTCACTCTCAGTTTGCGCTGAATCTCTTTCTTTTGTGGAATGACCATAATTCTTAGGTTTTAGGTTAATTGGAATGGGCTTGGGTCACTTAAGTGGCTTGGGCCCATTTTTTACACCACCCTTTTTAATTCTTTTCGCCTCCTACGATAAAACAATTATACATAAATTATCCCACTTAAATAAATATTGTATCCCTCCAATAACTTAATTTAATTAATAAATTAAATTATTTTAGGGCGTTACAACATCGGCATGGATTTGGCTTTTCTTGCACTTCTGAACAAGTATCTTAGCGTCCTCATCCATGGTCGGCCAATAGTCTCCGGCCCTGAGCGCCTTCTTAGCAATCGACCGACCACCTTGGTGGCTACCACAATCTCCTTCATGTATATCTCTCAGTACATGGTCGGCCTCGACCGACGTAAGGCATCTCAGCAATGGGGATGAAAAGCCCCTTCTATACAGTCTTCCTTCGATCACCGAATACTTGGTCGCCCGCAACCTCAGGAGTTTTGCTGCCTTCTGGTCGCAAGGTTCTACTCCATTGAGAATATATTGCAAGATAGGAGTGATCCAGTCTTTATCTAAGTCGACCGCTAGAATGGCTAATGGTAGGGCAGGCTTGGTTGATACGCTCGGCCGCGTTAACGTTTCTTAGATTAGACTTCTGTGGTTCCCAGGAGTCTTTGTAATAGCTAGCTTTGATAGGATATCAGCCCGAACGTTCTCCGTCCTGGGGACGTGCTTGACTTCTGCTCGGTCGAATTGCTTGAGTAGATCCCTTACCTTGGCCAAATAATTCTTCAAGACGTCGTCTTTTGCGTCGTAAAGGTCTTGAATTTGGGAGACTACCAGTAGAGAGTCAGAGTGAAGTTCGACACGGTCGACGTTGAACTCTTTGGCTAGCTACAGCCCGGCAATGCACGCTTCATACTCGGCCTGGTTGTTTGAAGTGTGAAACGCAAAAGTCAATGACACTTCAACAGTAAGTCCTTCAGAGTTTTCAAGTATCAAACCGGCCCCACTTCCTTTGCTGTTGGAGGACCCGTCCACGTGCAAAGTCCAGGTCGCGATGGCCTGATCGTCTGGTAATGGAGTCATCTCAGCAATGAAATCGGCCAGCACTTGGGCCTTAGCGGCCGATCTAGCCTCGAACTTGATCCCAAACTCACTGAGTTCCACAGCCCACTTGATCATACGCCCTGCTAGGTCAGGTCGGTGAAGGATTTGCCTAATAAGCTGGTCGGTCCTCACCACGACCTGATGGGCCACGAAATAAGGGCGCAATCTACGAGTGGCCACAAGTAACGCTAAGGCTAGCTTCTCGATCTTCTGGTATCTGATCTCTGGGCCTTGAAATACCTTACTGATAAAATAGACCGGGTTTTGCTTTAGGTCGCTTTCTCTTACGAGAACAGCGCTCATGGCTTCGTCTGTTATGGCCAAGTATAAGTAAAGCGTCTCCCCTGGTTGAGGCTTGATCATGATGGGCGGGTTTGTGAGTGCTGCCTTCAGCTCGTCCAATGCTCGCTGGCATTGATCGGTCCATTCAAACTCGACCTCCTTCTTCAAGAGCTTGAACAGTGGAAGAGATTTGCACGCTGATTTAGGTATAAATCGTGACAGGGCAGCGACCATGCCATTCAATTGCTGAATCTCTTTTTTCGTAGTGGGCGGCCTCATGTCAACGACCGCCTTGCACTTGTCAGGGTTTGCTTCGATCCCTCACTCTGTTAAGTGGAAGCCCAGGAACTTGCCCGCCCTTACTCCGAAGGTGCACTTCTCTGGATTCAACCTCAAGGAATTCTTCCTTGCTTCCTCAAAAATTTCCTTTAGGTCGTCAATATGGTCTCAGTCGGTCTTGCTTTTAATGATCATATCATCCAAGTAGACCTCTGATATCCGACCGATCTGCCGCCTGAAGACCTTATTCATCATTCTTTGATAGGTCGTGCCGGCGTTCTTCAGACCAAAAGGCATTACCTTGTACTGAAAGTTTCCGCGATCGGTCATGAACGCGGTCTTGTGCCGATCGGGTGGATACATAGTGATTTGGTTGTAACCAGAATAAGCGTCTAAAAAAGACAGGAGTTTATAGCCCGCAGCCCCGTCGACCAGCTTGTCAATGTTTGGCAGGGGAAAGGCGTCCTTCGGGCATGCCTTATTCAGGTCGGTATAGTCGACGCACATGCGCCACTTACCATTTTTCTTCTTCACTAACACGACGTTGGAAAGCCAAGTTGTATACTTAATCTCCTCAATGAAATTGGCCTTGATGAGGTCGTCAACTGCCTGTTCGGCCGCCAATGCTTTCTCTTCGCTCTGAGTGCGTCTCTTTTGAGCGACCGGTCTGGCTGTCTCATCGACGGACAGTTGGTGGCAAGCGATTTCTATTGGGATCCCAGGCATGTCTGATGCCCGCCATGCGAAAAGGTCTGCGTAATCCCTGAGGCAGGTGATGAGATCTTGCTTGTCTTGTTCAGGTAGGTCGTTCCCCAACTTAACTGTCTTAGTTGGGTCTTCCGATAACTGAACATCGATCAATTCCCCGTGGGGATCGGGTCTCTTCAGTTTATTCTTTAGCTCGCGGGCTAAACCGTCGTCGTCCTCAGGGTCGCTATCTGGGTCGTATCGGGCATCCAGGTCGGCCACATTAATCTGATGCCCCTCTCCGAGATTATGCGGTTTAGCATTCGTCACCTCCATTTCACAAATCTCTTGATAGAGGAAATGGCTCCTCAGGGCCGCTTCCATGTCGGCCATTACTGTCACAACTTGGTCGCTTTTACTGTAGAACTTCATCTTCAAATGTACAGTTGAGGCTACGGCCTCCAATTTTCCCAGTGTTGGGCGGCCAATGATGCAGTGGTAACACGATTTGATTGGCAGAACTAAGAACGTCGTTCTGACCGTCCTGTACGACGTGTTGCCGTTCGTATCATCTCCAAAAGTAACAAGTAATTCTATCGTCCCCAGTGGGTAGGTGGTCGCCCCATTGAACCCGGTCAATGGGGTTGGAACGGCTTGCGGAATAATTTCGCTCCTGACCACGTTTAACTTGTCAATCAGTTCCTCAAACATGATGTCGGCCGAGCTCCCTTGGTCGACCAGTATTCTTCTGACCTCAGTGTTGGCCATTACGGCCGATACTACCAAAGGGACGTAATTATTGACTTTTCCATCGAGCAGTCTTCGTCCCCAAAGGAAATGGGCGGCCTATTCGAGGCCGGCCGTGGGGCTGAAGTTGAGCCGACCATCATGAGTTCATTCCACTTCCTCTTCATTGCCTTGTTGGACTCTCTGATATCCAACGGATTACCTCCATGGATGACCATGGCTACGTTGCGGCCCTTCGACTGTCTGGGGTCGCGATCTTCCTCAGAATTGTTACGCGCTTGCTCGACCGTTGAGTTGACGATCGCTTTACCTCTGTCATTGGCGGGTTGGCCAACAGCTCTTTGTTCAGGGCGATCGTTACCTTCATCTCTGACATATTGCCTCAACTTGCCCTTCTGTATGAGATCTTCTATGTCATCTTTTAGGGCCATACAGTCATTGGTATCATGCCCCTTACTCTTGTGGTATCTGCAGTATTTCTTGGTAGGCCGACCTCCTTTCTTCAACACTAGAGGATCAGGTCGCCTCACACCAGTGAACTCGTTGTTCTGGCACTCCGTGAAGATCTGCGTGATCGGAGTGTTCAACTTTGTACGATGCTCGTACTTCTTGGGCCGGTACTCGGGCTTACTGCCACGGTAATTTTCTTGCCCCTTGACCGGCCTGCCATTCTCTTCCTTGGGACGCGCGCGGGCGCCCTTGTCGGCGGCCAATTGCTCTTCATAGCCCATATGGTCGTTGGCCCTTCTAAGGAACAGGCCGAGGTCGTAGTAGCGGTTCAAAGAGAACTCTTCAGCAAATCTGTGGTTCTTTCTTATACCACGTTTGAGATACTTCAGCTTGTCCGTGTCTGATAGGTTGCGGACTGTGTCAGCCTCTGACATGAACCGGTTGATAAACTCCCTCAACGGTTAGTTCTCTCCTTGGACGACCGAGTCCAAGTGCTCTTCATAACGATACTGACAACGGTTGGCTGTATAATTGGCCAAGAACATTGCCACAAGACCTTCCCAAGAAGAGACGGAGTTGGGACGCAGGGATTCCCACCATTCTAACGCCCGGCGTTCGAGCGACTGAGGAAAAAGTCTGCACTTCATCGTCCGTCCTAGCTCCCTATAGCTACAGTAGTTGTTGAAGTACATGAGGTGTTTATCTGGATCCCCACGGCTGTTAAACTTGTTCAGATTCGGGGGCTTCCTCAGATCCCTTGGAATACGATAACGCCTGATTTCGCTGGTGAAGGGCCCTTGTCCGGTCGGGATGTGATTCTGCCTGTAGGGCTGCATGGCGGCATAAGTTTGGTCGATGGGCAGACCGTAAAGGCCGACCGGCTGACCATGGAATCTGTCGGCAATTGGAGGGGGTCCATGGTGTTGTGGAGCATGCGACGACGACCGTCTTCTAGGCCGCTCTGAATAGTTTCTTCTTGGTCGGCTGAAGGCACGGGAGACGTCTCTAATCTCCCCGTTGCGGTAGTCGTTAAACTCCTCGTACGAGTCCCACAACCTGCTTCTTGATCGGCGAGATCCTGAGGACTCGTTGGACGAGTATCTTGTTGGCGACCTTTCTGACTCTGGTCGGTAGCTCGAGTCAGCATAGTCGTAATCTTCCCTCGATGAGGGGGCGACCTGTGGACGATCGCCCTTCTTGACGGATTGCGTTGGGATACGCCTCGACGAGGAGGAGCTTCTCTTCGTGGCGGTGAACGATGTGGTCGAGATGGTTGACCTTGGCGACCACTCTCCGCACGCGGGCGGATCGAGATCGACCCTCTCTCGTAACGGTCGATCAGCTCATCTCGATCAGCAATCACTTGATTCTTTTGCTCCAGAATTTGTATGAGTGCTTGGGTCACATGCTCTGGGATTCCGGCTTCGGCCAGCTCGACCGGTAGTTGCTGGGCTGGTTGGGTAACTGGCCCGCGGCCACCCTGCACTGAGGGTTCTTGGCGAGGCTCGCCTTGTGATTCATGAACTGTCACAGGCATGCCCTCTGGGGTCCGTTGAGGTCGGTTCTGTCCAGAGGTGTTGAGCCTGGAAGAAGTGCGTTTCTGGCGTGGCGGCATGGTTTGATGTGGAATAGCGCTCGGGCCTTGATAACTCATGTTTATATGAGTTATTTAGACTTATTCAAAGTTAAATCATGCAAGTTCTCTGGCAATAGTAGGTTGTTTCTAGTAAAGTTTCTGTTAGTTTATTGCTTTTAGTTAGAAAGGGGCTAAATTACAAGTTCTAGGCATTTTGGTGCCAATTGGCGCCTTTGTGAGCGTTTTGATGCTTCTTGTGTTTGTGCAGTAATCCAAACGTGGCAGCGTCTCTCATCACGTCTGAAGAAGGACAGCAGAGCAAGAAAATAATATATATCATTTTGGCGCGCATGTAATGATGACCAGAGATCTGGAAATGAAGAAGATCTTCTCTTTCTTCAGCACTGACGCGGCTGACGCACTGTAGCAGTGCGGTGTCACTTCAGGGCAGAGTCAACTCGCAAGCAAGCTTGGAAGGTGGGGGAATGACATCAGCAGCATGTGACCCGCTTTTGACCATGGCTATTCTCTCTCTACAAAAAGGCAAGGGTGCACCATGCGGAAGGGACACGACTCCATTCATCATCCACCTTCCCCCATTTTTCAGAGATAGTTTTTCTGGGAGAAGTTCTGGACACAGACTTCTTCATTTTTAATTCTCTCAAGGCCCCAATTTCCATATCCATCCGCAGCCATTACTGTAAAGCTCAGACGTTGTAACGTCTTTACAGCGTGCATGAAGGAAGGCCACTTAGGCGTATCTTTTGCGTTTAGTCTCCTTTTCTCTATGTATGGTATTTGGATTTTAACTCCTCTTATTTCTGTAAGGATGCTCAGCATGAGCTAAACATTTGTAGTTGGGTTGTTGTTTTGCATGTAATGAATCTTTAGTCTAATGCTATGAAGTATTGATGTTTATGCGCTTTAAATCTTTGCATGTTAATATTTCCAAACTTGTTTTGAACTGATCACTTAAAATAAGTAGATTCATAGGTACAGACATGGTCTATGAAAAGAGCTCAAAGATTTATGTGAATGAAAAGGTGCACTAAAGACATTTAGGCATTTTTATCTAAGTCTAGACATAGAACAGATAATAGTTCATAGGACATTGCTGTGGGTACTTAAAATACAGGAGTAGGCCTACTTAGAACCTAGACATAGGAATTCTAGTACTTGAAGCTCTGACGTTTTGTGACTGAAAAGCACAGCTCTTTTGCAACAGCGTTCAAACGTTATAACGTCTATACAACATAGCATTTGTACGTGTTAACGTGTAAACGTTATAACGTCTGACTAGAGGAGATTTACTTGCATGCAGCAATCCAACTCATACTCTTCATTATTCACACCCACTTCTCATTTACTTGCTTTATTTATGTTCTTAGTTTTAATATCAACTTTTAGTGTCGATTTGTTACTTGTTTCACTTGTGTTTTAAAGACTTGAACTCTGAAAGTTAATCAATCCTCGTGGGAACGATCTCTTACTTTTATCCACTTTATTACTTGTACGACGTGTATACTTGCACTGACATTGCGACGAACACACGAGCGCAACAAGTTTTTGGCGCCGTTGCCGGGGACTGTATTTCACTTTTATTGTTCAACAAGAATTAAAACACTAGGTGAAAGAATTCTGCTGTGTTGTTTGTTGTTTTTGTGAGTGAACAGGTAAACGTTACAGCGTATGCTTAGTTCCAGTTCAAGCTCTAGTTCAACAGAACCAGGGAGTGGATCTGAACCTGAATTCTACCCAGAACCTGAAAGAACCTTCAGGCGACTAAGGAGACAACAAAGGCTAAGAAGGCAGCAACAACAACAGCAATTTCAGCCACCAAACATGTCTGAACATGGTACTGGTGGTAGAAGCTCTAGAGGTGGACGTACTCCAAGAGGAGGAAGGCACTCTGATGCTGGAGGACGTGGTCGTGGACCACAAACTCATACAGAAACCTATGTTGATGATGAACACTGGCAGAGACAGCAACTCATCAATGCAGGGCCACAAGACATGGTCAATGACAGGGACAGGCCTATGCGTGATTATGCCGTGCTCAATCCTGCACATTTACAAACAGGCATTGCAAGACCACCTATTCATACTGGTCACTTTGAATTCAAGCCAATGATGTTCCAAATGTTGCAGACTGCAGGGCAATTTGGGGGTTTCCCTCAAGAAGATCCTTATGCACATCTAAGACAATTTTTGGATGTGTGTAGCAACTTTGTCATCCCTGGAGTCTCAGAAGATGCCTTCCAACTGAAGCTATTTCCATATTCTCTTAAGGACAAGGCCAAGAATTGGTTGAACTCCTTAGAGCCAAATTCAATTCATACTTGGGATGAGCTAGCTGAGAAATTTCTTGGAAAATACTTCCCTCCCAACAAAAATGCCAAGTTAAGAAATGACATCACTTCCTTCAAACAAAGAGAAGGGGAATCATTATTTGAGGCTTGGGAAAGATGGAAGGAATTACTAAGAATGTGCCCACACCATGGCATTCCCGTAGTTATTCAAATGGAGACTTTTTATAATGGTCTAGATCAACCTACCAGGCTTATACTTGATGCTTCATCAGGCGGTGTCATATTAAACATGTCTTTCTCTGAGGCATGCAGACTTATTGAAGACATAGCCACTCACAATGCCCATTGGCCTTCTGATAGATTCACTCCTGGAAAGAAGGCTGGTGTCCATGAGATAAGTGAAGTAACTGCCCTTTCTGCTCAGGTTGCTTCTCTGACCAACATGATTAAGAACTTGAGCACTCCAAACGTGGCCACGTCTGAAACACAGACTGCTGCAGCTATTGAGCCAACACCATCTGGGGGAGTAGTGTGTGTATATTGTGAAGGAGGGCATGTCTACGAAGAGTGTCCCCATAACCCCCAGTCTGTAAACTTTGTATCACATAACAAAGGTAACAGTCCTTTCTCCAACTTGTACAATTCAAATTGGAGAAATCACCCAAATTTTAGTTGGAAGAACAACAATTCTTTGAATGCTAGCAATGCTGCTCCTGCAATACCCCCAGGATTTCCCCCTCAACAACAAAAGCAGTATACGCAGAATAACAACAACAGCAATTTGGAAGCCTTGATGAAAACTTTCATAAGTGATTGTAGGGCAACCTTACAGACCCATGAGTCTTCAATCAAAACTTTGGAAAACCAAATTGGACAGATAGCCTCAGCTCTTACTCAAAGACAGAATGGATCTCTTCCATCCACAACTGAAACACCATCTTCATCAAAGTCAAATGGTAAAGATGTGGTGAATGCACAGGTAAATGCTATCTCATTAAGAAGTGGCACTGAGTATCCAGAACCATCTATGCCTAAGGAATCTGAGGTGCCAGACAAGGAAAAAGAGAAAAACAAAGGTGGAGAAAAAGAGAAGAATATTCCAGATATTGTGATGTCTAAGCCAGACGTTACAACGTCTAGTTCTGAACCAGGAATCAAGACTGTTCCTAAGCTTGTACCTGAATATCCTCCTCCACCCTACCCTCAAAGACTCAAGAAAGCTCATGAAGACAAGCAATTCAGCAGGTTCATGGAGATGCTAAAACAGCTGCACATAAACCTTCCCTTGGTTGAAGCTCTACAACAGATGCCAAACTATGCCAAGTTCCTAAAGGATATCATCACCAAAAGAAGAAGGCTAGGGGAGTTTGAAACTATTGCTTTAACTGAAGAATGTAGCTTAATCATGCAGAATAAACTCCCTAGAAAACTGAAAGATCCTGGCAGTTTTACTATACCATGCTCCATTGGAGATTTTTACCTTGGCAAAGCTTTATGTGACTTGGGGGCAAGTATTAACTTGATGCCCAAGTCCATTTATGAAAAACTTGGTATAGGAACTGCCAGACCTACTTCTTTAAGTCTTACATTAGCTGATAAAAGTAGAGTTTATCCTGAGGGCATATTAGAAGATGTTTTGATTAAAGTTGACAAATTCGTTTTTCCAGTGGACTTTGTTATTTTGGATTTTGATGCAGATAAGGAAGTTCCTATCATCTTGGGGCGACCATTTCTAGCCACTGGAAGGACACTCATTGATGTGCAGAAAGGAGAATTAATCATGAGGGTCAATGACCAAGAAGTCATATTCAACGTCCTCAACGCACTCAAGTATCCAGAACCTAACACAGAGGAATGTTCCTTTGTGGTTGCCCTTGACCATGTGGTTCAAAAGCAATTCAATAAAGATAATGACCACTTGGAAAATATTCTGGGCAATGATGAGATTCAAGAATTGTTATCAGAAGAAGCTGATCAGTCAGACGTTACAACGTCAACCACAGACGTTGTCACGTCTGATTCCCATGTACCCAGGGCGTGGACAAAGAAGTATGAATCTTTGGGGAAAGAAGACTCCAATCTCAAGAAGATAGTACCATCCATTGAAAAACCACCCACTCTGGAATTGAAAGTGTTGCCTGATCACCTGAAGTATGCCTTTTTAGGGGAAAATGATTCTTTACCAGTGATCATTTCTTCTAACCTCTCACAAGAGCAGGAAAGTGATCTCATTAGCACCTTGAAAATGCACAAGAAAGCCATTGGTTGGCAAATGGCAGATATCAAAGGTATCAGTCCCACAATCTGTATGCACAGAATTGTCTTGGAAGAGAATGCAAAGAACAACATTGAAGGACAAAGGCGATTGAACCCGATAATGAAGGAGGTGGTCAAGAAGGAAATCATCAAATGGTTAGATGCAGGAATCATTTATCCAATTAGTGATAGCTCATGGGTGAGCCCAGTTCAATGTGTGCCAAAGAAGGGTGGAGTTACTGTGGTAACCAATGAAAAAAATGAATTAATTCTAACAAGAACAGTGACTGGATGGAGGATATGTATGGACTACAGGAAGCTGAACAAAGCAACCAAGAAGGACCATTTTCCTCTGCCATTTATTGACCAGATGTTGGATAGACTTGCAGGCAAAGAATTCTATTGTTTCCTTGATGGTTACTCAGGATATAACCAGATAGCTATTGTGCCTGAGGACCAAGAGAAGACCACATTCACTTGTCCTTATGGTACCTTTGCCTTCAGAAGGATGCCATTTGGATTGTGTAATGCGCCTGCAACATTTCAGAGGTGTATGATGGCTTTATTCTCAGATTTTATTGAAAAATCCATGGAAGTTTTCATGGATGACTTTTCAGTCTATGGAGACTCATACAAGGCATGCTTGGATAACTTAGAAGGAGTCTTAATAAGGTGTGAAGAAACCAACTTAGTACTCAACTGGGAGAAATGCCACTTCATGGTTCAAGAGGGAATTGTTTTGGGGCATAAAATTTCAAAGAAAGGGTTGGAGGTGGATAAAGCGAAAATTGATGTTATTGACAAATTACCTCCACCTACAACTGTCAAAGGTATTAGAAGTTTCTTAGGGCATGCTGGTTTTTACAGAAGGTTTATCAAGGATTTCTCAAAAATTTCCAAACCTTTGTGTCTGCTGCTGCAACGTGATAACGTCTTCAACTTTGATGAGCATTGTCATGAAGCCTTCCAGAAATTGAAGAATGCCCTTGTAACAGCTCCTGTGATAGTCACTCCTGACTGGTCCAAACCATTTGAATTAATGTGTGATGCGAGTGACTACGCTGTGGGGGCCGTATTGGGTCAAAGGTATGGCAAAATTTTTCACTCTATATACTATGCTAGTAAAACCTTAGATGATGCCCAATTAAATTATACTGTAACTGAGAAAGAGTTACTGGCTGTTGTATTTGCTTTTGACAAATTTAGATCATACTTGGTGGGTGCAAAAGTTATTGTTTTTACTGATCACTCAGCCATCAAGTATTTGATTTCTAAAAAAGATGCAAAGCCACGACTCATTAGATGGGTTCTCCTCCTCCAAGAATTTGACTTGGAAATTCATGATAAAAAGGGGGTGGAGAACCAAGTTGCTGATCATCTTTCTAGGCTTGAGAATGTTGATGCAGGTACAGGTGCAGAAGAAATAAAAGAAAATTTCCCTGATGAAAAACTGCTGACAGTAGCCACAGTAGCTGAAGACGTTACCACGTCTATGACTATTTCTTCAAACGTTATAACGTCTGATACTACTGCTCCCTGGTATGCTGATATAGTTAACTTCCTAGTCAGCAAGATTGTGCCTGTGGATTTCAACCATCAGCAAAGAAAAAAATTCTTCCACACCGTGAAGCACTATTTTTGGGATGAGCCCTATCTATATAAGATGTGTCAAGATCAGTTGCTTAGGAGATGCCTGGCTGAAGAGGAACAACTCCATGTATTACAACAATGTCATGCATCACCTTATGGAGGACATTTTGGAGGAACCAGAACTGCAGCAAAGGTGTTACAGTCAGGATACTATTGGCCAACACTCTTCAAAGATGCTCATGAATTAGTAAAAAGCTGTGATAAATGCCAAAGAGCTGGAAACATCTCCAACAAGCAAGAAATGCCATTGACAAATATTCTTGAAGTGGAACTGTTTGATGTTTGGGGAATGGACTTCATGGGGCCATTTCCTATGTCTCATGGAAATGTATACATTTTGGTAGCTGTGGATTATGTGTCAAAATGGGTGGAAGCCATTGCATTACCCAATAATGAGGCCAAATCAGTCAGCAAATTCCTGAAGCAAAACATCTTCACAAGATTTGGTACTCCAAGAGCTATAATCAGTGATGAAGGCTCTCACTTTTGTAACAAGCTGATTGAGAACCTATTGGCTAAGTACGGAGTGAAGCACAAGATTGCTACAGCTTATCACCCACAAACAAGTGGTCAAGCAGAAATTTCCAACAGAGAAATTAAAAGGATACTTGAGAAGATGGTTGGTCCAAACAGGAAGGATTGGTCCCTGCACCTTGATGATGCATTGTGGGCGTACAGAACAGCATTTAAGACACCACTGGGCATGTCACCATACAAGTTAGTCTTCGGAAAAGCTTGTCACCTGCCCATTGAGCTCCAACACAAAGCTCACTGGGCACTGAAGCAACTGAACCTAGATCATTCAAAGGCTGGAGAAGCAAGGCTCCTTCAACTAAATGAGCTAGATGAATTCAGGCACACTGCCTATGAGAATTCAAAAATGTATAAAGAGAAAACCAAGAAGTGGCACGATCAGAGAATTCAAAGAAGGGAGCTAGTAGAGGGACAATCAGTTTTGTTGTTTAATTCAAGATTAAAGTTGTTCCCTGGGAAGTTAAAATCAAGATGGTCAGGACCTTTCAAGATAGTAAAAGTCTACAGTCATGGTGCTGTGGACCTGTTTGATGAGAAAACTAATTCCATTTTCAAGGTCAATGGCCAAAGAGTGAAGCATTACCATGGAGAACATGTGGTTAGGGACAAGACCACAGTGACTCTCAACAACCTCTGAATTCAAAAAAGGGGATAGTCTGGCTGAAGACTCTTAAAGCAAGCGCTCTTGGGAGGCAACCCAATGGTTTTAACTAACCAGCAATTTTGTGTCTTTAAATTTTTGTGCAGGAATGGGAGCTGAAGTAGTAAAAACGTTATAACGTCTCTGCTTGTCTGGGATGTTGTCACGTTCGCTGCCTGGGTAAAGTTTTAAATGAAAAAGAAAAGAAAATGAGTCAAGCAGTTTTCAAATGGAACCATTTTTAATGATTTTTTTTTTTGAGACGTGACTGCCAAAGTGACCATGACGTCACTTCCAACGGTTACCCCTTTTTCCCAAACCCACGCCACCACCTACTTCCCAACTTCCCATAAAACCTCCCCAATAGACACACACCAGTTACAATCATCAAAACCACCTTCATACACTTTCAGAAACCGCAATCTTATACCTTCTCCCAAACCCCAAATCGCAAATCTCAATCTCAAATCCCCCACTCTCCAGAAAACTCATACAATCACCATGACTAAAACAAAGCAAGCTGCAGTAAAATCATCTGGTAAAGGAAAGAACGTCAACCCAAGTTCTTCTTCTGTTCCAAACCCAGAAATCCCCATTCCTTCAAAGAAGAAAGCCTTGCTGCCAGAAAGAGGTTTTAGCTTGGAAAACCCAAATCCTGACTTTATCGCAACAGTGGCAGCATTGGGATGGCAGAAATTTGTAGTTCACAGAAAGGAATACATTGCAACTCTGGTGCATGACTTTTATAAAGGAATCGTTGAAAGAACCGATGGAGAACTTTCAAGCACCTCCATCGTACGAGGTGAGGAAGTCAAATTTGGTGTAAGAGTCATAAATGACTACTTTGGGCTAGGTTACTATGGCAAGGCAGTTGAGGTGAAGCAAAAGACTTACGGAGTGGCAGAGATGACTGAAATCAAAGAAAGGATATGTGTTGAAGGAGCTGTTTGGGAGCGAAGAGGCGACCATGGGAATGAATTCAAAATTTTGAAGAGATACCTTTGTGATGAGGCCAGTGCTTGGTTTCATTTCATCAGGCATTGCTTGATACCCACTTCCCACACTCTCTGGGTTGATAAAGAGAGGCTGATTGCTATTGATGCCATTATGTCAAGAGATAAGATTGAAGTGGGTAAGCTCATCAACAGAGAGATTAACAAATGGCAGAACAGGAAGGATGGATACCTATACTTCCCTTGTTTAATCACCGATCTCTGCATGGAGGCTGGAGTGGAGATTGAAGCATCTGAGCTAAGAGAGGAACCCCAGGGGGCATTCTCTACAAAGTTCAAAGCTAGGCAGAGAGCTGCAGATGCTACCACGTCAGTTGATGCGCAGACGTTACAACGTCTGGTAGACCAGCAAAACAGCCTAGCCAAGTTTGTCAAGGAGCAATTTGAGTGGCAAAAGAAGGTGAATGCACATACAACAAAAGGGAAGATGGTGATTGAAGAACCAGTACTTCCAGATTGGATGCAAGAGGAAGATGAAGACAACATACTCCTATCAGCAATGAACCCCAAGAAAGTGAAGAATGAAAAAGTCAAGAAAACAAGAAAACCAGCCACAAAAAGAAAGAGCCCAGCAAAGAAGGAGCAGAAGAAAGTAAGTAGTGAGGAAGAAGAGCTTAAATCAGCTGATATGGATAGCATCAGTGAGAGTGATGCAGAGGAATCAAAGAAGGTGAGTAGGGAAATCCTAAGTGATGATGAGGAAGAAACACATTCAGAAGAGAAAGGAAGTTCCAGTGACAAGACTGATATTGAGGCTGACTCTCCACCAGCCCAAACACTCAAAGAACCAGCCCAACCCACACCTCCATCACCAAAAGACAAACAACCCCAAACACTCAAAGATCAACCCATTTCAAAGCCAACTCCCACTCAGCCTGAACCAACTAAAGAACCATCACAACCATCCATTCCAGAAGTAACCAGTGCAGATGTGACTACGTCTGAACCAACTGTTGTTGAAACCAACCCAGACCCACAACTCATTCCCCCACCCAAAAGGCAAAAGTTGCAGGTAAAAAAGAGATCTGAAGCTGCTAAAGACAAGCCAGCAACAGCCACCAGCGCAGCATTTGTTGCTGCAAGTGGTTCAGAGAATGCTCCTGCTGTTGCTGCTGATGAGGAAGCTGCAGACGTTACAACGTCTCATGAGCCAGAGGTTGAAAAAGCCCAGGGGGAACCCAAAGAGCAGCAGCAGATTCATCCTGCAGAGCTGGAAAAGCAGAAAGCATGGGAGGAAGCAAAGAAAAGAGTTGCTGAGAGCAGTGTAAAGAGGCCCCAGGAAACTGAAGTCTCAGTTGATGTTGGTGACGGTGAAGGAGAAAAGAAGAAGAAGGAAAAGAAAAAGAAGGCTGTGCAAGCAAGCATCCCAGCCAGACAAAGTGGAAGGCTCAGGGGCGGTGCTCTGAACAAGTAAGTAGCCCTCTTTTAGCAGTAGAATAGTTTTAGTTTCCAATTTCAGTACAAATAAATAGCTGTCTAGACGTTACAACGTCTTGAGAGTTAGTAGTTGTTTTGTTTCTGTTTTGTGTAAATGTTCCTCTCTCATTTTTCAAAATCAGTGAGCAGTGGGGACACTGCTCATCTTTTTGTTCGGGGGGGGGAGGATCATTTTTATGTTTCCTGTCTGCATGAAATCAAATGCAAAATCAGTTTACTTTCCTACTCTATTAATCATCAAAAATGTTTCTCTTTGGGCTAAATCTAGTAATGACTATGTGTGAATTTGTGTGAGTAGCTGATGCATGCTTAGATGAATAGAATTGATTACTGCTTCCACACAAACTCTGTTTTGAGGAAAACCTAGTTAGCTAGGGACTATGTGATGCAAAAAGCTAGTTTTGGTTGACTATGGTGATGGTAAAACTTGATTAAAAACTTAAAGTAGCAGTAGAAACAAAGTTTGGGGGTATATCAGGATGTACTAAGGCTGGGTGCAAAGACTGTAGGATGATTAGTGCATGTGTAGTGTGAGTGCAGCGTTATAACGTCTACCCGTAACGTTATAACGTATGCCGTGTGTGTTTGTGTGTTGTGTTCTGTGTCATCAAGCGTTGTAGCGTCTCTCATATACACGTTATAACGTCTACTCCAAAAAGACAAAAAAAAAAAAGTGTGTGTTGTTTCAAATAAGTGGAAAAATCCACATGCCCTCTGTGTTTGCTGCAATTTCCCGAAACAAATGCTGAGTACCCCAAATATCTCAATCCAAAAGTGTCAAATCCAAAAGATCAAAAAGGAGAAAATCACAAAAGCTCCAAACCAAAAGTGAAGAAAAAGAGAAAAGTTGCTCAGTAATGAGGGATTGCAGCTGTGTGTGTTTTGCGTTGTGTGAGTTAGAGAAGTAGTTTGCACAAATCTAGTCCTAGCACCCAAGATAAGACCCTTTGTTCTACTTCAAATAACCCTCATGTCTTATGTGAAAATGTTAGCCTACTCTTTGTTTTGAAAGATGTTATATTCTCACCATTTGGAAACCACTCTTTCATAGGCTAGGGTAGTTCTGAACCTAGCTAGGAAAAGAATTGATACAGAGATCACACACTCACTTTGAGCAGTAATAAATCTAGAATGTAATTGTGCATTGGTGCGTGAGTGTGTAGTGTAAATCTGTAGGAATTAGCCCCTTGAAGAAAATTTTTAATCAAAAATAGATGAGTAGGGTGTAAACTGATGGTGTATTTAATTTCATACATCTTTTCATATGTCATGTTATGTTTTGATTGCTTGAGGACAAGCAATGGTTTAAGTTTGGGGGTGTGATAACTCATGTTTATATGAGTTATTTAGACTTATTCAAAGTTAAATCATGCAAGTTCTCTGGCAATAGTAGGTTGTTTCTAGTAAAGTTTCTGTTAGTTTATTGCTTTTAGTTAGAAAGGGGCTAAATTACAAGTTCTAGGCATTTTGGTGCCAATTGGCGCCTTTGTGAGCGTTTTGATGCTTCTTGTGTTTGTGCAGTAATCCAAACGTGGCAGCGTCTCTCATCACGTCTGAAGAAGGACAGCAGAGCAAGAAAATAATATATATCATTTTGGCGCGCATGTAATGATGACCAGAGATCTGGAAATGAAGAAGATCTTCTCTTTCTTCAGCACTGACGCGGCTGACGCACTGTAGCAGTGCGGTGTCACTTCAGGGCAGAGTCAACTCGCAAGCAAGCTTGGAAGGTGGGGGAATGACATCAGCAGCATGTGACCCGCTTTTGACCATGGCTATTCTCTCTCTACAAAAAGGCAAGGGTGCACCATGCGGAAGGGACACGACTCCATTCATCATCCACCTTCCCCCATTTTTCAGAGATAGTTTTTCTGGGAGAAGTTCTGGACACAGACTTCTTCATTTTTAATTCTCTCAAGGCCCCAATTTCCATATCCATCCGCAGCCATTACTGTAAAGCTCAGACGTTGTAACGTCTTTACAGCGTGCATGAAGGAAGGCCACTTAGGCGTATCTTTTGCGTTTAGTCTCCTTTTCTCTATGTATGGTATTTGGATTTTAACTCCTCTTATTTCTGTAAGGATGCTCAGCATGAGCTAAACATTTGTAGTTGGGTTGTTGTTTTGCATGTAATGAATCTTTAGTCTAATGCTATGAAGTATTGATGTTTATGCGCTTTAAATCTTTGCATGTTAATATTTCCAAACTTGTTTTGAACTGATCACTTAAAATAAGTAGATTCATAGGTACAGACATGGTCTATGAAAAGAGCTCAAAGATTTATGTGAATGAAAAGGTGCACTAAAGACATTTAGGCATTTTTATCTAAGTCTAGACATAGAACAGATAATAGTTCATAGGACATTGCTGTGGGTACTTAAAATACAGGAGTAGGCCTACTTAGAACCTAGACATAGGAATTCTAGTACTTGAAGCTCTGACGTTTTGTGACTGAAAAGCACAGCTCTTTTGCAACAGCGTTCAAACGTTATAACGTCTATACAACATAGCATTTGTACGTGTTAACGTGTAAACGTTATAACGTCTGACTAGAGGAGATTTACTTGCATGCAGCAATCCAACTCATACTCTTCATTATTCACACCCACTTCTCATTTACTTGCTTTATTTATGTTCTTAGTTTTAATATCAACTTTTAGTGTCGATTTGTTACTTGTTTCACTTGTGTTTTAAAGACTTGAACTCTGAAAGTTAATCAATCCTCGTGGGAACGATCTCTTACTTTTATCCACTTTATTACTTGTACGACGTGTATACTTGCACTGACATTGCGACGAACACACGAGCGCAACAGGCCTCCCACTGTGGTCGCCAATTGATCGTACCTGATCAATACGATGAGTTGCTGTTGTCGGTTGATGTCGCTCGGTCGTTGGGATGAAGGACCGAGTTCTGGGCCGCACGCAGGTGGTACCTGCAAAGGCACTCCAACGCTCAAGTCAGAGGTGCTTCAACGGGCAGGGTCACAAGGTGAGTAAAACGTACCTGAAGCCACATGCTAGTGTGGTATATATACTGTTGGCTGCGCAGACGTTCTAGCCGTTGCGCTTTTTGCGGGGCCGGCCGCATCTTGCGGAGCACGTTAGGTATTGGGCCGCGATGGGCCTGTTGGACGAATTGGCCTTCGAGCCCACTCCAGAACAATAGGCATGGAATATTCGACTTGGTTTTTGCGGCGATTTAACAAAAATTGCGGCGGATCAATATTACAAAAATTGTTAAAATTTTACGAGATTTTAACAATCCGCCGGTAAGGTTATTTCCGACGGATATTTGCCAATTTTGAATTTCAAAAACCGCCGCAAATCCCCCTCCGTCCGCCGCAAATCCCCTAATCTGCCGCAAATCCCATAAATCCGCCGGTAACTGCCGTTTCCGGTGGATCTTGCCTTTTGACCGTTTGACTTCGTTTCTCCTATATAAACCCCTTCTCCCCTTCTTCTTTTTCACACCTCTACCAATACTCTCATTCTCTTGATACGGCACTCTCTTGAGCATTGTCGGCAGCGACTCCAATAGAGTGGCGTATGTCTCCATTTCTTTGTAAAGAAATTTCCACATTGTCATGAACACCCCTTCATCTTTTTCGTTAAAAGTAACCCCTTTATCAGCAAAGAGCTCCTCCTCATTATTTCCACCACAAGAGACATATACGCTCATCAAACGCTCGGTATCATCCTCCAACTTAACAATCCGTCCTTGCAGTTCCTCAAACTTTCTATTTAGAGATTCAACCATCTTTTCAAAAGATGGTTTCTTGTGAAACTTTCTATTTTGGCTGCACACACACCGGGGGGTGTTAATACTGCAACAAGGTGAAGATGCAACACTACAAGGGATTACATGCGTTTGGTAAATTTATTACCAACTTCGTCATCAACAACTTTCAAGAAGAACCGTGCTTCTGAAAAAGGTGGCTGCACACACACCGGGGGGTGTTAATACTGCAACGCATTACATGCGTTTGGTAAATTTATTACTTTATTACTTGATTAATTAATTAATTAATTATAATAATTAACTAGTCATTTTCAATATGTGTATTTAATTAATAATATATATATGTACTTATATAGGTGGAGAGGGAACAAATGCCAATCACTTTGCCTGAGTTGCATTGCCACATGCATATGGTGGAGGAGACTGGTGAGTACGCTACAGATCGGGCGAGACGTATTCAGGTAAAACTACTTTTACAGGAGAGCTTCGAGGGTGGGATGGCTGAGTACCATCAGTCACAACAGAGCAGTGGGGCAGCTGTCGATCCAGTGGAGGAGGCTAGAGTAGCTCGTGATGTTTGGGAGAGAGCAGTTGGTCCCCAAAAGACTAATCGTCTGGCAGGATCAAGTGGTATTGGACCGACTCCTTTTCGAACAAGCATTATTTCGAGTCTATCAGATTCACATTCTGGATACTCGACTGGTCGCAATTATGTTCCCAATGCTGGCGAGTTGAATGATGTTAGGCAATTGACGCAGCAACTGAGCGAGGCTCAGCGTCAGATTGTCGAGCGGCAGGAGCAAAGTGATCGGGAAATGCAGGCGCTTCGGGAGCAGGCTAGGGTAGCTGAGGTGCGCATGGAGGAGCGCTTTAAGTTATTGCAGGATCAGATGATGTCTCAACACTCGAGGCCATCCTCATCAGCATCCTACCCGCCGCCGCCACAGCAACATTACTACCAGCAGCAGTATGCACCCCAGTATCCCCAGCCGTATGCACCCCAATATCCCCGCAGTATGCGCCATTCCAGCCATACCAGCAGCAGCATCAGTCACCCCGCCAGCCATACCAGCAGCCCCAACATCATTCACCCCTGATCCAGCCAAACCAGCAGTACCCCCAGCAGCGGTCACCCCCGCTGGACATTGATCTTAATGTTCAAATGTCATCGCTTAGTGCTTTACTTCAAGATGATGATACATATTATAATAATGTTGATGACATTGACCGGCAGACACCCCAGTAGCTTTAGATTATTTTATTTTTTTGTATGGATATTTTATTAATTGTATGGATATTTTTTTGGTGATAATATTTTACTGCTTTTCCCAATTTTTATTTTTTTAAATTAAAAATTAATTAGTTATTAGATTTTATTTTTTTTATCAATAATTAAAAAAATTAATAAAATAATATATTTTTTAATTAAAACGATTTTTTTAAAAAAATAATATTTATTTTTTAAAAATAATAATTTTTTTTTAAAAAAATGGTACTTTGCGGCGGATTTGTGTCCTTTGCGGCGGATTTGTGTCCTTTGCGGCGGAATTTTAAATAAAACGTTTTTTTTAAAAAAATTATATTTATTTTTTTGGCTTAAATACAGTTTTGGTCCCCCTATTTTGACCAATCCACGATTTTGGTCCCTAAAGTTTTAATTTGACGATTTTGGTCCCCCTATTTTCCCAATTTGAAAAATCATAGTCCCCCTCTTAAATAAGTCAAAATTGAAACTCAATTTTGACTTATTGTCCTATGTGGCAGCCTACGTGGCACCCCCCACCACCCCACCCCCACCCCACCCCACCCCACCCCACCCCCCACCGTGAACCCCCCCCCCCCCACCCCACCCCCATCGATCTCCCTTGATCTCCCTCGATCTCCACCGTGAACCCCCCTCCTTCGCACCTCCCTCTCTCTCTCTCTCGCTCACCGTCTCTCCCCTCCCCCCTCGATTTCCCTCTCTCTCTCGCTCACCGTCGCTCTCTCTCCTTCGCATCTCACCCTCGCTCGCCGTTCTCTCTCTGCGTTCGCTCTCCCCGCCGTTCTCTCGCTCGCCGTTCGCTCTCCCCCCCCCCTTCGCATCTCTCCGTTCGCTCTCCCCCCCCCCCCCTTCGCATCTCTCCGTTCTCTCTCTGCGTCTCTCTCTCTCTCTCTCTGCGAACTCTCTGGGGTAGGGGTGGGAAGAGGAACAGTGGAGGGTGGGGGGTGGGAGGGGGAACAGTGAAGGGGGGAGGAGGGGGAGGGAGAGCGACGGGGAGGGGAGGGAGAGGGAGAGCGACGGGGAGGGGAGGGAGAGCGACGGGGAGGGGGGTTCACGGTGGAGGGGGAGGGGGAACAGTGAAGGGGGGAGGAGGAACAATGAAGGGTTCACGAGGAAGAAGAAGGGGGGTGGGGGGTGCGCCTACGTGGCAGTCTGCGTGGACTGCCACGTAGGATGAGTGAGTCAAACTGAGTTTCAATTTTGACTTATTTAAGAGGGGGACTATGATTTTTCAAATTGGAAAAATGGGGGGACCAAAATCGTCAAATTAAAACTTTGGGGACCAAAATCGTGAATTGGTCAAAATAGGGGGACCAAAACTGTATTTAAGCCTATTTTTTTTAAATAAAACGGGTACTTTGCGGCGGATAACGGGTACTTTGCGGCGGATACTTTGCGGCGGATACTTTGCGGCGGATATTGGGCACTTTCCGGCGGATATTTTGCGGCAAAAAATTGTTCCTTCTCCGGCGGATTATCCGCCGCAAAGTTCCGGCGGAATTTGCGGCGCCACTAAATCCGCCGCAAACGTGCGGCGGATAATCCGCCGCAAAGCGTTTGCTTCGAGCTGGCTACCGGCGGCAAAATTCCGCTGCAAAGTCCAAATATCCGCCACAAATTTGGCTTTTGCGGCGGATTTTGCCCGCCGCAAAGTCCAATTTTTCTTGTAGTGCAATCACTGAAAACCAGTGAGAGCAGTGAAACCCTAGCAGAGAAGACGAACCAGAGAACAGCGTGGAACCAAGAAGAGAGAGAGGAGAGTCTTGAAAATCTGACCGGTTAGGTCAAAGAAAGGGTTTTATACCACGGGTCAGATAGCATCCGCGTGTTGATCCACAAAAACGGGTTCAAGTTCCGCAAAATCCAGTTTGGAGCAAGGTGGATCACTCCTGTTTTGTAAAGCTGTGAGCTGGGTCAAGTGGGCCTGAGAAGTGCTAATTGCACACCCCTGCTATCTGTTTTGCAACCTGAAAGAAAAGCAATTAAATGTTAGCAAATCCAACATGGTATCAATGAGCTAGTTACAATCCAGGGAAAACAGGAAAATTTCTAACTCTATCTCCTTCTTTGAGATTTCTTTAAGGTTCTTGTTAAGTGTCAAGAAAAATTTCTGTAATACAGCAAGTGACTGTGTGTGTGAGTTTTTTTTTCTTAAAGCTTCTTTAAATCTTTCCTATTTTAAAGCCTGCACAGTGTGAAATTGTGCAGCAGCAGTGGCTAATTGTTTTGTGTTTAAAAGTTTCACTTTGTAAGATGACAAGTGCAGGTTTAAACACACAAGTCCCTAAATTGGATGGGAAAAACTATGACAGATGGTGCATTCAGATGAAGACAGTTCTTGGCTGTCATGGGGTCTTGAGGATAGTCAAAGATGGCTTTGAGCCATTGCCTGAAAATCCTACTCCTGCCCAAACTAACACCTTCAATGAAAATGAGCAAAAGGATTTCAAAGCTATGTATCTCATTCATCAAGGATGTGATGAAACCAACTTTGATAGGATAAGGAATCTAGAGACTTCTAAGGCTGCCTGGGAAGCCTTAGAACAATACTACACAGGGGCTGCTCCTATTAAAGAAGAGAAGCTGCAGGCTCTAAGAGCTCAATATGAAACATTAAGGATGAAGGAAGGGGAGTGTATTTCTGACTTCTTTATAAGGTTAAAGAAAATCACTAATACTATGACAATGTATGGGGAAACTCTTACAGAAAAGGTGATCTGTAAGAAAGTCCTAAGGTCCTTGACTAAGAAGTTTGGCTGGGTAGTCAACAATATTGAAGATACAACTCTACCAGATGACTTTAAAGTGGAAGAGCTCCAAGCAAAGCTTGAAGCAAAGGAGCTAAGAATAAATCTGCTAAAAGATGAAGAAGACCAAGCATTATTCACCAAAGCTAAGGGTAAGAAAGGAGCCACAGACAGCAGCCAATCAAGTAAGCCTAATTGGTCTAAAGGTAAGTAAGGTAAATCTAACTCTAAATCTGATTTCAATAAGGGAGATAGCAATGCATCTAAAAGGAAAGACAAGTCTAAAGTGCAATGCTACAAATGCGATAAGTATGGGCACTATGCTACTGAGTGCCCTACTAGAAAGGACCCTAAGTCCAAAGAAACTGACACTGAAGCCAATGTGGCTAAAGAAGATTCTGATTCAGAATCTGACCATGTAGCTTTTAGCATGATTACTGATGAACCAGAGGAGATAGAGACTAAGGAAGTCTCTGTGATCACTGGTGAATTAGAAGAAACAGAAACTAGGGAAGTTTCTGTGACTACAGTTGAACCAGAAACAAACTAAGATAGTTTATGTGAGTTCTAAAGCTGAAACAGAAACTAAGGTAGTTTCTGTGAACTCTGAAACTGTGATTTCAGAAACTGTGATTTCTGAATGTGTAAATTTAGAATCTGTGAGTTCTGTGACTGAGCCTAAGACAGAAACTAAGGAAGTTTCGGTAGTTACTAAAATTGAAAGACCTATGGGAACTGGCACTATTTGTGTGCTAGGAAAACAGCCTTTGGAAAGGCTGAAATCTGAATTGAATAACAGAGTGTATGCTGCATATTCATCTATATATGTGCAGGCCATTTAATGTGTTGATATTATGTGGTAATAGTTATGTTCTAACTTGTGTAGATGAATACTCAAAACTGTGGGTCTATCTAATCAAAACCAAAGGAGAAGCTTTGGTCAGTTGGTGTGTTTCAAATTGTTTCAGGAAATGGCTGAAAGACAAGGAAGCTGTCCTAAGGAGAGAAGCAACCTTAAAGACCCTATGAGGAGGAAATTTGACATTGAAGAATCTGCTACACCAGATTCAGAATCAACTGGCCAAGTTATGACTAGGGGACAGAGGCTGAAACAACCTCTAAGGAGGTTGACAGGTTGTGAACTTGTCACAGAAGGTAAAGTGTATGAAGGAAATCTCATACACTATGCCATGAGGACAGATTCAGAACCATTGGACTATGGCTCAACAAAAAGGCAAGTGGCTGACTGGTTTACAAAAATCCTCAAGGGGAAGGTACTAGTTAAGCTTAAGAAGAGAGATATGGTTGGTTGCTTTCTAACTAAGAATGCAACCTCTAAAGCTACTGCTTGGGGGCTTGTCCCAAGTTGTTTATGTTCTATTGCTAGTCCAGTGGCATGTCCTGATGATTTAGACTCTCTCTAAGCTCAAATCCTTCTAGGCTTAAAGAAGGGTTCTAGTTTTTAGGGCTTAGCTTAAGGAAGGGTATTGGGTTTTTAAGCAAAACCCTAAAAACTCTAACAGCTTCTTTTAAACAGAAAACTAGCCGTTGGAATTAATATCAAATGAGTTCCTGTTTACAGTTTGTTTCTTACAGCTGTAACAAAGTTAGTTACTAACTAACTACTAGTTTGTTAAACAGAGAACAACGTGGAACCAAGAAGAGAGAGAGGAGAGTCTTGAAAATCTGACCAGTTAGGTCAAAGAAAGGATTTTATACCACGGGTCAGATAGCATCCGCGTGTTGATCCACAAAAACGGGTTCAAGTTCCGCAAAATCTAGTTTGGAGCAAGGTGGATAACTCCTGTTTTGTAAAGCTGTGGGCTGGGTCAAGTGGGCCTGAGAAGTGCCAATTGCACACCCCTGCTATCTGTTTTGCAACCTGAAAGAAAAGTAATTAAATGTTAGCAAATCCAACAAGATTGAATAGAAAAAGTATTAATCGAGAGCGAAAATTAGTTACAATAAATGTAAGATTCATCTCTTAATTTTGCGACACCAAATTTGTGACAGATTTCCATTTTTCCATCACTAATTTTAAGGCTTAAATATGTTTTTAGTCCTTGTAAATATGGCATTTTTATTATTTTAGTCCCTGTCATTTTTTTTTAAATAAGTCACTGCAAATATGAACGTTTTTCTTTTTAACCATTCTGTTAACTTTTCTGTTAAAAAATGGTGATGTATCTAACACCAGTCATATTTGGCTTTACATGTCATTATTTTTCATTTTCTATTATTTATAATCTATTAATTCCCCAATTTAATCTAGGGATCATGACCATTCCTTCGTCTTCATTCCTCTCTCTCAAAATCCATTCCATCTCTCTGAACACTCCTCCTCTTCTTCTTCTCCATGCTTATCCCTCTAATTTAAAGGAAGATATTCTAGAAAAAAGAGCAAATGCTTACTGTCTAAGAGTCCCATAGGTGAACATCTCGGTCACAAAGTTGATGTGCCTATTGGCTGTATCAACCCAGGAAGTTGTAGAACTTCATGATGGTTTGTGGTTCAATGTTTTGAGAAGATGAATTTCACTGTATAAACCTCTCAATGTCTTCAGGATTTTGCAAAAAGTCATAAAGCTTTACTTGATTCCTTGCTACTTCTATTCCTTTATACTCATCAAATGCTCTATAGCAATAGCTGCAACAAATGAATATGGCCTCATGTAAAGAAAAAAAACATTTTGATGAAACCTCACAATTGTTCCACTTAAACAAGAATGAAAAGGGTAAAATCTCAAATTCAAAACCAAGAGATCATTAGACTAAGCATGTACAACACTTGCAGCACCATTTATGCTTCGTTTTTTATTATATTTTGTTATGGATTGGGCCGCGCGCCCCATCTAAGGCTTAACCAAACCCGCAGCTCCATTCAACATCTGGTTGGGCCAATTCGCTGAGGCCCAAAGCCAGCGACTGGATCCATGAATGGACGACCAAGATCTAAACCCTAGATTGGACGGCTCAGCTTGATTAGGTCAAACACACCCTGGCTTCTATAAATAGCCACCAGCACAGTGCCCAAGGGATGCACACTTCCCAACATTTACCCGTAGCCGACTTCACTCGCTGACTTGAGCGTCAGAGTGTCTTTGCAGGTACGACCCCCCCTCGGATCGGAGCTCGGTTGATCAAGATCAGACACTACCAACTATCTAGGATTGTCCACAAATTCCGAGATAAGGTACAGATCATCTTTGCTATTCTGTAAAGAGACAACTGCCCTGGGGCCTGCACCATCCATAGACCATAATCCTCCTTCTTATCTACCACACCACGCTTCCTTCGGTTCTCCGAAACACAGTACAACTACACTACACTGCACAAATAACTTCATCACAACACAACACTTCTAAATCAATGGACAAAATTAATCACAGAGTGAGAAACAATGACTCTCTGCATTCCTTATGACTAGCCCTCATACTCGTGCGATGCACAGGGTCGGCTAAATTTGCTTTGTGTAAAATATGGTTCTTTTTTTAGTTTGGACCATTGTTATCTACCTACGGAGTGTCCAAGACTTTCAAGTAACGAAAGACTTATGCCACTCGTGTTAGGAGCAAATTTCACACTGACCAACACCGAGTTTGTCCACTGCGGGAATCGAACTCGGAAGCACCGAGTCTACCCCCGTGTCCCAGGGTAGCCTATGCAGTGGACCAACGGTGTTGGTTTGTAAAACTGAGAACAACTGTGAATAAAAATTAAATTATAACTCTAAATTAAATAAGAAAATTATAAAATTAAAAAAGAATATTAACAAAGACGTTGAAATTAAATCCATAGATAATAGAAAGAAAATATCTAAAGAATTTTAATAACATAAATCATATTTATGACATGTAAATATAAAAAGTATATATCACATATTATATATTGAAAGACAAAGAAGCAACTCTTCAATAGTCTAATGTCATTTTTTGTTTTCATTAGTATATTAATCAATTAATTTTATTCAAGTTATATGTTCAATTAAGCATCTCAAATGCATAATTAAAATTAGCAACATCTCGAGAACTATAAACAAAGTTGAAAGAAGATGATGTGGGTTCTATTGTAAATGCTACAACGCAGTACTCAACTATAAAATAAAGATGAAAATATAAGCACCAAAACAAAGTTGAAATAAGATGATGTGGGGTTCTATTGTAAATGTGACTGAAACTTCCGCGGGAGTAATTGCCAATAAATGTCGTTGCATGAATGCGAAGAATACAACAAAAATAAAAAGTGAAACGTGTGGCTATATCGTGCAGGGTTGGATGAAAACCACCAATGAAATAAAAACACTTATACAAAAGATTTTTGTGATAGGCAAAGTGATTAGGAATTAATGAGTACATCTATACAAAGTTGAAAGAAGATGATGAGGGGTTCGACTGTAAATGTGGCTGAAGTTCCTTGTGAACTCAAATAGCTATATTTTAACTTATTTACGCCAACAATATAATGTCACTTTTTATTTTCATTAGTATAATAATGAACTACTTTTATTCAAGTCATATGTTCAATTAAGCACCTCAAATACAAAACTAAAATTAGCAGTAAGATCTCGTGGACTATAAAAAAAGTTGAAGAAGATGGTGAGGGGTTCTATTGTAAATGTGGTTGAAGTTCTCGTGGGAGTAAACACTGCTACGCGATATTCGAATATAAAAGAAAGATAAAAAACAACACAACTACAAAGTGAAACACTTGGGCATCATGTAGGGTTTGATGAAAACCACTAATAAAATAGAAACACCTATACAAAGTGGAAAGAAAATGATGTGGGGTTCTATTGTAAGAGAAAGAAAAGAAGACAACACAAAGGTAAAGTGAAATACGTGGGTATCATGCAAAGTTGGATGAAAACCACCAATAAATTAGAAGCACCAAAACAAAGTTATGGGGGGGTTTCTATTGTAAATGTGGTTGAAGTTCCCACATGAATAGGTATCTATGGTATATTGTATATTGCAAGAAAAAGACGGAATTCTCAGTAATGATGGATGCAACCAAACCCGAAGTGAGGAGTTATTCCTATAAACCGTAAATCCTCAAAAATTTAAGAAATATATTTATGATTTGGTTGTGAGCGAACTAAATGGATTCAATAGATATGTTAGATTCACAATAATATGGTTCTAAAAAATATTAGGAGAATAAGTATAAAAAGAAATTATTTTTTAAAAGGTTCAGAAAAATATGGTTCTAGAAAATTTAAATAGAATAAGTATAAAATGAAATTTATTTCTTAAAGTGGTGAAATTAGTAAAAGGGTGAGTTGCATGAGTAAGTGTCATGAAATTGTTTTTTTTAACCAAACCGGTTATTAAGTAACAGACTTTGAGTATTTGAACAGTTAATTTTTTTTCCCAAACTCTAAAGTACTCCAAAACGCACCACTCAACATCACACTTTACTTATTTTGTCACAAAATTATTATTTTTTCACCAAACCGGTTACTGAAGAACAAACATTGCGTATTTGAACAGTTAAACTTTTTTGTGAATCCTAAAGTACACTAAAACACACCACATAGCATCTCACTTTACGTATTTGTTGCACCCCGAAAAATCCCCGGTTTGGGTTTCTCAATGTACAACGTGGAAAAAGTTGGAGCCGCCACCAATATTTTAATTTTAAGACCAAAACATTGAAAAAAGGTCTTTTGAACAAGGTGGATGGTCTTTTGAAACTAGAGATATAGGTTCGGGGGTCGATTACGTGCGAGGAAGGTGTTAGCACCGCGCACGTCCTTTCTACCGAAAGGGAACCTCTAATTAAATGTGTGGTTTTAACGTTTGATTTGAAAAATACCTAGATTTGCCTATTTATTTCTTTGTTTGAAGACGAATGAGAAAACTTACTGGAAATTTTATTTTTGGTGAGAAAGGGGGAAAAAAAAAGGGTTTTTAGAAAAAAGTGCTTGACGGGACATGGCCCGCTCCTACGTATCTCCCGGTGCGATGGAGAATTCAAAGCTACGTAGTTCTTGGTTAGAAAATGTTTGTGTGTTGGTGTTTTTTAATATAGAAATTGTTTATTTTGCACTTGACAGGGGCGTGGCCCTGCTCCTACGTATCTCCGGGTGGAGAATCAAAGGCGACGTAGTTCTAGGTTCTTTTTGAAAAGTTTTTGTTTTTTTATCTTTTTTAGTGAATTTTTGAAATAGGACGAGCATTAGCAAATGATTAAACTAGCAGAGGCTATGATGAATCACTGCTAAATGCTCAAAAAGAGTTGTACCGCTAGTCAAACGAACAAAGGTTCTGACGGACTATTGATGACAACTTGTTTTTATTATCTTCTTGAAAGTGATTTTCGAAAGAGATTGATTTGTACGATGATCAAACTAACAAAGGTTATGATGGACCATCGTTTATTATTCTTATGAGAAAAAGACATTGCCACTAATAGCTAAACGAACAGAGGCTCTGATGAGCTATTAGCAACAATGGGTTTGAAAATGATTCTTTTTGTTTGTTTTTATGAAAATAATTTGTTTATGGGGATGAAAAGAATTTTTATTTGTTGCGCTTGACGAGAACGTGGCTCGCTCCTACGTATCCCAAACGGGAATCAAAGCGACGTAGTTCTAATTAAAAAATGTTTTTGAAAGGGTTTAAAAGGGGCAAGCTGAATCACCCGAGACCATCTTCACCACTTAGAACATGATGCACTAGGCATAAGTGGGAATCATATGGTTCGTCATCAACAATGGACGATAACATACAAGAACGAGTGGATAAATGCTATAGCTAAGTTTAAATCACATGGATCACAATAACTAAATATTAACAAATGAAAAGACTGAAATACCTCTGATGAAGACAGATATTACAAATCTGAAGAACGCAAATCCCGACTAACTCTTGCAGAAGATCGACTCTGACGGATCAACGGAACGAATAGAGCGAAAAATAAAGCGTAGAAGAGTTTTTTTTTAAAATGTGAGGGATCTCGCAAAAACGAGTTTTTTCTCTGATCTCGTGAAAAATGCGTCCCTTTGAAATGAAAAATGAGCTTCCTATTTATAGGAAATCAGATTTGATCTATTTTAGGAAACTAGGTAATCGATTATGTTGGAAATAACTTGGGAGATGTAATCGATTATGTGCCTTGGATCTCAGATTCAATAATCGATTATGTGCTTCAAAAGGGGAAGGGGATAATCGATTATTTGCTTGTTTTCATAGAGCAAATAATCGATTATTTGCTTGAATGAAATAAGAAGGTAATCGATTATTTGCTTTCCTGAAAATATGGGCATCTTAATAATCGATTATGTGCTTCAAAAGGGGAAGGGGATAATCGATTATTTGCTTGTTTTCTTAGAGCAAATAATCGATTATTGGCTTGAATGAAACAAGTAGATAATCGATTATTTGCTTGATTTTCAGAGTAGATAATCGATTATTTGCTTGAAGGAAGGATATGACGTAATCGATTATTTCCTTATTCATCAAGAATACATTATATGCATGATAAAATCAATTTTATACTTTCTAAAAAATTATTTTCATGCATGAGGCTTATTAAAAATATTTTCATGCAAAAATTATGTTTATAGACCCTTTTGTGAGAAATGACCAAAATGCCCTTTTTGACCCTAAAAACCCTAATTTCCCAAAAAGTGCATTCTAACCCTAAAAATGATTTCAAAAACTTTGGAATGATTTCTAGGACCCAAAATGCAATGCATAAGTTATTTTTTATATTTTTCTTTTTGTGTGGAAAATTAGGGTTTGGACCTAAGCCGGACAAAATTGGGGTATGACAGCTGCCCCTCTTTATCTGAATTTTAACGAGGAATATGAATTGGCCGAAACATATTCCAAGGCAAAATGAAGATAAAGAATTCAGAAATTATACCGATTTTGTCCACTTGGGAAAACCCGAATTTTCCTCTTTTTTCTTTTTCTATATTTTTTGAAAAGATGGGCACTTTCGTGCAGAAAGCGGTAAAGTGGGCACTTGGCGTGCAGAAAGCAGTAAATGGGCACTTGGCGTGCAGACTGAAAGGTAAAATGGGCACTTGCGTGTAGACAGAAAAGTAAAATGGGCACTTGGCGTGCGAATAGAAAAGTAAATGGGCACTTGGCGTGCAAACAGAAAAGTAAAATGGGCACTTGCGTGCAGAAAACGGTAAATTGCCCAGGCTGGCTAAAACCTGTAATCCTTAAACGAACTCTTGACGAATCCGAGTTTGCACGTGGCTTTGAGGAGCACGCTTCCTGTTGGCCTTTTCGAGCGACCGGGGGGATCGTTATCAGCTCCGGAACTGATATACTGATCAATGCACGGCGTCCACTGTATCTTAGGCTGATACAACTATTCCGTTGAACCTCACATGGGGCTGCGGTCCATCGCGTTGCTCGTACACGATGTGAGACCTGGGCAGAAGGGAGCGATGATCTCTGTGCTCCAATCCGCAATGCGCGCTTGAGCGCTCTCTTTTCTTTTCTCTCCTTCTTTTCTATTTCTCTTTTTTCTTCTTTTTTTTTTTCTTTCTGAACTCCCAACTTGGGGGAACATTTTCTGGAATCTGGGGGCGAGGGCTAACACCGAAGTGCTCATCCTCTCTTTGTACCTGTAGCTGAAAATGAATAAATGCATGCAATGCAAATGCCATGATTGCTGTTTTCTTTTTTCTTATGATGAATGATGAGTTTCTTATTTCCTTTGTCTATGTCGGATGAATGCATGATCTTTTACTGTTCCTATATGCTTGATGAATGCAATGATTTTCCTTCTCTTCTCTTGTCTGTACGCAATGCATGATTTTCTTTTTCTTTTACTTATGAATGCATGATTTTCTACTGTTCTTATATGCTTGATGAATGCAATGCCTGACTTTATTTGTTTTTTTTTTTTTGCTTTTCTCCTCTTTGGTTCCTCTTTTTGCTCTTTTAAGAAACAAGGGTATGCGAATGCAAAGCTTTGGTGTTTGATGAATGCTCATGTATTTTAATGGAATGACAGATGACATGTAATGGAAAACTTTTCTTTTTTTTGTCTTTTTTTCTATGAAGTGTGAATATTGCTGATGAATAACATGAAATGATGAATGACATGGGATGGTTTAGTTTTTTTTTTTTATGAGATGCCAGTATTGATGTGATGCAACTGTATTGCTTTGATGTTTGAATGCAAATGTATGCGGTGATTGATGCTCTTGTTCTAACTTCTGTTTGTTTCTTTTTGCTTCTTCTATGAAATGCAAACATTAATATGATGCAATGCTTTGATGTTTGATGCAATGATTCTTTCTTTTGTGGAAATGCTAACGTTAATATGATGCATATGCAATGCTTTAATGTTTGATGATTGAATGACAAAGGAATGCTGAATGATATGGAATGCTGGACGACAGGGAATGTTTTTGTGTTGCCTTTGTGGTTTCTTATCTTTGTTTGCTTTCTTTGCTTTTTTTTTATGAAATATCTGATGCAAAATGTAATGCTCTAATGATGAATGACATACAATGATTTTTTCTTTTCCCTTTTTTATGAAGTGCGTGTATGCAAATGCAATGCTTGAGAGTTGTGAAATGCCTTGGTTTATTTGATGGAATACTAAGTTATGGACTTGACATTAGTCTGATTTAAGGATCACAACGAGTCTGGTTTATGGGCCGACAAGCCTGGTTTATGGAGCAATATGTGTCTGCATACTGGTCTGATTTATGGACCCTAAAGGTATGGTTTAAGGACACGAAGGTCAGGTTTATGGATCACAATGATCTGGTTTAAGGACACAAAGGTCTGGTTTGATCGCATGGAATGCCAGCGTATGCAATGGAAGGCTTCGTTTTGTTTTTTCTATGAGATGCATGATGCAAATGCCATGATTGCTATTTTCTTTTTCTTTCTCTTATGATGAATGCAAATGCCTGAATTTCTCTTTTTCTTTACTTTATTATCATTATTTTCCTGCCTGATAAATGCATGATTTTATGCATGATGAATGTAATGCATGACTGTGTTTGTTTATTGCCCCCTTTTTTTTTTTTGCTACTTTTTTATTTTTGCTGGTTCAGCCAACCCGCGACACTCATGACACGAGACTGAGGAACCTGTTGGACTTGCGGGGCTCATGGGCCGAGTGCATGTTGGTCTTGACTTTGCTGGTTTGAAGCAATCGTGGATGTAGTTGCTTTCTCTTGCATGATTGACTGATTTTGAGGGTGTGCTTTCTCTCAGGACTCTTAAGAATTTCGTAATGATTTGCAATGCTCTATGATGTATGCACATGTTTTACAGTTCAGGACCATCATCATCATAAAACGTTTATTTTGAGCAGAAAAAGCAGAAAATAAAAGAGTGAACAGATACGAGAAATTTGAACTTTATTAATGTGGAAACCGGTCGCACAAGAAGTTACGCCGATTATTTATTACACTTGAAAGTTTAAACTGTAAAAAGACACGAAAAAGGAGAGAAGCTGAATTCTGACTGTCTGTCTCTGTGGAACAGTGCCAAACATCTATGTCCTTGACCTTGATCACTCCCTCATCCAAGCTTGTAGGAGAGTTGTATGCCTTTTTTTACTTTTCATGCCTAAGTTTTCAGACCCTAATTTTTGCCTGGATCGCCCTTTGCGGGTTTTCAATCCACCGGGTCGCTCTGATTTTGCCTAGGTCGCCCTTTGCGGGTTTTCAACCTAGCGAGCTAATTCTTACTTGGCTTGTCTTTCTCTTTTTTCATCTATTTCTTTTAGGCAATACTTCTTCACTTGATCTGAATTGACTGGATTCCTGAGATCTTCGCCGTCTATGTTTATGAGTATCGGCGCTCCTCTGGAAAAAGCTTTCTTGACTTCACATGGACCGTCATAAGTGGGCCTCAACTTCCCACGGAGTCAGTCCGGATAGGTAGGATCTTTTTGAGTACAAGGTCTCCTTCGCCGAATTCTCGAAGACGGACTTTCCTGCCGAAAGCTGCCTTCATCTTTTGTTGGTACAACTGGCCATGGCGCAGGGCAGCAATTCTTTTCTCTTTAATGAGATTCAGTTGATCTAGACGAGCTTGGACCCATTTGCTTCTTCTAACTTGACCTCCATGACTCCTTGTAGAGAGGGTATTTCAACCTTGACGAGAAGGACTGCTTCTGACCCATACACTAGAGAAGAAAGGGGGTTGCCCCTGTATGATTTCAATGAATGTGAGTGCGACAAGGGATGAGATAGGTGTAGGGTCAATTTCCCCAGTTGTAGGAGGGGTGAAGAGCGACAGAATTGCCCCACTTGGCATATTGTAAACAAATGAATTTACTTGTCCTTGAGCTAAAACCTTGAGAAAACAACAGCAATCAATCATTGATCGGGATGGACCTTTCGGGATTGTGGTGTTTTGTGGAGGAGAGATGAGTAAGCTTAATGAAGTATTTGGGGCTAATGGCAGGATGATTTTTATTCGGTGTTGGCTGTTGATCGATGATTTATGATGGTTAACTGGCTTGATGAGGTATTAGGAGGTTTTATTCCTGGCTAAGGGTCTGGGGAGGGCAGGCTGTCGAGGTCAAAGGAGAATGTTGGCGGTTTATGAGAGGAGAGGTGCATGGAAATGAGAAAGTGTTTGAAGGTTTATTGAGACAAGGATCTCTTGGGTTTTGTGGTAACATGTACCAACTCACCACTTACATTTCTTTTGTATTTTTCTTTTGGTTTTGGAATTTTCCTTTTTGAATGATTTTCCTTCTTTGACTTTTTCTTTCTTTTTTTTTTTTGAGCTTGGGTGAACTGATAAAGAACGATGCACTGTTTTTTTTCGAGGTAATCCTTGTCTAAGGTGACTTTTGGATTTTTGGCTTTTTCTTGGCTTAAGATGGGTCGGAAAGGATTTTGTTTTTCTCTTTGGGATTTTCTTGGCTTACGGTGGGTAGGAGAGGATTTTGTTCTTGGATATGGAATGGTGGTCCAACTTCATTTCAAATCATGATTGCTTATTTCCTCAAAAATTAACTCTGGGACAATAATTCACTTATTTTCATGCACTTGCCCTTCTTCTTTATTTCCCTTTTGAGCTCTAATTTTCCTTTATTGGAGCACCCATCTTGACCTCTTTCTTGTTCTCAGCGGTCCCCAAGTTGATCACTTCAGCGGATTCCCCGTGACGCTGAATAACCCTTTTTCCTTGCTTCATTAACTTTCTGGAGGATTTTCCCGGTCTTTCTCAACGTCCCACTCTGCTTGATTGATAAGGTGATCAAAGTCAAAATATGGACCGTTGGCACTGTTATTTTGAGAGACAATTGCTGTGGATTTGCTTTTTGCCGAGGCGAAAAAGCAGAATGGAAGGTGAGACAAGCAAGCAAAAATAATAAAGAAAAGAAGAGACACATGAAATGAAAAGGAATTGATTTTTATTGATTGGAATTCAAAAACAACGTTTTTATTGATGATGATGATTTAGAAAATAAAAACATGTGCGTCCCTAACAACTGGTCCTGTGGCCTTGGGCAGAGCCACAGGGTTGCATTACAAATGACTACTTTAAATCAAAGGTCCCAGGAGGATCAACAGTCTTTCAATTCTTTAATTCTTTCACCAGCACTGCCGCGACAAACCAGGTTTGCACCACCCTCATCCTTGATGACAGCAATTTGATCGTGCTGTTCCTCTTCCTCACCCCATCCTGTGGGCTGGATGTCTTCTATTCGGATTTGAGCACTCTCGGGAGCATCATATCTGACCAAGTAGTCAAACTTTCCACTGGGCTCCCCTAGGGTATCCCAACATCCCTCTTTCACAGGCACCACTGTTACTTCCTCATTGATTTCTTCTTCATCTTCAATATCATGGGTCCCTATCTGAACCACGCACCGATCTATCAGGTCTTGCAGGATCACCTTAAAGCTTTCGCAATTCCCCACGCATGCGAAATCAGCACATCCTTCTTCATGGCAACACCCCTTTTTAACCACTCCAGCATGACATAACTCAGAGTAGATAACATCCAACGGGGTCTTAACCTTCTTCACGTCCTTTACCAATTGCCCGACAGAACCTTCTAAAGCGTTGATAGCTGGCCTTTGATGATCTGGCACTGGATCAGTCGTTGTGCTTGGGCTGTCCTGTTTGAACGAGATCCACCTAGCATCTACTAGGTCTTGCACTACATGCTTGAAGGCTTTACAGTTCTCCACGACATGCCCCACCGCTCCCTCATGGAAGGCACAGGTATTGTTAGGGTTGTATCTTCTGAAATATGGTGGTCGGACGGGTTTCATTGGTCTTGTGGTAATGAGCTTGTTTGTGATGAGGTAGTTAAAGAGATCTGTGTATGGCATGGGGATGGAGTCAAACTGACGCGACTTTCTTCATTCCCCTATAGCATTGTTGGCGCCAATAGGATTGCAGGGGACTCTTCCTCTTTTTATCTCGACTTCGAGTCTTGCCCCTACTCTGATCACATCTGAGAAGCTTGAAGGTCCCCTTCCGATCAGACGTTTGTAGAAAACAGCTGGGAGGGTATCCATGAACATAGACACTATTTCCTTCTCAGTCAACGGGGGCTTCACTTGTGCAGCTACACTTCTCCACCGCTGGGCATATTCCTCAAAAGACTCACGATCTTTCTTGCTCATAAACTGTAACTGAGACCGGTCTGGAGCTGGGTCCAAGTTATGCTGGTAGTACTTCAGAAATGCTTTAAAGAGATTCTTCCAACTATGAACATCGGAGGATGGCAGCTGCATATACCAGTCTAGAGACGCTCCAGTCAGACTGTTTTGAAAGAAATGGATCAGCACTTTATCATCATGGGCATAAGCTGCCATCTTCCTAACATACATCTTCAGATGATTAGATGGACACCCAGTGCCGTGATATTGATCAAAGTCAGGTACTTTGAATTTAGGAGGAATGAAAGTAACAACTCCTCCAGGATTTTCAACAGCGATAGCCCCAACAGCGGCCTCACCCCTCTGCAGCATACTCATTTCTTCGGTTATCTGTGCTTCTTCAGCTTTAGTCTTCGGAGCTTGACTCTCCCGATCCAGCTGCTCAGGATTAAGAACCTCTGCAACTAACTCCTCCTGGCTCCGGCGGCCCTTATTCTTAAGATTCCGATTACTAGCCATAAACCTTGATTGCAGACGGGTGGAGTATCGGTGTTGGTGAACCAGCTTACCTTTCATCTGTTTGTTTAGATTTTTATTACATAAGAATCAAAATAAATGTATGAATGGATGTATGAATGTATGTACAATGTTTACTTGATGCCGGGAACTACAGGTGCCTTATCTTGTCACAAGCGCATAAGCTTTTTGTTTTTGATCTAGGAAGTGAAGTAAACGAGGAATCGAAATAGCAACTCAACCTTCTTCATAACTGGGAAGCGAGAAGTAAGTGAAGCCTTGCTATTCGATTCTATTCTGATGCACATATGACAAGACGGTACACTATTTGGTGATCCCCAGCAAGCAGAATGCAAATGAGATGTAATATGAATGCAAGTAAATGAATGCGGTATGATGCAATTATGATATGAATGATGCGTGTGGAAAAGATAAAGGCGATGCATATGGACGGAAGTTCAAAAATTGAGGAGCCACGCTACGTGCCGCCTCACGCACTGGTTTATTTGATGAAGGGAAATATATTCTTTTTGATTTTGTTGTTTTTTCGAAAATCGTTGAAGGAAAAAAAAACTAAACTAGATGTAATAATGCAACACACAATTTTGGAAAAGCCCTTGTGACCTAAGAAGAGGTGAGACCTACGATCTAGGGCAATTTAAAGGGTAATCCTCCCATGTAGCTCTATTCACTCCCTTACAAAGGTCATCAGAGCCACGGTCTCTTTCACGAAATTCCTTGTAAATGCAGCAAACTGCTAGGTACAAGGTATCGTGGAAGAGCACAACTCTGATTGAAACTTTCGCGAGTAGCCAAACGGACAAAGGTCCTGATGGGCTCCCACTACTCGAATCCACTCATCCTATGGTATCCTAACAGACCTGGGTTATGGTCTTTTTCTCTAATCATATAATCTCGGGGTACAAGTGTAGTGTGTGTGAAGGGCATTTTCCTTAGCACTACCCCCACCTGAAATGAAAACCAGAGCAGTCCAGATAATAGCATGTTGTCTACCCTATGGTTCAATATTATTCAAATACAACTAGCCTAGGATACCAACAACAAACACATTACTTACTTCAGAAAGGGAATTGAGAAGAAGGGAACAACAAAAAAGACAAATGCATATGCCTCTAATCAATGATAAGAAAGAAAGGCAAACAAGGTACTAATCAAATCAACAATACATTAAACCACACATTTTAATTAGTTAGGCTTGACCCTCGTTTTTTTTAAAAAAATGTCCCCAGTGGAGTCGCCAGCTGTTGCACCCCGAAAAATCCCCGGTTTGGGTTTCTCAATGTACAACGTGGAAAAAGTTGGAGCCGCCACCAATATTTTAATTTTAAGACCAAAACATTGAAAAAAGGTCTTTTGAACAAGGCGGATGGTCTTTTGAAACTAGAGATATAGGTTCGGGGGTCGATTACGTGCGAGGAAGGTGTTAGCACCGCGCACGTCCTTTCTACCGAAAGGGAACCTCTAATTAAATGTGTGGTTTTAACGTTTGATTTGAAAAATACCTAGATTTGCCTATTTATTTCTTTGTTTGAAGACGAATGAGAAAACTTACTGGAAATTTTATTTTTGGTGAGAAAGGGGGAAAAAAAAAGGGTTTTTAGAAAAAAGTGCTTGACGGGACATGGCCCGCTCCTACGTATCTCCCGGTGCGATGGAGAATTCAAAGCTACGTAGTTCTTGGTTAGAAAATGTTTGTGTGTTGGTGTTTTTTAATATAGAAATTGTTTATTTTTGCACTTGACAGGGGCGTGGCCCTGCTCCTACGTATCTCCGGGTGGAGAATCAAAGGCGACGTAGTTCTAGGTTCTTTTTGAAAAGTTTTTGTTTTTTTATCTTTTTTAGTGAATTTTTGAAATAGGACGAGCATTAGCAAATGATTAAACTAGCAGAGGCTATGATGAATCACTGCTAAATGCTCAAAAAGAGTTGTACCGCTAGTCAAACGAACAAAGGTTCTGACGGACTATTGATGACAACTTGTTTTTATTATCTTCTTGAAAGTGATTTTCGAAAGAGATTGATTTGTACGATGATCAAACTAACAAAGGTTATGATGGACCATCGTTTATTATTCTTATGAGAAAAAGACATTGCCACTAATAGCTAAACGAACAGAGGCTCTGATGAGCTATTAGCAACAATGGGTTTGAAAATGATTCTTTTTGTTTGTTTTTATGAAAATAATTTGTTTATGGGGATGAAAAGAATTTTTATTTGTTGCGCTTGACGAGAACGTGGCTCGCTCCTACGTATCCCAAACGGGAATCAAAGCGACGTAGTTCTAATTAAAAAATGTTTTTGAAAGGGTTTAAAAGGGGCAAGCTGAATCACCCGAGACCATCTTCACCACTTAGAACATGATGCACTAGGCATAAGTGGGAATCATATGGTTCGTCATCAACAATGGACGATAACATACAAGAACGAGTGGATAAATGCTATAGCTAAGTTTAAATCACATGGATCACAATAACTAAATATTAACAAATGAAAAGACTGAAATACCTCTGATGAAGACAGATATTACAAATCTGAAGAACGCAAATCCCGACTAACTCTTGCAGAAGATCGACTCTGACGGATCAACGGAACGAATAGAGCGAAAAATAAAGCGTAGAAGAGTTTTTTTTTAAAATGTGAGGGATCTCGCAAAAACGAGTTTTTTCTCTGATCTCGTGAAAAATGCGTCCCTTTGAAATGAAAAATGAGCTTCCTATTTATAGGAAATCAGATTTGATCTATTTTAGGAAACTAGGTAATCGATTATGTTGGAAATAACTTGGGAGATGTAATCGATTATGTGCCTTGGATCTCAGATTCAATAATCGATTATGTGCTTCAAAAGGGGAAGGGGATAATCGATTATTTGCTTGTTTTCATAGAGCAAATAATCGATTATTTGCTTGAATGAAATAAGAAGGTAATCGATTATTTGCTTTCCTGAAAATATGGGCATCTTAATAATCGATTATGTGCTTCAAAAGGGGAAGGGGATAATCGATTATTTGCTTGTTTTCTTAGAGCAAATAATCGATTATTGGCTTGAATGAAACAAGTAGATAATCGATTATTTGCTTGATTTTCAGAGTAGATAATCGATTATTTGCTTGAAGGAAGGATATGACGTAATCGATTATTTCCTTATTCATCAAGAATACATTATATGCATGATAAAATCAATTTTATACTTTCTAAAAAATTATTTTCATGCATGAGGCTTATTAAAAATATTTTCATGCAAAAATTATGTTTATAGACCCTTTTGTGAGAAATGACCAAAATGCCCTTTTTGACCCTAAAAACCCTAATTTCCCAAAAAGTGCATTCTAACCCTAAAAATGATTTCAAAAACTTTGGAATGATTTCTAGGACCCAAAATGCAATGCATAAGTTATTTTTTATATTTTTCTTTTTGTGTGGAAAATTAGGGTTTGGACCTAAGCCGGACAAAATTGGGGTATGACAGTATTTTGTCAGGAAATTATTATTTTTAGCAAACCGGTAATTGAGGAACAAACGTCGCGTATTTGAACACCTAAATTTTTTTTTCGGATCGTAAAGTACTCCTTAAAATATGGAAAAGAAAAAATGACTAAAGTACTCCAAAACACACTACTTAGCACTGCACTCTACATATTTTATCACGAAATTATTTTTTTCTTTTCGAAACCAGTTATTGAGGAACGAACTACACGTATTTGAACAGTTAAATTATTTTCTAAACCCTTAAGTATACAAAAACACACTGCTTAGCATCTCACTTTACGTATTTTGTTATGAATTTTTTTTTCTCGTAACCAGTTATTGTAGAACGAACTTCCCATATTTTAACATCTAAAATTTAATCTAGACTCTAAAGTACCACAAAACAGACTGCTTAGAATCACACTTTACGTATTTTATCACGAAATTATTTTTTATTCACCAAACCGGTTATTGAAGACAGAATTACCAGTAGTTGAACAGTTAGATTTTTTTTGAACTCAAAAATACTTACTTCAAAACACGCACTTCAAATATGAAAAAGAAAAAAAAAGAAAAAGTTGTTGAAGTATGAAAAAGAAAAAAACTAAATAAAAATAAAAAAATGCTGCAGGTTCGCGCGCTTGAATGACAAGCCTCTTATAATATAAAGATTCCATATGATGAAGAAGGATTTCCTAAGAGAGTGAGAGAGAGGGGAATGAATAAGATGGAATGGGTATCAACCCTAGATTGAATTTGGGAATTAATGGATTAGTCATCAATTTAAAATAAAAAAAGATGACACGTAAAGCCAAATAGGATTGTTGTTTGACACATCGCCATTTTTTAACAGTAAAGTTAACAGAAGGATCAAAAAGGAAAACGATGATATTTGGAGGGACTTATTTAAAAAAAATATTTTACAGGGACTAAAATAAAAAATGTCATATTTGTAGGGACTAAAAACATATTTAAGTCCTAATTTTAATTACTAGTTTACCTTTTTCTACTTGTGATATGGTGAGCAGATTCGTTGTTACGAAAATAAGAGAGATGGAGAAATAATAAGGTATTTTGAAAATCAAGTTGGTTCCATATCAACAACGATTTCACTTTTTCTAGAACAATTATGGTTTGTTCAGGTTCCAATAAAAGAGAGAAATAGGCGAGAAAGAGTGTGAGAACATAGAAAGAGATGAGAAATATGATAGACTTAAGAATTGTTTGATATAAGAGAAAGAGATGAGAAATAGAGAAGAGAGAATTGTTAATAATTTTTGAAAGTATATGAATGTCTTTGAAAATCTCATTATAAATTTTAATTTAAGTTTTTTATTCAAAGGCATAAGTGTAAATTAGAAAGAAAAAAAAACTATTTTTCTCCATTTTGTTCTCTAGTTTGATGGAGAGATTAGAAAAAATGGTGGATCCCACTAGTTTTAATCTCTCTTCCATAGTTCTCTTCTAAACTAAACATGATAACATTGTAATCTATCTCCAACTTTTCTCTCACTTCACTTTGTCTTCCCTATTTTTCTTCAACCAAATACACGATTAGAGTGTCTTTTGAGACCCTAGGTGTCCTATTGGTCAATAGTTAAATACTTCAATCATATGAGCAAAAGCCATAGATAAATACAGCAAGTGCATACAAATAGCTCATTATTGAGGCACTCTAGAGGAATATCACAAACTTCTAATTAAAAACCATAAACACATGAGTTTCTCCCGCCGCATCTATTTATGCTCATGAGTTCCAATTGTTAGGCTCATGAGTTCAACCGCCGCATCTATTTATGCTCATGAGTTCCAATTGTTAGGCCAAACTTCTTTCATTATAGAATGATTACTATCTTTGGGGGTTTCACGGGTGACCGAGAAAACCCTTGGGGGAAGGCCACACCTCAATGCTCTTATTTTGAAAACACAAGCAAGGTGTTTGTTGGAGGAGCATTATTTCTATATTGCCTCGCTTTTGAATCAGAGTCCTCTACAAGTGTTTTTACACTTTGTCCTTGCTTAATTTGTCCACACGTTGATACTTGTGGCCTTAACATCCAATTTTGGAGGGTAGGATCAAGAAGGGAAGGCACAAATGGGTCGCTCATATGTATAGCACGCCTCTTACTTTCGCCTTTAAATAAGCCTTACTTTGCTGAAAGGGTCATAATCTCATAAGGCTCAAACAACCATGCGTCCAATAACTACTCGTAGCCAAATGTTTGTCTCGTTAGGGTAATAATTATAGAGCATTCTTTATCAATAAAATCAAGTTTAGGCCTCATCCATTGACTAAATAACATGACAAACATCTTGTATTAAACTATTTCAGGCATAATGAATGAACCTAGATCATAACCACACAACCCAATTCGGGGGTATTAATCGACCAAACAAATTAAGAATGAACCTTCCAGTCTATACTAACAATGTCATAATAACTTATTAGAGAGAGACCACTTTGAAACATGACCTCTAACTACAAAATCAACTTTTTTATATTAAGCTTACTCTCTAAAACTTTACTTAAATTAAGTTTAATTATTAAGTCGATTTTATTTTCTACACGCTCAAACTCATGTGTATATATCTAGTTTTTCCTAATTAGCAAGTGCTAACAATAAAAAATAAAAACCTTATTTATTTTTTTGGACGATATAAAAAATAAAATAAAAACCTTATTTGGTCAATAAAACTTTGTTATTGTTATAAGGTATTACGGGCTTTAACTGATAGATTATCCGCACAGGGCCGAGTCCATCAAATCTCAGTGGCCCAATTAACGTTTTTTTCCTATAAAAAAAAGACATGCGGCATAGCTCTTGTATAAATAGTGAAACGCATGATAAGGAGGATCCGATCCACTTTGAAAGAGCTAGGTTTACATCAAACTCCTCGAAGGTACCTTCTTTCGTTCCCCTTTCTCTTCAATTCGATTCGATTCTCTTTTTTCTTTCTGGTTTTTCGTTTCAATCAGATTTTATGATTGCATGCATGCATCTCGCCATGAATTGAATTACCCTTTAATCTTTGCAATTCACAATTCAACAATTTTTCGATTGGCTTGTTTTCGTTGATTTTGTGATCAAAACTGATCACCTTTCAATTGGATCTCCTTTGCCCATTATCGAATCTTGCAAATAATATGTCCATGCGGTATTTTAAATTTCAATTTGTGTATTTGTTATACTCATTACCATTGAAATAATTTGTCCCTGGCTTTTTTTGTCACTTGCTCTTTTATTTCTTGCAGCTAAAAGAAATCAAGATGCCTCGCTATGATGATAAGTATGGTAATACCCGCCTCTATGTTGGTCGCTTGTCGTCACGAACTCGATCTCGAGATCTGGAACGAGTCTTCAGCAGATATGGAAGGTAATTTTCATTCTTTTCACTCAAGCCTTTTCTTTTCCAGTAATATGTATTAATATGTATTGAACTTTGTTTTTGGTCTATGTAATCTTACCCTTTCCCGCAAAATTTTGTATGCAAAGTACCTCATTGTCTGGTTTTGTATCTTCTAACATTTTTGTATCTATCGGATGAATGTTTGTAATTTTATTTGTATGTGTACACACTGTTTGACTGAAGGCTGGGGAGATCTTTTCTTGTCACTGTTGTGCCACTTAATTGTCTGACTTTATTAGTTTGCGCTGATTTATCATGTCTCCCTAATTGCAAGAGAGACATATTAGTGATAAGTTTGCGTGGGGTGTCATCATTGTGTCATGACAAAAGTTAGGGGATGACATACAGGTTTATTCCAAGCTTAGTTTTGCGCTTGGATTTATGTTGGTTATTCGTCATGTTATGCCTGGGAACCATAACCCCTAGGTGTTATGTTTTAACTTGAACGATCTTGTTGAAGGTTTCTTGGGTTTTCGCTAAACCCGAAGGTCTATGGTGGGAGGGTGGCCTTGGTGGTATTGGTGGAAATTCCTGCCTAGTCTTGACTTTGGCGATTCTTTCTGTAATGTTATTGCGTGTTTTTATGGAATTGGCAACAATCACAAACTGGTGTTTAGTTCGTCTTTGAGGGGCGAAGTATCATTCAGTTCCCGTAGTTAAGTAATGATGGCCTTACTGTTTGTGGCAACCATTTCCGCAGAGTTCGAGATGTGGATATGAAGCATGATTACGCCTTTGTTGTAAGTTGTTTCCCTTTCCTTGTCTATGTTACTTTATTTCTTTTGACTTCAATTTCTGCTCAATGGTTTGCTCAAAGGATGGCTTCTAGTATCTGCTTGGAGGAATTCAATTAGATTATGGTAAGAATTTTGTGTTATTTTCTTGGCTTGTTCCTTACATCTTTTGGACAGGAATTTAGCGATCCCCGAGATGCTGATGATGCAAGATATAATTTGGATGGTCGTGATGTTGATGGAAGTCGTCTTATCGTGGAATTTGCCAAAGGGGTAGGAACTATTTCCCTTAAAGGCTTATCTAGCCAATATCTTATGTTATTTTAGATTTTATGTCACATAATTATAATTAGCTATTAAGGGGTTAATATACCCGCTTTCATGTGGAATTGCTTGCTCAATGTGTGTGTGTGTGTGTGTATATATATATATATATATATACACACACACAACATAATCCATTTTCATTTTGCACGGGCAGGATGTGCATGCTTGGGTGTTGAAATACATAGCTAGGCTGCTATTCTTTGTGCCACATTTCCCATTTTTACTCTTTTTTGTCTGTTCCTTTAGTTCTTTCTTTCAATACATCAATTTTGATTAGTGTGTAAAGTCCTAAACCCCTAATTGGAATCATTCCGTGAAGCTGGCAGAAGACCTTCTTGGTATAAAGTTGAAATTTTGCAATTGGTTTGTTTAGCTCTTTACACAATGATGCACTGTGTATTTATTTTTTATGACACATGGTGCTTTCCTGATGTTTACTTTTTGTTGGCTGGCACCAATTTCTTTACTAAAATCAATTGCTTGTGTACCCTGGCATTTCTAGATCTTATTGCTGTTGTTTCTTGCTGTGGTTCTAATAATTCAGGTTCCTCGGGGTTCCCGTGACCGAGATCGCGACCGGGATTTTGGTGGTAGAGGCCCACCTCCTGGTTCTGGACGATGCTTTAACTGTGGCATCGATGGCCATTGGGCCCGAGATTGCAAAGCTGGTGATTGGAAGAACAAATGTTACCGCTGTGGGGAGAGAGGTCATATAGAGAAGAATTGCAAGAACAGTCCTAAAAAGTTGAGGTGGGCCACAGTGTTAGAGTTACCAAACTGCTTCTATTATTCCTTGTTTATTCTTCACGTGTTCATTTCACTGTTACGTTTTAATGAATTTTCTGAGCCTAACTGATGACTTACAATTTAACTTGTTCTAGCAGCCGACATGCACGGAGCTCTTCACGTTCACCCGTCAGATCTCGATCTCGTTCTCCTAGGCGTGGCAGAAGCCGGGATCGAAGCTACAGCCCAGCTCGCAGCTACAGGTTGGTAATTGTATATATGGTTATGATGTGATGCTGCAAAGTTTTTCAAGAATCAAAAAATGTGAATTGTTTGTTTTAGATTAATTGTTTACTGGCATTCCAATAGACATTATTGTCCTGTTAATTCATAACGTTAAAGCTGAGATTTTGGTGCTCTCATTCTTGCCAGCCGATCAAGATCCCCTGTCAGAAGAGATCGAAGCCCAGTTCCTGATGATAGATCACGGAGCCCTCCCTCCAAAACGAGGAAGTATAGTAGATCTCCTGAAGACAGCCCAGAGAAGAGAAGGGAGACATCTCCTGGAGAGAAGACAGCCCAAGATGGGTCTGACTACAGTGATGGTCCTAGAGAGAAGAGTAGAAGCCCTGCTAGGGATGATGATGATAGGGAATCTGATAGCCCTAAGGCTAATGGGCGCAGCCGTAGCCGCAGCCCCAGGGACGATGATAGGAGCCCTATTGAAGAAGAAGATCGTCGCTCGCAGTCACCTTAGCAAGTACTTTTCTGATAAATGAGCTCAAGATGTGGCCAGGTGTTTGTTTGCCTCGTTTATGAAATGAACCAACTTGTAGTTCGACGTAGCTGGAATATTTATTTGCTTTGTTAAATGAACGATATTGTTTGCTTTGTTTGCTAAATGAACTATATGGTAGTTCCGAGACAATTATTTCCAAAAATACTTTTGAGAATTGATGCATATGGTTATGAACAACTGTTTAATTTATGCAATTTTTAGATTCTTGTTGGCTGTCATGTGACTTGCTATGTAAGTGAGCATGATTTTGTTGTGTTGGTTAAATTTTTAAGGGAGTTCCTTCGAAGTATTTGTTGTCTCAAGTAGCAGAGTGTGACACGTGCAATAAAATAATTAATGTAATAAATGTTATTATGTTATTATTATTTTGTATGTGTCACTATCTCTTACTGACACAAGTATTTGAGAAAATTGAACTCTACTCTTCCTTTGACTTCATAATATTGGCACTAGTTCCTTTCTCTCAATTTATTTGATGTTTTCAAAAAAAACAAAACGTTATTTTTTTTGGTACATAAACTATCATCTTATTATAAGATAATAATGAGAAGGCGATCGGTCGGGTTTTACGTTTAAGTGGGGTTTGGAAGCTATTCAAAATATATTAATGGTTACTTGGTAAATGAAATAAGTTGTGTTGAAGTTTTAATGATTTGTTAGTTAATGGTTTTTTGTTAAAGCTGGTAATTTGTATATAGTGAAATCAAAACTGTTATTTATTTATTTTGTACAATGAAAATTGTTAATTTTTTTTTGACAAAAGAAATTTGTTATTTCTTTTTTTTGACACAGAATTTGTTATTATTTCTATATGTTGAAGAAAACAAATATTTTAGCCAAGTTATCTAGTTTCTACAACCTACTACTACAGCATCTGTTCTAAAATAATGAGCAAGCATCCGCATTATCTTATTAGCCCTAAAGCCAGCCAAGCAAGCCCGTTTTTTTTCCCCCCCGATGAGCAGTGATTTATTGATGGGAGCACTAGGGGTGTTCAAACCACATACACGTCACAATTCAAAAGTTAAAAAGTTAATATAAATGATAAATGATGTCTTCATTCTATCAAGAAGAAGGAGAATAGCTAGAACCTCTTTCCCACCCTATAAATAAACCAACTCTAAGATAAACATTTTATGTGAGTCAAATCGAATCAATATTGGGATCTTCCCCCCGAAATAAAAGACCATTCAGAGCCTTCCAGATGCACCAACACATTGCCAACCATAACATGTATTTAACCTTCTTAGCTTTTTTGTCCGAACATACCTCACCAAACCGATAAAATGTTGAGCAATATTCACCGAATTTGGCGTTTGCACATCCAACCAGAGACTAACCTTATCCCAAACACTTATTGCGAGACTATATGCCAGGAAAAGATGATGTAGCTCTTCACGCACACCCCTGCAAAAAATGCATACAACCACTTACTCCAAATTAATAACATGACGCTTAAACAATAAATCACGAACGGGAAGTGAGTCCTTAACAATTGTTTTATGAGAAAAGCACTTTTTTTAACAAAAATTGATTTAGTGATTCCGATTGTGTTTGTTTCAACATTTTTGAAAAAAAAATTTCATAAAAAATTATTTTTATCCTTAAAATAAGAACTTGTTGAATAGCTTCTCGAAAAAAATCATTTTTTAAAGAATGATTTTTAGTGTGCTATACATACAAAACAACTTCTCATTTTCTTAAAAATCTCAAACTAATCTCTAAATTATTTAACAATAAAATCACTTATTTTTTAATTTGTAACAAACTGGCCATTGCTTTGCTATTCTAGCACGAGTGCACAAGTTTTGACGTATTTATCATTATCATTATTGTTTTAATATTTTTAAACTTTTTATTGGTTCTTTTGTCCAAAAAAACACTTTTTATTGATTCTACTTATTAATAGTGGCTAATCCTTTCAATCTTATCCAAGTGATTTCAGGCATCACAATTATCAACTGTTAGAAGTGTTTCCTTGGATCTCCAATCAATTTCTCAAATCAAATTAAGTGCTCAGCCGAAACAACGAAACACATTGTGTCCAAATTAAGTGCTCAGCCGGAACACATTGTATCGCAATCAATTTCTCAAATCAAATTAAGTGCTCAGCCAAATTAGCATATAGATGCTGGTAGTGATACATGCGATGTGTTCGAATTCTCTATTTTTAGATCCATCATTACCCTCCATTGTGTCGTAATTGCATTATCGTGTTTTTATTTTATTTTATATAAAAAAGAGCAAAAAGCCCAAAAGGCGACTGCACTAGAACTGAATGAGAAGTAGAGACTCCAATAACATCATTATACTGCTGAAGACTATCAAAAGGAGACTCAAACAAAACAAAGTGATATTTCTCTTGCAAATCACAACCGATGCATTATCATGTTTCCCCGAAAGGATTTGATGTGTGGGTTCTTTTGTCCGAGAACAGTCCTTTTTCTCTGGGCTTGGCGCTCCCAATGGCATCGACCACAAAAACCACGGCTCCCAATGCCATTGCAACTGCTTCAACACCGCAGGACCAACCATTGAATGCTATCTGTTCTGTACCGTATCTCTGGACCTGTATCCGATCTTAGATACCAAGTCCGGTCCGAGATAGTTGGTAGGGGTTGGTCTTGATCAACCGAGCTCCGCTTCCGATGCGGGGCAGGTGGTACCTGCGAGGACACTCCGACGCTCAAGTCAGCTAGGGAACCGATTAGAGGTAAAAAGTAGGAAAGAGTGTGTACCTTGAGCATTGCATTGAATTCCTATTTATAGAGTAAAAGTGTGTTGTCCTAATGAATCAGAACCGTCCGATCTAGGGCCTAGATCTTAGCCGTTGGTTAATAGATCTGCTTTTGCTTGTGGGCCTCACTATTGTGGATTGGGCCGATCCGTAACACTATCTAACTTGGATTTATTGTTTTGTATTGGGGGGATTTCAATCTTGGGTCCAGGAAAAGAAATGATTTCTTTGGTAGAAGAATTTATTTGAAAGGTCCGGAAAAGTTGAAAATGGCCATGCATCATCATCAACAGAAATATTGTCTTCTATACTTTTTTAAAAGAACTGATACTATAAATCTGAATCTTAATCTTTAATTATTGAGCAAACTTGAGATCTCTATTTCTTGAAGAAGTGGAGAGGATCTAGAAGCTACAAAATATACTCTTTCGTCTCCTGTGAAAAATGGAAGAATCAATGAAAATGATTTTACTTAGTTACTTGTGTAGTATGTACAGGTGCATATAAACAGTAACAAATTGCTGTCCAATTTGACATCTACATCTTCTAGTGAGAGTTACATGTAAAAGCAGAAAGTCTCCCATCATCCTTTTTCATAAACAAAATTGTGAGGGAAACCTACTACTATACAGGAGGGAATTTGTTCGTTATCATATCATAGTGCCAAGGCCGAGCTCATCTTCAATGTCATCTCCTTCTTCAAATAATTTCAAAAACCGAGCCTGATCCTGCTCTCTCTTCTTCTTTTGCCAGTACTTATATCCACCCACAACTCCCAGGATTAGTACTGTTGAGACCAAAATACTAAGTAAAATGATGACTCCTACATGCATTCCTTTTTCTTTATGATTCCCCTCGGGTGCTGAGACAGTAACTACACATATGAACACAATTATTCTTTCGCAAACATAAAATTGCAGACATCAGCAAGTATACGGATTTAGATTTAAGCATACCACCAGAGAAAGTAATTTACAAGTTCGATAAAAAAAGATATGAAAGTGGGACAAACTTAACTAGTGCATACCCACTAATCCTCAGATCCACAAGGACAAAATAAATCAATATTGAAAATAAATGTTTTTCAGACATACGGTAATAATGCCAACAATAATGAAGCCTGCCTCATCCCAACAGGTGGTATGATACCTAAGGTTATAATATCAAAGACAACTAGCATACAAGTTTGAACCTATGCACTTTTGGTTACAGGGAAGAAATTCAGGATGTATCTTTTCCTTTAGAATCTTTGCTAATTTATCAGCTATACTTAATTTAAATACAAGCACACAAGTCAGTGTCAGGTGAGAAACTCCTATTAAATAGATGATTAAGGTTGCTTGCAACGTGTTAGAACAGAGAAACCAAAGAGAACAATAAGAGGGGAAAATTAAGTTGTATTGATACTGGAATAGGAAAATGGAGAGGAAAACTGTCTACAATAGTAGCCCAGAGCCTAGGCACCTCAGAGAACTCGTTCTCTCCCCCTACACAATTCCTAACAGAATACTTGGATAGTCCTGAGTATTCCCTCCACCCCCTATATCATAATGCCAATTCTAACTAACAGCGAACTAGGTAGTATTTCCTTCCACTATCTTTTTCTTACGTGTGTACCCCTTCCAAATCATGGGCTTGCTAGCCTTTGGGCCCACTAATACATCACTAACCTGTCCCACATAAGTCACGCTTTCGGGACTCCAATCCCAATATTTTGAAATAACTTCCCTGGAATGCAACTACCATAACTGGAAACTGTTCATAAAAGATGAAATAAATTCCTTTTGATTCACTTGATAATTTCTGTAGTGAAATCATGAATTGCTACAATTACGTATTTAGAAAAACACATTGATGTGTTCAGTCACACATGTAGCCTGCAAGGACTAATAGTATGACAGCGGTAGAAGGAATTTTGAAGGGAAAGGGATGCAAGGCACTCACCATTAGAGAAAGTTAAGCATTCTGGGCACAGAAAAGTAGCATTAAATTCTTTTTCCTTGAAGCGGATGTATATGCCATCAGGGGCAGAAAAATCAGAAGGACAGAGCTCCCACTCATCAAATACATCATCTGAAAGAATGCTGTCTTCCTCGTAGAATCCACAGCGCTTGCATTTTTTACCTATAAAATCAGTCAAAGGCTGGAAGCACAAAGCAAAATCTCAGTAATTGCAAGTTGAAACTACAAATGCAAACCCACTTTAATTTCAATGACTATGCTTCAATTTACTGAGCAAATCACCAAAAGTGGAAAGTTGAAATCATTCAAATGTTTCTTGTACATAAGTTACATATATAGGATACATTTGGAAGATGTTATTTACAACTTATTTGGGCTTATCTTTTGACATAAGCACTTATTAGTGTAAATGTTTGGGAGAGCTTACCTAAATAGCTTATAACATGTCAATATTCAGCTCATTTCAATAAGCTCTTCATGATAGCTAATGAAAAACAGCCTATAACTTATATGAAAACAGTTTAAGCAAGTTCCCTCTTTGATTATAGTAGTCCAAGTCCATACATAAGTGCTTATCATATAAGCACTTACTCAATAAACCTTTAACTAAACTGTTTCTCTAAACACGCAAAATATAATCATCAATCAAACTAGCAAGCCATCTAAATTAGAAAATAATAATTGTTTGACCAAAGAGGCATGAGCATGCGGTTTCAAACTACCAATTTATCATCTTCCTTATATGCAATCAGCAATAATTAAATCTAGAACAGAAGCAATTCATGAAAATCTCAATCAACAGAAAAGGAGAAAAGACGTTAAATAAGGAATTAACCTGCCAAGACTCTTCTCCCTTAAAAGCATAAAGGACATGCTTTTTCTTAACATCAGGCAAAAAGGTTTTGTTATCACCTCTGCATCGAAAATAGACAGATGGAGAAGGTCTTAGCCACTCGTGTGTTTTGAAAATCTCAATTGAATCTAGCGTCACCACCGCAGATAACACCAAACCTGTTCAACCGCAAAAGCTAAACAATCAATAAATATATCAATGAATCTGGTGAATAGAAAAGCAATGGAGATGTTTGATTCCGACCTGGAAAATATGTGAAGAAGAATATGAAGGAGATTAGGAAGAGACGAGAAACCCTAGATGTGCGCATGGCAAGAAAATTTGGGATAAAATATTAAAGGTATAAAAGGTAGAAGTTGTTTGAATATTGGAGGAGTTGAATTCAGCTAAAGGATCAGATTCGAAGGTGGTATTGTTGCAGGTCTTTTTGTTGGATGTTAAACGACGACGTTGAAGGTAGCTTCAAAGCAAGGAGGGTATGACGCGGGAAGGGGATGGTGGGCGACCAGGTGGCAACGACGCAACTGCTTTATTGGACCCCAGCTAGGTTTCGAATCTGACGTGGAGCGTGCGCTATACGCAACAAAAAAGAAAGAAAAAGGGGTAAAAGAGGAAACTAAAGTCACCAATAGGAAAGAAAGAGTGAAAGACCACTTACAATCTTTCGCAAGTGTTGTTCCCAACTCAGAAAGAGGAGCTTCGAAGGTCATCCATCTCTCATCACCTTCATCGACGAGTCTCTTGTTATCAGATCCTTAATGGTTTGAATCAAGGCAGCATATACATGGAAGCGATTGTTAGGGTTCTTTATCAAATTAATTGACAGCAAGCATCAAATCCGTGTAACAAACCAAATTTCTGATACAAGAGGATTTTGATCTTCTCAGGGCCAAATGCCTTCCAAATCCATAACCAATCTGATGAACTCAAAGAAGGAGGGAAAATTTGCTTGATAAGCCATCTGTATTCCACTACGAGCTGAGTAGGTGCCATCGAATTGATTCTGCCAGCTAAAGCAGTGAGGGACAATCAGATTCAAACATGCAAGGCTGTAATATAATCTTTTATCTGGGTAGGAATATCAATGTATAAGGTTCCATTCTCGTCTATTTATGATATCTTTGATGCATGGTTGAGTATCATGATGTATGTCAACATAGGGTAGATGTCTGTCTGCTTATGTTCTCATAGGGAGTCCATGGAACATACCAAATAGAATTGCTACCATTGCCAATCTTAAACCCATAGCCATCCTTAGAAAACGAGAGAAGGGGGCATTCTTAGAAATCCTTACAGTACAGGCTTCCAACGAGACGACTCTCGTCCTCATCATAGTAACCCTCGACACTTGTCCTCTCAATCTCAAAAACAAATAAATTTAAAACTTAATACATATATGGCTAAACATACATCACATATATAAAAACATAATGTTAAGAGTTTTACAAAATATGTGGCAATACTAAAGCCACTCACATATATCTGAGTATTGCAAAACAACAGAAAATAAGAACATAAAACAAAGTCAGTCAGACGACTTAAGTGAGACTCAAAAGACTGACACACTGGCTAAAACAAAACGCAGGTTCTCTCAACGAGACACCTGACTCCTCCGTCATATTGCACCACGATCCTTGGTGCCTTCAACGTCCATCGTGGAAGGAAGAGCATCTCATTCTGCTACAAGTGACTCTTCAACTGGATCTAAGCGATACAAGCAAATATACAAGATAAAAACACACAGGGCTAAGATACATGTATAAGTCAGAAAAATGGGAAGATAAGGTAAAGCTTAATTTAAACATGTCACATGCATATCAATTCAAATTTATTTCTTATCTTCTATCATTTATTAATATATTATTTTACAGACTCTATCTATATGATTCTCTAAGAGCCGACATTTCGGCGGCTGCACTATACGACGCTTAACTCGATCTTACGGTCAGCCCCTCCATATGTAGCCCTTTCCGATCCACCTGAGGGTCGACATTTCGGTGGCTGCACTATACGACGCTTGACTCGGTCTTACGGTCAGCCCCTCCGTATGTAGCCCTTTCCGATCTACCAACAATCAGTTCTTGTACCAGTTGATTATACAATCTTATCTTAATTTTCTTATCACACTTATTTACACACCTAGGTTCACTATGAATCTTAACTTCATTACTATTACGAAATAAAGTCACGCTTCTCAATATAACTATATCAATAAGACATTTAAGCAATTCAACAAATAATCACACATAGCACATAAGCATTTCATAACATTTAAAACAATCAAAGCAAAGCAAAAAGCAATACAACAATTCAATCAAACAATAAACCAAATCACAATAATAATCTTTTTAACCGGTCATCGACGGCCTAAACTTCATTTAACCTTCACTCCGAAGAGTAGTCAAATGATCTTTAGGTATCGTTGACTATTTAACTCTAGTAGAGTTTGGGTGACTCTACACATATTTAAATTAAAACTTTACGCTAACCGCCCCGACGAATACGGTATCTTGCCCCCACCTGAATTATAGCACGAGCGGAATACTCGCTCCAACAACAGCGACACGTACTCGGACAAAGCTACGAAACTACGAACACAAGATGTTGGTTGTTTTGTGGTTGAAGGTTTCAAGGAATATGAGAAGGAAGTGTTTTGGTTATGGAATGATGAATGAATCAAAGAACTTGGCTCGCTATTTATAATAGTTCCATAGACCTTGCTTACATCATGCTAAGCATGTGGTGTGAAACTCACTTTTTAGGGCTTCAAGGGAGTGAGTAATCTATTAGCTATCTAAGTGGCAAAATCTTAGTAAACCAACACACAACACTTGTAAGCATGATGTGTTAACCTACTTTTTGGTGGCATGAATTTATGAGCTTAAGTGATGAGTCATATTAAGCAAGCACCTAAGTGGAAGACTCTCATGCATGCATGTAGAAGGATGAGGTGTAATCTCTTTTAGGTGGCATACTCTCATGAGTTAGAATGGTGATTCATCCAAAACTAGCATGAGATGTTCTATCCTAATATATCCAACACAAAATCTCAAAGAAGCATGAGGTGTAGTTTCTTACTTTAGAAGAAAGCTTGGTCATACTAAAGTGGCTACTAAATAAAATAAATAATGCTCAACATGTCATTACCTTAAGTAGCAAAACATATGAATATACACGCGCGCGCGCACACACACACACGTAACGTGTGTATATATATAACACAATTATAATCTTATAGATATTGAATATAATAATGTCAAGACACCTAATTTATAATAATAATAATAATAATAATAATAATAATAATAATAATAACAACAAAATAACTTTAACACTCGAAATAAATTCCTTTTAATAAATACTTTAACTTAGAAAAATTGAGTGTTACATCTAGATCTCTCTCTAAGCCCTAAAACCACATAATTAAAATAAAACAATTTCTAAAACACATCCTAATAACTATTAAGAAAAATTGGGGTGTTACATCCAGGAGTTGTCTTCAACAGCTTCCAAAATGGTATGAGAAAGCTTTTCTATGCAGATGAAAAACGAAGTACGAGAAGCGAGCCGAAGGTGGGTTTTTTTTGTTAATTTCGCCGGTTTCGTTGATTTATTTATGATTTTACTTTTTGTTTTGATATCTTTCTTGACATGTCTGTAGAGTTGCTGAATGCCGAGAAGACAAGATGTTTTAAACTTTTGGAGGAATTGTCTACGAGGATCAAGGAGCTGGGTCGAGTTAAGACCGAGCTTCGGTCATTTAAGGAGAGCGAAGAGACTCTTACGACGTTGAAGGAAACTGCTCTAAGTCGTGCCGAGGCTGCCGAGGCTCGCGTGAAGTAGCTTGAAGATCAGCTCAAAGTTCTAGAGGAGTCTGAGGCTGCGGCAAAGAGAAAGGTGACGACCTCGGAAGAACGAATTGCCAAGCTGGAGGATAGCTTGAAGAAAGCCTCGGAAGCGAGGGCGGAAACGAGCACCGACCCTGAAGCCCGTATTGCCAGTCTTCAAGCTGCCCTTCAACGAAGCAAGAAGGATGCGAAGGAGGCTGCTGAAGCGGCGCTTGAGATGTATAAAGAAGGTTTTCAAGGTGCCCTTCTGCAGGTTCTTCTACTTCATCCTTCCCTTCCACTAGACCCGACAATCATTGATGCCGATCATGAGGTCGATGGGAGGCGCATCGTCAATGTCGACCCTGTGACGGAGGAGAAGACCGTCGTCTTTCCGACCTCAGATGTTTGATGATTTCCAGCATCTTTATTTTTCGCAGAAGTTCTGGGTATATGCTTATCCGATCAAGTTTTGCATAGACTTAGAACTTCGGCATGTAATTTGGAATTTTGAGGGCACGGCCGTATCCGAGATGCTTGTAATCGAAAATATTTTAATCGATATTGATTTTGGATCTCATTACGAGCTTTATGAATGCTTTTTTAATCGATCTTGATTTTGGATCTCATTAGAGATTTGTTTCGCACCTGAGGGACTCGAGGTGGTCATAAGCGTTGGCCTATAGAGCAGTTCACCAGGACTCGGCCCAGATTTAACTCGCCCTATAGGGGTATTGGCAGCTGTGGCCAATGGTCGTTCCGAGGATAGTTCTCGCTGAATAACAACAAAACAGTCTTAAATACAAATATGACCAAAAAGGTTCCCTGACCATAACCTTCAGCAAGCTATAGTGTTCAATATCATACAAGAAAGCGGAATAAAGTCATAACACTAAAGACATAAAGTTGTAGTACACAGACAACAAAAGGAAATATAAACTTGAGCATAACGCTAAGTCTTCAGCCACCATCCGAGTACCACCTACTCGTGCCTCTTGGATTTCCGCTGTCCCTGTTTCTCTATAAAACAACAACATATAAACAATGAGATACAATCTCAGTGAGTTCTACCGAGACCCCTATCTACACTCTCGGTTCAATTATGAATCCTATTCAACTCAACACGACACCGACTGCAATCCAGTGCTAAATCCCGGTGAACCGTATTATAGTCGTGGTTTAATTTAACCACGTGCATTTTAATTCAACACGACACCGACTGCAATCCAGTGCTAAATCCCGGTGAACGTGTTAAGACTCAGTACGGCACCGACTGCAATCCTGTGCTAAATCCTGGTGTATCGTACAACAAAACTTTCAACATAACACCGACTGCAATCCTGTGCTGAATCCCGGTGAACCCCCTTACCAATAGTACTTTCCCTCATGGCACGGAGCCTAGGGTAGGGGATCATGACTTCCCCGCCTAGTATGTTAACATGGGTCGTCACCCAACTCGATATAATAAATAAATCTTCAGACACAAGAACTCATGGTTCATTACCTCAGACAATCAATTGAATCATTTAATTCACATTACAATTTAAATCCACATTCACTCTCGCATACTAACTCATCACCTTTCAACACATTTTACGTCTCCAAAAACAATTCATTTTGCCTTAAAAAATAGAATATTCAGTTAGGACGCTTAGAGCAGTTTAGAACACCTCAATCGGGTTCCCGGATCAAAAGTTATCGCGAAAACAAAATCAGTGTACAGTTGCTAAAAAACTGCAAAGCGTCGCGAAGCGAACCACTTCCGTCGCGACGCGAAAAGAATCAGAAACATTTTCCTCACAAAATTGTACATGGTCGCGACGCGATGGCTGCGTGTCGCGATGCAATGGCTTGCTGAAAAATGTAGATTTTCCGTTTTCTTACGAAATTCGCTATTCCGCTCAATTCTGTTTCTTATTCCGATTAAAAACAGTTCAAACAACCGTCAAAACAGATTCAATCAATATTACACAATCAATCAAATCAATCAAAAACTCATTGTAAACGAATTGTATCAAAACACGACATATTTTCAAATAACGATTTTTATCTCAAAATCTCTCGAAATCAATCAGCGTAAAAATTATCGAAACACAAAAACATCCTAAGCATGACTAAAACTCACCCTTGAAGCGAGAGCCGACACCGAGCCGAAATCACCGAGGCTTCAAAATCTCCACATAACCACACGAAAAATCCCCGCATAACTTCCACGTTCCGACGACGCTCGAATCCACTTCCAAAGCTTTCCAGTCAACCACGTGACATCTTTGAGGTACTATTCATCATCTTCAAGCTCCAAACACTATTGTAGCGACCGAAAAATCCGGAGGAGGGATTGTCATACCCTAATTTTGTCCGGCTTAGGTCAAAACCCTAATTTTCCACAAAAATAAATAAATTGAAGAGTGAAGAGCATTATGCATTGAATTTTGGGTCCTAAAAGTCATTCCACAGCTTTTAAAATCATTTTTAGGGTCGAAATGCATTTTGGAGCAAAATTAGGGTTTTTGGAGCAAAAAGGGTATTTTGGTCATTTCCAAAATTAAGCAATTTCTCACCAAAAATCATTATTCAATATCAGAAGAATGCATTTGGATCAAAATGAGTTGGGTCATATTTTTTATGCGCATGCATTGATAAATTTTTGCATAAAAAGTCAAACTTCAAAGAAAAGGGCAAAATGGGAATTTCCTTCAAGGTAAGGTATCAAATCAATTTTGGGAATGGTGATATCATGGAATTTTGAGCCCAATGATTGATTCCTAGGATATGGCCCAAAGTGGCATGAATAATGTGGAATTATCATGAAAAGAATAATAAAAAATGGTAAAATAAGGAAGTGTCCTCATATAAGACAAAATGTACTATCTTTTGGCAAGCTTGCACAAACTTGGGCACCAAGGCCTCATTTTCTCCGAATTTTACAGCTATTTTTCACCTCATTTTGTGTTTCTTCATGCCCTTGATCCATGTGATTTGTATTCCTAGCCATTGATTAAAATTCTAGATCAAATCCTAGGCTATAACTTTGTGTACAAAACCCTATTTGCCCTTAACAACTTTTGTGCAACAAAAAGCTCCTAATTTTCGTGTATGACCCCATTCCCTCTCCATTTTGTGTTTTCTCTCCACCCTCAATCCATGTGATAAGTGATCTCAACCCTCCATTCAAAATCAAAGTTCAATCCTAGAGCACTTAGTAAGGCCAATGACCCAATTGCCCCTAAACCTAAAATAGCTCTATAAATACTCCCTCATTCCCACACCTAAGGAGCTTTTGGCCTCTCATTAAAACCCTAGCACACCAAAAACACCTCCTATTCCTCTCTTCCATGAAACCTCTCTCACTCCCTCACTTCATTCTTTTCATCTTTCACCATCATATCTTCCATTTCTTGCTAGATCATCATCATCCCTTCCATTCTCTTCAAGGTTGCATCATCAAATTGCTAAGAGCTAGCAATCTTTGTGGGTTCAATGGTAGATCCAAGTTCATTTTGAGTCTATATCATCTCCTTCTTCATTTCTTTGTGATTTTGAGGTAAGTCTTGAAACCTTGCATCTCATATTTAGTTCTTCTTCCATAATCTCTCTTCTACTCCCAACTCCTTCTTGATTGCTTGTTGTTGTTGCTTTGAGGATCCATTTCAAACATTTGGACAAGGACTTAGGGAGCCTTGGGTGTTTGAGATGGGTCCTTGGCCTTGAAGGAGTTTGTTCTTCTACTTGAATAATTTCCTTGCATCTTTACATATTTTGCACTAGATTTCATAAATAAAATTGTTGTTTATGGGCTTTAGCATTTCACATATCATAAAAGTTAGGGTTGATATGATTTTGTCGCACTTCCTTGCTTAATCATATGAATCCTTGCAAAAAAAATAGATCTATGTTGCTTTGTGTTAATTTTGGTTTTTTTATTAAATAAAATGTGGATCTATGTTTCCTTTGGATCGCATGCTTATAGATCTAAAAATATTTCCAAGTTGATTTTGTTGTTGTTCTTTGTTTGGAGATGTTTGATCTTGTTGTTAATATTTTATTTTAGTGTTAGATGTTATTGGTTGATGATCTAGCAATATGATTCCCACTAGTGCCTAGTGCACCTTGACCTAAGTGGTGAAGATTGCTAGAAATGACTCAATTTAGTTTGTGTGTTCACTTATTCTTGTGTCTTAGTTTGCTTATTGTAAATTGTTGATGATAGGCAAGTTGATTCTCACTAGTGCCTAGTGCACTTTTCTCAAAGTGAGAGGATTGCTCTATGTGATTCAATTTGGTTTTAGTGTTTATTTACTTTTTACCTTTTTACTTTACCATTCATTAACTTTTTACCAAAACATAAAAATATTTTACTACTTTGGTTTTTACCACTTCATTAATTTTTTACTAAAACATAAAAAGATTTTACCACTTCCCATTTACCTCATGCATTTTTACTTTACCATCTCATTAAATAATTACCATTTACCTCATGCATTTTTACTTTACCATCTCATTAAATAATTACCATTTACTTCATGCATTTTTACTTTACTTTTCACTAGCTTCTTACTTAAAGTTTTACAACTTATCAACTTGCAAAAATACCCAAAACATTTTCACATTCATGCATCTTCATTCATACTTAGTTTATGTGACACTCTCATGCATCCTCATATGCTTATATCTCTTGCATCCTCTTATGCATCCTTGTATGCCATCCATTCATAAATAAAATGCTATGCATCCATTCCTTGTACATTCATGCACCTACATGCTTACCTAATCATGCATCCTTGCTTACATATTCAATCATTTAACTTAGAATACTCTATGTTTACAATCAATTGTATTCACTTGTTCTTGATGCCATGTAAATGTCTTGACTTGATTGTGTGCCCTCCTCTCCACTTGTATGACCTCCTAATGGAGACGTAAGTCTACATGCATGATGTAGCATAGAGCCATTAGGGTAAATACAATCTTTCTTGCACACACACAATTACTTTGAGAACTTTGTTTTGCATCTTTAATACTTGAATCCTTTGATTGTATGGGCCTGTTTAATCTTGGTTAATGAATGATATGTTCGTATTTGCTTGAGTATTATTCATTCATTTGCATTTGGTTATGGATTTAGAATTGACTTGAAATGTTCTACTCCTTTTCTAAAACCCATTTCCTAAAAACATTTCAAAACAAAAAGAAACTTTTACTTTCAAAACAAAAATAAATCAATCGTCGTTAAACGCCAATCGCGCTGTTGCCGATTAGGTCGTTAATGATGATGTTGTTTTCAAAAAGAGTTAGTAGCGAGACCATTCTAACCGTTGTTGTTCGGTCTTCGCAAAAGCTCTATCCCATTTTCGAAAACTAATTCACTTCTCAAAAATAAACCAATTGTCATTAAACACCAATCGCGCCGTTGCCGATTAGGTCATTAATGATGATTTCATTTTCAAAAGAGTTAGTAGTTAGGCCATTCTAACCGTTGTTGTTCGGTCTTCACAAACGCTCACCCAATTGCAAAAAACCCTTAAGCCGTTTTCAAAACCAAAAACCGAGAACTACCTAGCTTTGATCCCTCTTCTAGTGAGGGTACGTAGGAGCGGGGTCCTGTCCCGTCAAGCACACTCTTTAAAAATCTTTGTTTTGTCCTGATTTTCAAAGATAACCAAAAATATTCTTCTTCCCTCCTGTTTTCAATAAAACAACTCCTAAAGAAAAGAAAAGAAGTAGAATAAACCGCTTTCAAACTCAAACTTTTGTCCAAACCACACATCAAGTTAATGGTTCCCTTTCGGTAGAAAGGAGGTGCGGGGTGCTAATACCTTCCCCGTACCTAACCGACCTCCGAACCTACATCTCTAGTTTTCAAAAGACCACCTACCTTGTTTAAAAGACCTTTTTTCAATGTTTTGATCTTAAAATTAAAATATTGGTGGCGGCTCCAAACTTTTTCCACGTTGTCAAACGAAAAGTCCCAAACCGGATTTTTCGGGCGCAACAGCGATTCTTCGAAGTTCTTGAAATGAAGTCGCCACCAAAGTTTAGTTTAAGGGCAAACATTGGAAAATCCCTATTGAGTGGATAAGGGGGGTTTTGCGGGCCAGGTTTAGGCTCGGGAGTCGTTTATGCGTAGGGAAGGTATTAGCACCCTACGACATCCTTCCTAAGGAAGGTTACCTTTTAACTAAATATGTAAACATTTATTAATTCAAAAATAATGTTTTTACCCTTATAATAATAATAATAAAAAAGGACTCGATAAACAGTTAGTTGTTTTTGTACTTTTTGAGAAAAAGGAGAAAGGTGAATTAAAAGAAAAAAAAAGGGTTTTTTATTAATGCAATTGACAGAGGTCGGCCGCCCTCCGCTCCTGCGTATCTCCTGGTAGAGAATCAAATCACACGTAGTTCTTGGTAGAAAAAGTTTGTGTGTTGGTGTTTTTTAATTATTTTTGAAATTGGGAGAGGTATTCGTAACAACCAAACAAGTAAAACTCAGAGTGGTCGTCACTCATGACTCGTTTGAAAACTAAAGCTGCTACTAACGGTCAAACAAGCTAAACTCCGAGTGACCATTAGTAACAACCCATTTTTTATGTGAGTTTGATTGTTTGAAAGAAAAAATATTAGTTTGAAAGCATTACGGCGCAATAAAACGCAATGGGTTATAATTAAAAAAAAGCAAGTGCAATTAACAACAAGTGGTGTTGTATTAAAAATGGGGGGTGCGTTTAGCAGCCCAGCCCATTTTATTTGCAGACCCAGGGCCTGCGCGAAAGTTGGGCTTTTACGGGGTGTGGGGGCTATTAAAAATATGGGGTGTGATTGGTAAATTGGATTAAGAAAAACAAAATTAAATAAAAATAAACTAATATAAGTGGGATTCACTTTGGAAACCCTAAATCTATTTCCTCTTCTACCAGCGCCGCTGCTGGTCTCCCAGGAAAGAGAGGGTGTGTGAAAAATCAAAAATGGAGAGAGAGAATCGTGGAGAGAGTGGGAGGGACAGAAATGGAAAAGGAAAAAGAGGGAGAGGATGCGACGGCGAAGGCAGTGGTCGACGGTGACAGGGAGGGAGATGGTGATGGAGAGAGACACAGCGAGGAGAGAGAAGGAGAGCTGAGAGGGAAAACGAGAAAGAAGGAAGTTATGGTGGAGAGAGAGAGCGCCGAAGGAGACGACCGGAGGGCGTTGTGCGCTGGTGGCGATGACAGAGGAACGACGCCGGGGGACAACCACGGTGGTGTCGTGGTGGTTCCGGCGGTGCGAACGCGAATGGTATTGGGATTTCGCGCCGGAGCTTCAGCGAAGGCGACGGGAACTCGTGGAGAGTGCCACGGCACGAGATGAAAGGCAACGGAGATGACTACGCCGGAGTGCTACGGCGGCGCCGATGGGAAGGGTTCCACCGCGACGGCGATGACTGTGGTGTTCACCGGCGAGTTCGACAGCGACTGGGGGTGTTTTTTCCGGTTCGTTTGTTTTCCTTTCCTTTCCCTTATTTCTATTCTGATTCTCATTTTTCATGTTTTGTTGTTGTTTTATTTCTGAAAGGGGTATTGTGTTTGGTTGTTGGTTGTTTTATGGTGTGTAGGTGGTGATGGTTGGTCACGGCTGTGGTTTTGCGCTTTCAGTGGTGGTGGTTGTTGGATGGAGGTGGTTTGAGAGAGGGTCAAAGATGGGTGGGGTGCTGGTTTTCTGCTTGTGTTTCGGTTTCTATTGATTCTCTGTTTCACTCCCTTTTTGATTTTTGTTTTGGTGTTACTGTCTGTATCTGCCCCCCTGCTTCTCAGCTGAGTTTTTTTATAGAATAGTAAATTAATAGGACAAATTTTGTTGTTATGATTTTGCAGAGAATCAGAGTAGTGGAGCAGAGGAGGTTAATGGAGCAGAGAAGCAGCAGCAAGGTGGTGCCTGCAAAGCTGTCTTGTTGGAGCAAATTGGGAAAGGATCAAAGAGGATGAAGAAATGGGCTTTGGCATAATGCTCAAAAGGATTTTCCAAGGACAGCAACTTGTGCTGCCTTGCTCTTTTCTCTTTTTTAGTTTTTGCTTTTTAATTAATTTTTTGTACTATTTTGTATTTAATTTTTTTTGTCTACATGTATCTACTAAAGTTGACTTCTTTATTTGTAAACAAAAAACTGATTATAGTAATAATAATAAAAAGCAATTATTCAAATATGATTTTTGTTACATTTTCTTATTAAACTAATACCTATAACAATAAAATAGCGAATACTAAAATGAGCACTCGTACGCGACGAGAAATGAACACGCGTCCGCGACTAGAATAAAAATGCGTACATGATTAGGAATAACACGTGCGCATGATGACAAATGACACGCATGCACGAGAGTGAAACCTGTACATGATCGGGAATGACACGCGTAAACGGCAAAAACAATACTTTGGATTTTCTAATAAACTTTAAATTAGCCGGACAAAATTAGGGTATGACAGCTGCCCCTCTTTATTTATATTTTACTAGGAAATATGAAGGGTTTCCAAATTTCTCGAGTAAAATAGAAATAAAGATAAAAAGACACTAATTTTGTCAAGATTATTTTTAGAAATTATTGAAAGATAATGGGTTGACATAGAATAAAAGTGAATAAGGATCACCGGGGATCTGAAGGAGCACTGGGCTCTGATGGTCTAATTCGCAGTCGATGCTTGGCGCATTGATTGGAGTTAGACTGAAGGACCGGTGGGTCTAAAGGGCTGCCTGGGCCTGATGGACCAAGATGGTCTGATGGACTGCAACTAGCTATGGTACTAGTAAAACAGTCTGAGGGTGACCTACGTCGATGCGGCCGTGAGGGTCAAGATCAGATCTAGAACTGATATGTTGACCACGAAGGATGTCCACTATGTCTTAGGCTGACACAGCTAATCTGAAGGACCTCTGGGGGTCTGAAGGATCCGCCGCACTCAGTGGCGACGTTAAGATCTGATGGTAGAGTTCGAAGCCGTCGTTTTGACGTGTTAATTTGAACTGAACTGAAGGACCAAACTGGTCTGAAGGACCAAACTGGTCTGAAGGATCTATGCTAGACTCCGTGCTAACACTGCGATCTGGTGTTTGATATAAGATTCAACGCTTGTCGCATTGACCTAAGAAGTGGAAGTAATTAGGATCGACACTTGAAGTCGATTAGAGAGCAACGGGTCATATGCATGTAATGTATGCGTCTGTAATGATTGATTTGAAATGTAATGAGTGATTTTCTTCTCTTATTTGCCTTTTTTTTGCTTTTTTCTTCTTTTCCCTTTTTTTTGCTTCTTTTCTTGGTACATGATAAATGTATGAAATGCGAACGATGCAAATGTAATGCTTTGATGCAACTGCTATGGTGGATAAAGGAAAACACGCGAATGCATGGCACAATGATATGATTAGTGATGTAAAAGACTTTTTTGGGCAACGATGAGACAGGCACTTGGCACATCTATCGAAGCAAACAATGTTATGTATGTGACGAACGTACAATGATTGGTATCTGGTGGGATGATGAATGAAATGGGTGTTGAACCTGATGGAATGAGAAAGTCGACAAACGGTTGTATGTGGATGCAGGTGAGATATGAATGTGATTGTAATGATTGTATGCTACGATGAATAAAATGAAGCACATGAACACATGGTAAATGACATGATTGGTGCAAAAATGTCATGCATGGAATGTGATGAATGTGCAATGATTGGTACCTGATGATCAATGAAATGGGGCAGACAATGGGTGTTGTAACTGACAGAACGGGAAAGTTGACACACGGTGTATGAGATGTGAATGTGATTGTAGTGATTAATTTTTGGTGTGATGATAAATGTAATGGATGGACTTTTCTTTTTGCTTTTCCTTAGTTATTTTTCTTCCTTTCTTGATGCATGCAATGTGAACTTTGATGCAAATGCTATGGTGAATAAAACACATGAATGCATAGCAAATGATATGATTGGTGATGTAGAAAGCTTTTTGGCAACGATGAGACCAGCACTTGGCACGTCTATCGAAGCAAAAAAGTGTTATATGTGTGCAATGTGATGAATGTGCAATGCGAAAGTAAACGGACTACAAAAAAGCCTGTGAATGATGGATGCTGAAGTTGATCGAAAACAGAAATTGATAAGTCATGTATGCGACGGTAGATGACATGCGAATGCAGATGTGCTACTTGGGTGCAGGTGCTATGGTAGATACATGATTGCACGGTGGAATGATTTATGCTATGATTTGGTTGATGATGCAAAAAGATTTTTTTCTTTTTTGTAATGATGAGAAATGAGATTTTTGATGCGAAAAGCAGAAAGGTGAAAATTCTGGAATCGTTATTTACTGGAAAAATTGGATTTGACTTGAATTCAAACTTTGGCAATCTCAAGGTTGTTATTCCCAGACACTGATGTATAAACAGTATTTGATTGCATTTGCAAGCTCCTTCACATTGTTCTTTTCGTTATGGTGTCCCATGATGACTGAATTTTAGGTCCGCAAAGTTAACCACGTGAGTTTCCAACTTCACATTATTAACTTGTGTTTTCTCTCTTTGAAGCATTGTTTAGCAAAGACGTATAGTAATGCAAGTATAGATGAATGAGTCAGTTAACTCGGGGGTTCTAGAGACCTAGGGTATGGACAGATGAAGGGATAAATGACAGGTTTTGGCCAAAGTCATGAAAAGGTAGGTTCTCCCCAACTCAAGAAATGTGGGACTGCCCTATCACAGTCGATGGCGGTGAATGCATAACTTGCCCCTGTCTAGTGGTGACAACAACATGGGGTGTAGAGGAGATGATGAATTGGGAATGCCATGACTTCGGAATGAAAGATGGAAAGCAAGAGATTTTTGCCTCAACCCATGGAGTTTGGTGTTGCCCCAATTATGACAATGACAATGTTGCCTTGACTGGAGTAGCATTGTGAAAGGGTTTATTTAGGATAATGGGTTGAGAAATTACCCCGGTATGGTTTTGTGGATGTGAATATGGCGAGGGGATGAGATGGGTGTAGGGCGAATTTCCCGATTTTAGGTTGAGTGAAGGGTGAGGGGATTGCCCCAATTGGTAATGGGATTTCGAATGATTGCTTCTAGTGGGGTTGTGAAAGGTGACTGAGTTTGGGTCATGGGTTTTTGGAATTGGTGGTATGGATTGGATGTGGTATGTGAATGGGATGGATGTCGGACATTTTCGCCAAGTTCAAGAAGCATGAAAGGTTAAAGGTATGCCCCACTTTGACATCTAGGTCATGGTCCTAGTCTAAACTTTTGGCCCTTTGAAGGTGACTCCCACAGACTATGATAATCCTGAGTTTTTGATACGATGAAAATTTCACTTGGTGATCACTAAACCTTGTCTTGATATCAGTGCAATTTGAATGAATATTGGAGTGCAAGTCCTTTTGATTTTTTATTTTTTTTTAACTTTCTTTTTTTGATTTTTTTTTTCCAGCAAATATATTGTAAATAAATAAACTTACTTGTCCTAAAATTAAATCTTTGAGAAAACGAGAGCAATCAGCCATTGATCCGCATGGACTTGTTAGGGTTGTAGCGTGACCAATGGTTAGGTGTTTATGAAAGAAGGTTTTGTAATGTGGTCAAAGGTTATGAGTAATGTGGTCAATGGTTATGAGCTTGTGGAGTATAGGCTCAAATGGTCTCAGAGAGGTGTTTGATGGTTTATTGATACGATGACCTTTTAAAAGATAAGTAGGTTCTGAGAAGTGCTGGAGGCCAATGATTTGGGTTTGGTGGAAGAAATGAGAATTCGGCCTAAGGAGGTGTTTGTGGGTTTATTCGGACAAGGATATCTTAGGTGTTTGGTGATTTTATGTATCAGCTCACAATTTCTATTGCTTTTGCCTTTTTCTCTGAGGATTTCTTTTTCAATCATCTTTTTTAATTTCACTTCTTTTTTGTGATTTTTTCTTCTTTTTTCAGTAGAGTGAGCTGATAAAAGTGACACACCATTTTTGATGTGGAATTGATCCTTGCCTAACGTGATTGAAATTTTTTTGATTTTTTTTTAGTTTTTCTGGCTCGAAGTGGGTAGCAAAGAGTATTTCTTTTTGGCTGTTTTTTTTAGGATATAGAAGGCAACCAAACTCCATTTCAAATAATGATTGCTTGTTTTCTCAAAAATTAATTCAAGGACAAAAATTATTTATTTTTATATATCCACTATTTTTCATCTCTTTTTATGCCCTAATTTTTGCTTAGGCTGCTCTCGCAAGTTTTCAACCTAACAGGCTTTTTAATTTATTTTTTGTAAAGGACACCAAGGGAAAACAATGTTGACAAGATATCTAGTGATCACAAATTTGCCCCAGCATGGGGGCCTAAAGTGTTAGTTTATGGAAATTCATCATTGGGAACAAAACCAAATAGTCGACTAAGTACTTGTGTGGGGGGATATATATTGGGTGGTCGGGGTGGGACTGGACATGTACAAGGGATGATGATAAGACGCAAAGATGTGGACACTAACTAACTCGAACAAGAGTGAATGCACATTGCATACAAGTTCACTATGCTAATGCTTCACAGAGAGTTAACATAGTCAGCGGCATGATAGGAGAAATTTTTGATAACACATTAGTTAACAAAATGGACCATTTGTATTATTTATCATGGGACTGATGAGATGCATCATTTTTGATGAAGAAAATTATGAATGAGCTGCAAACAGTGAATAACTTCTTTTTTTTTTGAAAATTGAGCGTCTGAAAACACATTGAGTTTGTAGCTCAAGCTAAACTTTTCCAAAGAAGAAGTAATCGACTTCGCCTCATCTCTCATCAAAATTTTGAAAAAGGTAATGCTCATGTTTTTTGTATGGATGAACACATGATAATGTACATGCATGATGCAAATGCAGATGCCTAAAATGCGTGAATGAATGGTTTACGAATGAATGGAAATACATGAAAAAAAAAGAGATATTCACAACTTTTGAAATTGTGCTCATGATTGTTTTCTACTCTTTTCTTGAAAAATGTGATGCACGTGATGATGAATATGTATGATGAAGATGAAAATGCATGAAATGCGTGAAGGGAATGATCTCCTGGAAAGATCAGCTATTCTAAACGATTTTTTTTTACTTTTTGGAGACAATATAGCATGCAGATGATGCAAATCGTCGTTTATTGCTAACTGAAATATGTTTTTGATGATGAATGACTTTTTGTGTTGTTGTTTTTTTTTTAGAAAATGACTCATGCATGGATGACTGATGCGTTTGAGGTGGTTTGAGATAAAGAACTTTTATTTTTCATTACCCTTTTTTATGATGCATGAAGAGGAGTAATGCGTTTGAATTTTTTTTTATAATATCAAGGTGATATTATTTTCTCATTTTTGGCGTATGGCTATGCAAGATGAAGTAATTTAAAAAGTATGATATTTTGTTATTTTATAGATGATGAGATGCATGTTGGTATCATGATAATGGGATGAAGATAATGACTGTATTCTATTATGAATGCCTGATAATTTTTTTATTTTCTAGTTAAAAGACTAACTATGCTCATGCAAAAAGAATAGTCAGGTTAAATGCCCCCTTGTGTCCTGATGCATGAAGGAACACATTGTGATAGATGACGAAAATGCAGATGCGAATGCATGAAATGCGTGCATGAATGATCACTTGGAAATGTCAGTTATTCTAAATAATTTTTGGAGGCAATGCAGCACGTGACTGATGTAGAGCCTCTTTCATGTATCAGAATGAAATGCTAAATACGTATCTATGAATGATGCGAAAATGATGACACAATTTTGAAATGATGCATGTTGATACGCTATATAAATGATGTGTGGATGAAATGGCGTATGGATGATTTAATGAGACAGCAGTTTTTTGGATGAGTGAAAAGGTGCGTGAATGCTATGCATTTCATGATGTTGCAAATGATGAAATGCCTATATTATTTGATGATGATTATGAATGAATGGAAATGCATGCTAAATGAGATATTCAATCACAATTTTTTTTAATTGGATCATGTTTTTTATTCTTTTCTTTTTCGCGAAAAGAAAGAAAAATGCAATGTATGAATGAACGACTAATGTTGCTTGATGCAGATGCGAGGAATGTGAATGAATGATCGCTTGAAAAGATTGACTATCCGAAATGATTTTTCGGAGGCAATGCAATATGATGATGAATGATGCAAGAAGGTGGCATTATTTTATTATTTTTTCTTTTATTTTGCATGTCAGATGACTAATGCATTTTTATTTTTCTATGCATGAAGAGGAGTAACAAATATAGTATATCTTTGAGTATGCAAGATAATGAAAGTTGGACAAATATGTAGCGTCTTTGTGTTTTTTTTTGGAGAATGATATGCATGTTAGTACCATGAGAACGAGATGTATATGAAAACAAGTGACTCGTTCTATGGTGATTTTTATTTTCTAGAAAAATATAATGCCCATTATGACAGATATGTATGAAAAATGCGAATGCATGTATGCATGAAGAAATAAATGTTTGATCCTAATGCAATTATTTTTATTTTTTAAGAGGCAGTGCAACATGCATGCAGACTCTTATTTTTGATTTATTGGATGACAAATGATACAATTATAATGAAATGATTTTTTTTTTTGTTTTATTTGGGAAATGACACATGAATATGGAATTGTTGCATTTAAACTAGGATGACCACATGAGGGAAATGATGTATGAATGTTATGATTTTTTTGAAATGTAATTCAAGACTTTATGAATGATGTGATACCTATACTGTGTGATCATGATTTTGAATGATTATGAATGAATGTCGGTGCATATGATGCTATTGCTTTTTTGTGTGTGAGGAAACAAAATGCATGTCATTCGCAACGATTTTTGTTAATAATGCATGAAGAGGGGATAATGAAATGATGAATGAATATATAATATCATAGTGATTTTGGGGATATGCAAGATGGACAAATGAAGCAAATGATATTTCTAGGATGATGGAATGCATGGTAGCGCAATGATAATGGGATGCGTGTGAAAAGAATGATCTTATTTGGTGCAGGATGATTTTGTTTTTTCTGTATGATGATGTCGCCTCATGTGCATGCAAATGAAAGAAAGAAGCCTGAGAATGTTGATTTTATTTTTGGAGAAATGCTAACCAGATTAATAGAGAGGGTACGTATAATGCCCTTGTGTCCTAGGTGGGTCATGTCTAAATTGGGATTTTCAACATGGTCTAGGGTTGCTTATGTGATCAATCTCTCAGGTGGCTCTATTCACTTCCTCTCAAAGGTCTCCAGAGCTAAAATCCCCTTTATGATATGATCCACAACGATAGCGAGCTACCTGGTGTGGGATACCATAAAAGAGCGTACTCTGGCCGAGACTTTCATGAGAGTCAGATAGATAAAATCCAGAATGACTGTCACTAATAATCTCCACTCGTCCTAGGTTATTTGCAGACCCGGGTATAGGGCCCCACTCAAAAGTGTGTGCAAAAGTGTAAGTGAGGTGTGTGATGAGGGCAAAATACCTAAACTAACCAAGCTGGAAAAGATATACAACAACAATAATAAAAGAGTCGTCTACCCTAAGGTTCAATAATATAAAAAAAAAATAAATAAAATAAGCATAAGGGCAAAAACAAAATATAAAATTAACAAATACTTACACATTTAGTTAATTAGGCTTGACTCTCTTAATATATCCCCAATGAAGTCGCCAACTGTAGCGACCGAAAAATCCGGAGGAGGGATTCTTCGAAGTTCTTGAAATGAAGTCGCCACCAAAGTTTAGTTTAAGGGCAAACATTGGAAAATCCGTATTGAGTGGATAAGGGGGTTTTGCGGGCCAGGTTTAGGCTCGGGAGTCGTTTATGCGTAGGGAAGGTATTAGCACCCTACGACATCCTTCCTAAGGAAGGTTACCTTTTAACTAAATATGTAAACATTTATTAATTCAAAAATAATGTTTTTACCCTTATAATAATAATAATAATAAAAAAGGACTCGATAAACAGTTAGTTGTTTTTGTACTTTTTGAGAAAAAGGAGAAAGGTGAATTAAAAGAAAAAAAAAAGGGTTTTTTATTAATGCAATTGACAGAGGTCGGCCGCCCTCCGCTCCTACGTATCTCCTGGTAGAGAATCAAATCACACGTAGTTCTTGGTAGAAAAAGTTTGTGTGTTGGTGTTTTTTAATTATTTTTGAAATTGGGAGAGGTATTCGTAACAACCAAACAAGTAAAACTCAGAGTGGTCGTCACTCATGACTCGTTTGAAAACTAAAGCTGCTACTAACGGTCAAACAAGCTAAACTCCGAGTGACCATTAGTAACAACCCATTTTTTATGTGAGTTTGATTGTTTGAAAGAAAAAACATTAGTTTGAAAGCATTACGGCGCAATAAAACGCAATGGGTTATAATTTAAAAAAAAGCAGGTGCAATTAACAACAAGTGGTGTTGTATTAAAAATGGGGGGTGCGTTTAGCAGCCCAGCCCATTTTATTTGCGGACCCAGGGCCTGCGCGAAAGTTGGGCTTTTACGGGGTGTGGGGGCTATTAAAAATATGGGGTGTGATTGGTAAATTGGATTAAGAAAAACAAAATTAAATAAAAATAAACTAATATAAGTGGGATTCACTTTGGAAACCCTAAATCTATTTCCTCTTCTACCAGCGCCGCTGCTGGTCTCCCAGGAGAGAGAGGGTGTGTGAAAAATCAAAAATGGAGATAGAGGATCGTGGAGAGAGTGGGAGGGACAGAAATGGAAAAGGAAGAAGAGGGAGAGGATGCGACGGCGAAGGCAGTGGTCGACGGTGACAGGGAGGGAGATGGTGACGGAGAGAGACATGGCGAGGAGAGAGAAGGAGAGCTGAGAGGGAAAACGAGAAAGAAGGAAGTTATGGTGGAGAGTGAGAGCGCCGAAGGAGACGACCGGAGGGCGTTGTGCGCTGGTGGCGATGACAGAGGAACGACGCCGGGGGGGACAACCACGGTGGTGTCGTGGTGGTTCCGGCGGTGCGAACGCGAATGGTATTGGGATTTCGCGCCGGAGCTTCAGCGAAGGCGACGGGAACTCGTGGAGAGTGCCACGGCACGAGATGAAAGGCAACGGAGATGACTACGCCAGAGTGCTGCGGCGGCGCCGATGGGAAGGGTTCCACCGCGACGACGATGACTGTGGTGTTCACCGGCGAGTTCGACAGCGACTGGGGGTGTTTTTTTCCGGTTCGTTTGTTTTCCTTTCCTTTCCCTTATTTCTATTCTGATTCTCATTTTTCATGTTTTGTTGTTGTTTTATTTCTGAAAGGGGTATTGTGTTTGGTTGTTGGTTGTTTTATGGTGTGTAGGTGGTGATGGTTGGTCACAGCTGTGGTTTTGCGCTTTCAGTGGTGGTGGTTGTTGGATGGAGGTGGTTTGAGAGAGGGTCGAAGATGGGGTGGGGTGCTGGTTTTCTGCTTGTGTTTCGGTTTCTATTGATTCTCTGTTTCACTCCCTTTTTGATTTTTGTTTTGGTGTTACTGTCTGTATCTGCCCCCCTGCTTCTCAGCTGAGTTTTTTTATAGAATAGTAAATTAATAGGACAAATTTTGTTGTTATGATTTTGCAGAGAATCAGAGTAGTGGAGCAGAGGAGGTTAATGGAGCAGAGAAGCAGCAGCAAGGTGGTGCCTGCAAAGCTGTCCTGTTGGAGCAAATTGGGAAAGGATCAAAGAGGATGAAGAAATGGGCTTTGGCATAATGCTCAAAAGGATTTTCCAAGGACAGCAACTTGTGCTGCTTTGCTCTTTTCTCTTTTTTAGTTTTTGCTTTTTAATTAATTTTTTTGTACTATTTTGTATTTAATTTTTTTTTGTCTACATGTATGTACTAAAGTTGACTTCTTTATTTGTAAACAAAAAACCGATTATAGTTATAATAATAAAAAGCAATTATTCAAATCTGATTTTTATTACATTTTCTTATTAAACTAATACCTATAACAATAAAATAACGAATACTAAAATGAGCACTCGTACGCGACGAGAAATGAACACGCGTCCGCGACTAGAATAAAAATGCGTACATGATTAGGAATAACACGTGCGCATGATGACAAGTGACACGCATGCACGAGAGTGAAACCTGTACATGATCGATAATGACACGCGTAAACAGCAAAAACAATACTTTGGATTTTCTAATAAACTTTTAATTAGCCGGACAAAATTAGGGTATGACAACTATTCATCCATAAAACCCCAAATTTGAACCCTAACCTTTAATTCCTCAAAAACCCCAATCATACTTCAATCCGCATTCCACCTTCATTGGGTTGGCTCCTAATCACTCCTGAACCATTAAAATCATCACCAATCTGAAATCCTTCCCCAAAACCCTCAATTTCGAAAATGGCAACTTGAGAGATAGTGAGTTGTAAGTGACGCATTGGGTACCAAATTGAAGAGGAAGTAACGTTGAACATTTTTCGTGTTGGAGGGAAGTCGTTTTGATGAGCCTAAATCCCCCATTTTTCCTCTTCTTCCTCCTTACCCATTCTTTCTCTTCTCCCTTCTTTTCTCTCCTTTCTCTCTGTTTCTCTCGCATGCTTCCTTTCTTTCTTTTTAATTCCCTTTCTTTTCTTCTTTCACTTACACACACATACACGCATACATATATATTTATTTAATATATAAGTGGTAACGCGGTCAAATTACCATATTGATCTTAATCTCTTATTTCGATTCCAAAACTTCATTGACCCGTATTATCCGGTTAACGATTCGATGACAACCAATAAATAATTTTAGCACTCAATAAATTTACCAGTCAAGTACTAAATTAATTTAATTGGGTTAACACCCAAATAATTCTACTAATTATTTTGAGGATGTTACATTTACCAAGACTCGGCTTGGATTTAACTGGTAACAAAGCGTTGCGACCATGGTTGGTCGCTTGGGGAGATCCCAAGATCGAACCTGAGGGGCTCGAGGTTCGAGTTTCTTCTGAAGTTGTAAATTTGATTCGTACATTACTATTTGATGAAATCAAGAATGTGTGAAATGTCGAGAAGTTTACTGATTTATCATTTAAATGAGGAACTCGATTTACAATGATAGGAGCAGCCCTATATGGTGTCCTTTTTGGAGTGATTGATACAATTTCCCCCCTTAACTGTAATAACTCTTCAGTTTCGTTGCATTCCAAGTCCTTTGAATCTTTTTTCCTTGGAGGGTCTCTAGGTTGAAAGCACCTTTACCGGTCTTAGATATAACACAGTAAGGTCCTTCCCAATTTGGTGCGAACTTTCCTTGGGAAGCATTCTTAAGACCAACATCAGCCCTTCGAAGAACCAGATCGCCTAGCTCGAAATCTCTGGGAATGACTTTGGCATTGTACCTGGTTATTACTCCTTGTTTGACAATTGCTTCTCGGAGTGAGGCTCGACCCCGAATTTCATCGATGAGATCAAGCTCCTCTCTTAAGGCTTGGTTATTTTCGTTTTGAGTTTTGGGGTTTGCCGTTCTCCAGCTGAGTTCGCCAATCTCGACGGGAATGACCGCCTCGCTGCCGTAAGAGAGCTGGAACGGCGTCTCTCCTGTGGAGCTTTGTTGGGTGGTCCTATATCCCCAGAGGACATAAGGTAGCTCTTCTACCCAGTTTCCTTTTGCGTCGTCTAGACGTCGCCTTAGGCCGTTTAGTATTATTTTGTTCGCCGTTTCTACTTGTCCGTTGGTTTGAGGGTGTTCAACTGATGTGAAGCGGTGCTTGATTTTTAGGTCGGGCATCAGCTTTCTGAAACCCTTGTAAGTAAACTGAGTCCCATTGTCCGTTATCACTACCTCGGGGATCCCGAACCTGCTCATGATGTTTTTCCTAAAAAATTTGATGCAGTTTCTTGCAGTGATGGTCGCCAGGGGTTCTGCTTCTATCCATTTGCTGAAGTAATCGACTGCGACGATTAAGTATTTGATCTTACCTGGAGCTGTCGAGAATGGCCCCAGGAGGTCTATCCCCCACCATACAAATGGCCATGTGGAGGACAGAGTTGTTAGATCGGTTGGAGGAGAAATGTGGATGTTGGCGTGAATTTGACATTTTTTGCATTTTTTTACATAAGCACTAGCCTCAACCACCATGGTCGGCCAGCAATATCAGGCGCGAAGAGCCTTTCGAGCTAAAGAATGAGCTCCGAGGTGTTGACCGCAGATTCCCTCATAAGTTTCTGCTAGGACATATGCTGCTTCTGCTCCCTCGATGCATTTCAACAACGGGGAGGAGAGACTTCTTTTGTACAACGTTCCATCAATGAATGAAAAGGCAGAAGCCTTCCTCCTGACGAGTTTAGCGTCGTTTGCGTCTGGGGGTTCCACTCCTACAATGATGTATTCTAAGATCGGGGCGATCCAACTGTGAGCTTCTTCAATTATGCAAATGGTCGAGGCAAATTCAGGGTCGGGGGATACACTGGGTTTGTGGAGGATTTCCTGGATAAACGTTTTGTGATTTCCAGGAGCTTTCGTGCTTGCGAGCTTGGCGAGGATATCAGATCTTTGGTTCTCCGCCCTCGGCACGTGTTTTACTTCTGATGTTTCAATTTGAGCTAATAATGCCCGTACTCGAAGTAGGTATTTTTGCAAGATCGGCTCTTTGGTCTCGTATTGGTTGCCGATTTGGGAGACTACCAACAGAGAATCGGTGTACAGTTTTACCCGAGGGACTCGGAGGTCGACTGCCAAGCGTAGACCAGCGATGCAAGCCTCGTATTCTGCTTGGTTGTTCAAGGTTGAAAAACTGAAAGTCAGAGAACTTCGATGATGATGCCGTTCGGGTTTTCTAACATGATACCAACGCCACTTCCCTTCGGGTTGGAGGATCCATCGACATGCAGGATCAAGGTATCGTTTTCGGTGTTCGCTGGTGTCATTTCGGCCACAAAGTCCGCCAAAACTTGTGCTTTCATAGCCGTTCAGGTTTCGTACTTGATTCCGATCTCTGATAGTTCTACCGCCCACTTGATCATTCTACCCGCGAGATCGGGCCTCTGCAGGATTTGCCGGATGGGGTAATTAGTCCACACGACCACCTGGTGAGCGACGAAGTAAGGTCAAAAACGTCGAGCTGCGATGATGAGAGCCAATGCGATCTTTTCAACCTTCTGATAGCGACTCTGCGGTCCGTGTAGAGCTTTGCTTGCAAAGTAAACTGGGATCTGTCCGGTTTTTAACTCCCGCACAAGAACGACCCCTAATACTTCCTCTGAGATAGCTAGATATAAGTATAAAGTTTCACCTTTGCTTGGTCTAGTCAAGATCGAAGGTTCGGAGAGGGCCTTTTTGAGCTGTTTTAAGGCCTCATCTTGCTCGGTGGTGCAGTTGAAACCCTCTTCCTCTTTTTTAAGCAGCTTGAACAGGGGAAGGGACCGCATTTGATATGAAACGAGATAAGGCGGCGATCATGCCATTAAGTTTCTGGACTTCCTTTTTGGTCGTTGGAGTTCGCATTTCTGTTACGGATCGACATTTGTCGGGATTTCCTTCGATTCCCCTTTTTATTAAGTAGAAACCTAAAAATTTCCCAGTTCGAACTCCAAAAGTGCATTTCTCTGGATTTAATCTCATATTATTTTGCCGGACCTTGGAGAAGATCACTCTAAGGTCGTCGACGTGCTTGTCATCGTCTTCACTCTTGGCGGTCATGTCGTCGAGGTAGACTTCAACACTCTTGCCGATTTGTTTTTGGAAGACTTTGTTCATCATCCTTTGGTACGTAGCTCCGGCGTTTTTCAATCCAAAAGGCATGACATGGTAGGCGAAGTTACCTTGGTCGGTCATGAAATCAGTTTTTTCTTGGTCAGGGGGGAACATGGCAATCTGGTTATACCCGGAGTATGCATCCATGAATGATAACAATCGAAACCCTGAAGCGTTTTCTAGGAGTCGGTCTATGCTGGGGACAGGGAAAGCGTCTTTTGGGCAGGCTTTATTAAGATCGGTGTAGTCTACGCACGTGCGCCATTTTCCGTTATTCTTCTTAACCAGCACCGGATTTGATAACCAGGTTGTGTATTTGAATTCAGAAATGAAGTTTGCTTTTAAGAGATTGTCTACGGCTTTTGCAGCGGCTATAGCTTTCTCGCTACTCTGAGCTCGTTTTCTTTGGGCGACCCACTTGGCTCTTGGGTTAACTGCGAGCTGGTGGCAAGTGACTTCAGCAGGAATCCCGGGCATGTCCTCTGCCGACCAGGCGAAGATGTCTGCATGGTCTTTGAGATATTGGGTTAAATTAATTTTAACCTCTTCTGATAGATCGGCTCCGATCTTGATGGTTCTGGAGGGATCTTCGCCGAGCTGTACCTCGATGAACTCCCCAATAGGTTGGGGCCTTTTCATTTTTCGCTTGAGCTCTTTTGCCAACTCGTCATCATCTTCATCGTCCGTACTCTCAAAATCGTACCTTGCATCTATGTCCGCTGCGTTTACTTCGGTAGGTCGAGCTTTACTTCTTTTGGGAGTAGCTTTTTCGGGAGGGGGAACCCCTTCCCGCTCCAAAGCTTTTTGCTCGGTCTTGGTCCATAGGAAAAAGCATCTGGAAGCAGATTCCAGGTCGAAGTTTAAAGTGATAACTTTATTGCAGAGAGAGTGGAATTTCATCTTTAAGTGCGTGGTGGACGTTACCGCTCCGAGCCTACCTAGAGTCGGTCTTCCAATGATAACGTTGTAGATGGATTCACAAGGTAGGATAAGGAACTTGGTTTTGATGGTTCTCATCATTGGCTCAGCTCCGTAGGAAACCATTAATTCCAAATGGCCTAGTGGTTTTGTCTGGGATCCGTTAAATCCGGATAGGTCCGTTCCTCTGTATGGAGTGAGCTCCTCTCTGTCGATCCCCATTCTGTCAAGGAGATCGACAAAGATGATGTCAGATGAGCTCCCTTGGTCCACCAATATTCTTCTCACTTCTTGTTGGCGATGACTATCGAGATTATGAGGGGTACGTGCTTGTTGGGTTTCCCATCCATAAGATCTTCATCACAAAAAGATAGTGAAGGTCGGGTTGTCGTGGTTGGTGTAGCTGAGGTTAAGGCCACACTTAACAATTCTTTCCACTTTCGCTTCATTGTTTTCTCGGACTCCCCATGCTCGAAACCTCCTGCGATCATCAGCATCACTGAGTGGCCCTTCGATGTTCTAGTATCATGATTTTCATCGTCGGAATCGACCTTTGGCTTACCCCTTCTTCTTGGCTCCTCGCTCCTCTCGTCTTTAACCTCGCCGGTATTTTCCCATAGCTTTTTCACATAACCGGACAATTTTCCTCGTTTGATCAAGTCTTCAATGTCGTCTTTCAAAGCAGTGCAGTGGTTGGTGTCATGACCATTACTTCTATGATACCTGCAGTACTTGCTGGATCGTTGTCCGAATCGGGGAGGTAGAGGTTTGGGTGTTTTAACGTCTCTGAACTCGACATCCCAACACTCCCCATATAGTTGGGCGTTGGAGACGTTGAGTTCAGTGTATACTTGGTGACGATTCCGAGGTCGGGGATCCCTGTTACCTCGATTATCATTTCCTTGGTTATCTCTTCCGTTGCGAGGTTTTGATGGTCCGGCCTGTGGTGACGGATTTACGATCTTGGTGCTTTCCTCCTCGTTGATGAAACATTGGGATAGTTGGAGGAAATCCTGCAAGGTATTAGGTTTCCAAGTATTGACATGTTTTTTGAAAGGGCTTCCGGGGAGTAGGCCCTGCGCCATGAAGAAAATGCGGAAAGCGTCGTCTAGTTCTCGAACTTGAAAAGCTTCGTTGTTGAACCTCTCTATGTATTCTCTAAGAGGCTCGTCCTCCTTTTGGACAACGGACATCAATGCCGCTTTGTTCTTGGGTTTACTTTTGGAATGGGCAAAGTGATCTGAAAAGAGTTTTGCCAATTGATCCCAAGAGGATATGGTGTTCGTCCTTAAAGCCCGAAACCATTTCGATGCAACTTTGTCTAGAGTTAATGGGAAAATTCGACATTTCATCTCCATGGGTACGTTCTGGTATTGCATAGTTGTGTCGAATTGATCGAGGTGTCTGTCTGGATCTCCGGTTCCATCGTACGTTTTTAGACCTCCAGGGCGGTTTTTCGAGGTACCTCAGAACTCGGTAGCTATCGATTGTTACACTGAACGGGCCCTTTCGCTCGGTTAGCAACGCCTGAGGTCGTGGCTGACGCTGGTGATGGGGATCGGGATAAACGTACTGTCGAGGTTGTTTCTCCTTAGGGTTATCCTCTCGACTTCTGGAACGTCGTCATGGTGATGAAGAGGCTAAAAATGAGCGAGGTTGGGGGGAGTTATCCAATTCATCAAGATAGTTATGTTGTCGAGCCGGAGGAGAACGGGAACCATTCCCTCGTTGTCGGCAGGGAGTAGAACGATGATAAGGGGAGTTATCTAATTCGTCAAGATCGTCATATTGTCGAGCCGGAGGAGAACGGGAACCACTCCCTCGTTGTCGGCGAGGAGGAGAACGGTGATAGTGCCTTCTCTTGGGTGGAGATCGATGTCTCCTTCGAACCGGGGTTCTCTTTTCAGGGGAGCCCGGTCCGGGTGATTCCTTGTCCGAAACGTCCCGTGCCCGGAGATTTGCTACCCCGGCCTCTCAAGGTCCGTGAAGCGGCAGCTTCTTTCTTGGTTTACGACCTCCTGTCGAGCCAGGAGCTGGACGAGCTGTTGAACAGCGTCGGTTAGGGCTGAAAGCATTGGAGGGGGAGGTGGTAAACTATTACTGTATGAGCTTGTATGAGAACGGGCGAGGTTCGGATTGGGGAATTGTGCCCGAGCTTGGGTGGAATTTGTAAGGTCTTGAACATGGCCCTCGGGGGTTCATTGAGGTTCGAGCTCGGATATAATTCCAATCCTACCCCGGGCCCGACCACAAGACTGGTCGGTCTTGAACGCAGTTTGGGCGCCATTGGTGGATCAAGGTAATGGGAGAGGAAATTGAGTACAGATCCTCCCACTGTGGTCGCCAATGTTCTGTACCGTACTTCCGATCTTGGTGAATAATCCGAAGTAGTTGGTAGATGTCGTCCTTGATCAATATTGTTCGATCTTGAGGGGGCGATGTTGTACCTGCAAGAATACTCCGACGCTCAAGTCAGTATTTGAGTGAATCAATGTTTAATTTTTTTTAGTTGCTTACATTTGTGGGCATTGAATGTGGTATTTATAGAGATTGAGTGATGTTCGTTCTGACGATCCTGAGTCGTTAGATCTTGCAGAGGTATCTAAACCGTTGATTGATTGGGCCAGATTTTCTGGATATGGGCTGGTTGGTTATTGGGCCTCGCAGGGGGGGGTGTAAATATCATTAAGACCTTTTACTTATTACCATAACACTTTTGAAATAGGACTTAATTATTATGTATTCACATCTTAAAATTATTGACTTTTATCTTACTCAGATTGAAAGTTAGACATACCATAAAATTTTATTGGTTAATGGTGTAAGAAACTTTTACATGATCAGGTGCATATTAACGAGAATTGATTTTGATATAATTGATTCTGCATAATTGATTTTAGTCAAAATTGAGTTGAACGTGACATGACTTTTGCATGAATACATTTACTGAAAAGTGATTTTTATCGATGAGTGTTGTTTGGATAGGTTGGAGGAAACTACGCACAAAAAACATGGTAACCAAAAAAAGAGTTGCTTTGCGTGTGAAATTACCAAAATGAGTCTCAACTTAAAATTACATTAGAAACTTAAAATTTGATAAAATAAACAATAGAAATACAAAACAAGCATAAAAAATATATAAATTAAAATTACAATTAGAGAATATAATTTAAATTGCAATACAATTTAGTAAAGGGAAATTAAGGAAGATGTAAATATATTGAAGGGCAATTACGGAAGATCCAAATTAGTGAAGTGCAATTATGAAAGATGCAAACTGGATATAATTTAAATATTTGTAATATAATTTAAATTATAATTATGAGTATATAATTTAAGATTAATAAAAAAAGAGAATATAACTTAAAGATGTTAATATGCAATGGTAGAATAAATTTTAGGTCACCTTAGAAGCTACAATTTTTAGCTTCTAGTAGAATCAATTTTAGAACAATAAAATTAATTTTAGGTGAAATAGTCAAACATCAATTTAGCACACCAAAATCACTTTTAACACTCCAAACTCACTTCTAGCGACTTAAGAAGTGAAACCAAACATACACTTAAAATAATTGGGGCCTTTCATGTTTTATTGATGATTATCGTAAAAGTACTGGTTAGACAATGTTTAATAATTTATGATAACGATTCCTATTTACTTTATTATAAATTAGTATTGAATGTTTTCTGTTATAACATAGTACTAATAATATGTTTTATTTTTCTTGTAAACAATATAATGTTTTATTTTATACTACTTTTTTTTTAATATTAGAATCTTCAAAATAGTCATAGTCATCGGTCATAAAACGTGGTTAAGGCCTAACTCAATCCCACAAAACCGGCTTGTAAGGTGAGAGTTGTCTCTCACTTATAAACTCTTTTGAGACCATATCTAGTCAATGTGGGACTTGGGTTTTTCCCAATACACCCCCTCACGCCCAGCACTATTGGGCTTGGTACAAGGATAATAATGGTGGGTGGCCCGAAGGATCTAGGATAGGCTCTGATACCATCTTGAAATGTGGTTAAGACCTAACTCAACTCCACAAAACTGGCTTGTAAGGTGAGAACTGCCTCCCACTTATAAACTCTTTAGAGACCATATCTCTAGTCAATGTGAGACTTGAGTTTTTCTCAAATTGGCCCATTGTTTTGCAGACATCTTGAACGAAAACCAGGTGAGGCCCAGCAGGACCAAGGAAATAATCCAGCAACAAGATAAATACCCCATGATCATATGTCACATCCATCGACACATTTTTCAACCATATATTCCAACAAATTGTTACCCGCTTTTGATAAGATTTTTTTCGATCTAAGTTTTTCCTTTTCCTTTTTTATATTTTGTCCTAGCTTTTGATAAGATTAGCTTGTTCTTTATTCTCGTGAATCCAATTATTATAATTATAAATTTATCATAATAATGGATACCGGAACAGCTGCGATTGAACTAGATTCTTTTAATGGCCAAATAAAAAAATTAGATTCTTCCACTCTGCACTTGAAGGTGAAAGTAGCCCCACGTAGTCATGGGCCCTAAGCATCTTCAACACCAATGAGTTTAGTTTTAAGAATCCCTTTTCCGTTTTTCTTCTATATTTTAATATCTCTCTATTTTATATTATAGCTAACTTTGGGACACATAGATTGAACTTGGTGCTCTTATGTTCGATTTCCATAGTGACAAATTTGGTGTTTGTTTTGGATCGGGTCAATGGCCCAATCCACGAAAGCCCCAAACCAACCCAAGACACTGTAGCGCGCAGCACTCCTAAACGAGTTGGGAGCAGTTCAACGATTGAGATCGAGCCGGCTGATCCTATGGTTAGGGAGCCTCGCCGAACTCTATAAATAGGGGTCAACCCCCTACGGAAAGGTACACTTTTTGAACTCATCTCTCATTTCCTGCTTTGACTTCTTCCTCACTGACTTGGGCGTCGGAGTGTCTTTGCAGGTACGCTCACCCTGAGCTCTGCTCGCGACCTCACTATCCTGGCAAAGCGACCAAGCAACAAATCGTTCCACCCTTGGGCGATCAAGGTACGGATCAGTGTTGGTTGGTGCCAAATTTGCTCCTAATTACGAGCAGAGGATTAGTCTTTCATTAAAAACATTAAATACTTCGTAGGTAACCAATAAGAGTCTGAATCAAAAAAGAAGTTGTGAAGTAAGATTAACTAGACTCAAAATTATGAGAGAGAATCCAAACCCTCACTTGGCCTAGTTTTTTTGGTATAACTAGGTATCCTCTGCGCGCAACTGCTGAGACTAATTCCTATTCGAACTCAAGGACTTTGGTTAAATAAGAAGAGACCATTACAATCTCATCCAATTGCTCTTGAGTCTCACTTGGCCTAGTTGTTCTGCTGTAATGAAATGGAACTCAATTATTATGCTATTATATTGCGTGTGCATAGTACTATTAATCAAGAACATAAAATTGGCTTTATCGTTGTCAAAAAAATCAATTGGTTTTATCAACGATTTTTTTTTGGTCAAATTAAAATATAACAGGTAAACAGCAGTATACCGTGTATAGGACGAATTCACATGTTTACCAAAATATATATATCCTATCAAAAAAATCTTAAAGTATATTATCTACTCAATAATTGATATCAGTCAAAATAAAAAATTCAATCATTGATATCAAAGATAATTAATATCTACCAACGTGATCTGATGCAAGTAGTAGATAATTGGGTCCCTTAATCATTTGGTCTTGGATTCGATCTATAGTCGGTGCGTATGAAAAAACATTTATTGGGAGAGGTCAACCCCTTAAATGGATCTCAGATACCTCGAATGATTAGTCTCCACAGTCACCGTGGAGGATACCTTGGTTTACCAAAAAAAAGATAATTAATAATTTATTTCATGGGTTAAATTTACTTTTTGGTCATTATCAAAGTTAATTAATAATTTATTTTATGAATTTTTTGGGTGTTAGTCGCTAAAAAAAATTCACTTACTTTTAGCCCTTCAAGCTTTTTATGTTAGCAGTTTTATTTTGCATGACTTTTAATATCATTTTTTGGGTTTTTTATAGTAGTTCTAAGCGCTATTAAAAGTTGTAAAAAACTAAAACTATCGACAAAAAACTTGGAGACCAAAAGTAAGCGGTGAAATCAAGTCATTTGATTCTCTGCCTGTCCGTGACCAATTATCTCACAGAAATGTCCTCCATTCTGAACAGGAGGCTAGCTGCTCGCTGTGCAGCAACTTTCGCGAGACCACCAGCCACTTGTTCCTCAGCTGCAGCTTTGCTCGTTCCGTATGGCAGCTTGTTGGCAATTGGCTCGGAGTTGATTTCGACAGGTCCCTGGATATTGTTGACTTCCTCCTTAGTTGTGGTCGCTTATGCAAAGGGAAGAAGGCGAAGCGTACGAAACACATGTTCTGGTTAACAACATGTTGAATGGTGCTATTTTCAACAACGAGAAACCAAATGCCGAATCCGTGGTGAACCGCATCAAATGCTTAACTTGGAGTTGATGTGTTTATAGATTGAAGTTATGCTCCTCTATTTCAATTTCAATGTGGTGGTCTAATCCACTTCAATGCTAAGGGGGAGTAACGGTGGGTTGACATTCACATTATTAGCAACCTTATTCCGTTTTGAGGTACTCTTTTTCCCAGCCTGGGTCTTTTTCCCACTGGGTTTTGGCTCAGGGAGGTTTTGAGGAAGCTCTCCCCATTTCATTAATGTATATGGGATTGGTGCACCCCTAGTGCCCCCATCAATACAATTATTTGTTATCTAAAAAAAAAGTCATTGTGATATTTTAGTCATCCAGCGTAGCCTTCAAAATTTTATTTTTAAAGAACTACTGGTTTGGTCTCAAAAATTGTTATACTGAATCATCCAAGTAGATAGTTCGGTTGGCGAGTTAAGGAATACCGAATGAGTGCACCAAAAAGAGTGCAAGAAGGAGGTCCCGGGTTTAACTCCCGGAAACTAACATTCCCCCCCCCCCCCACTAACATTGCCTATCAAAAAAAAACTTAGTCCTCATATTTTAAATATTTAAAAATAATTTCGTAGTTACAAAAGGTTAATTAGGCTCGTCTATCCATTTGTATTTGTACAAACTACAATGACATTAAGTTAGTAATATCGATGGTGCACTTGAAACTAAGTAAATAATGTCGGGAATGCATTTGCTGACAAATCCAGACAAAAATACAAACTTGATATATATATATTTAGAATTTTGATATATTGAGAACTAAGTTGCACGATTTAATAACTTTAGAGACTAAATTGAGTATTTACTCTTTTCATTTTTAATCAAAATTTGTTTAAGAAACAAACTTATCATCCAATAAAAAAACTGCAATTTAGTAATCTAAAAAAGAAATAAACCCAAAAAAAAACGATCATCTACAAGCAGAGCAATTCATTTTGAGAAGACTTTGGTTTCTAATTGGAAGGCCTTAGTAAAGAATGCAGGCCAACATAGGTAAGTAGCCATTATACTACTAACAGTTGCTGCACCTATCATCATATTCATTACCACAATTTGCAGTTGAATGGCTTCTAAAGGAGAAGCACCTCCCATAATGAGACCAGTCATAGCCCCAGGAAGTGAGATTAGACCCACTGTTTTTGTGTTGTCTACCACTGGTGAAAGTGCTATTATAAGTGCCCTTTTCACTTGTTGATGTGTTGCTTGTCTTGGGGTTGCACCAAGAGCCAATGCTGTCTCAACCTGTAATAACACAACATTCATTCAAACATCCCCTCAACTCAATAAACAGACATGTATATTTGTATAAATAAATTAATTAACCAGTAAACCTTTAATGTAATCTCTAAAATATTACCCTATCTCTTATTTTAACCTTAAACTATTAAAAGTGTATCTATCCATCAGCTTACTCCCTAAAATTTCTCACTTAGTACTAAATTTTTTTGTTGGCATAGACGAAATGACAAATAAATACTATGCAAACACATGGGTTCGAACTTGGGAGACGACGTCTTCATGTCGCTGAAATTGCCTTAGGCAACTATCAGTTGGGAACCACTTAGTACTAAATTGTTAGATATATAAACTTTACAGAATATTTGATAACCTTTCATAGTTTAAGAATCAAATAGGTGAAAGATTAATATTTTAGCGACACAATTTAGTATTTACTCACTAATTAATCGTATGACATATCAAAAGTTTATTTTTTTGGTAAACCAAAGTATCATCTACAGCGACCGTGGAGACTCATCCAACAAATATTTTTCTCTAGGTATCAAATGTTTTGTTACATAGTATTTCAATTAATTCCAAAGTCAACCTTAAAATAGACTTTTGTTTCTTAAATTTTTTAAGTGAATCCACATAATTTTCATGTTAGCGAAGTCAACCCTTATTAATAGAGTCTTTAAAATGGGGAAGTCAATCTATATAAAGCTGATTTATATCCCCCTTAAATTGATACATATAGTGGCAGATCATCAACCAATAAACAATTATGATATGGGTGGCTTTTAAAGTCAAAAAATTTTATGAAGCGTCATTTTGTAATTAGTTGACGTCTTAAAAAATCTTGTAAAATAACAATATATATAAATTAACTCCTAAAAGAAATAGCTAATTGTGGAAAAATTCTAAGAGTATGTGAGAAGTACCAGGTTGATCTGTGTCTTAATGTCGTCTCGGAGTCTTTTCATGGTAACTCCGGTAACGGTCATTGAATTTCCAACCATCATACCAGCAATAGGGATGATATATCTGGGAGTAAAAGGGAAGACGCTAAGCGATACTAGCAAGAACATAGTTATGGCAGTTCCAGTGAGAATTGAAGCCCCTGCCACGTATTTTCCACGAGGAACATGTTTCGCACGTTGTCCTGCAGTATAACCAGCAATAGAAACCTGCAACACAGCACACAATAGCTTAGATTAGCATCCAATCCTAATCTGTAAATCACAGACACCAACACCGACACCAGGCACCAGACACAACACAAACATAAACACAAACACAAACAAGACATTAAGTAATTGAAGTATCAGTGTTGGTGTTCGTAACAATTAGTCGATTAATCTATTGAAAGCTAAGAACAGGGGAAGTAAGAGACCATGAAAAGGTATGCTAGAAGGATCCATCCAGCGTTTTCTTGGTTGAAGATGAATTGCAAGACAAAGCCAATGATGGAAAGTTGAACAAAAGCTCTGAGAATAGCAACAATCATTTCCACCTCAAGACCCAGATTCTGGGAGTACGATAAGCCTGCCGCTAGAAACATCACCACGGTGGCACACACCGGCTTCACCATGCCCTTCAGAAACTCAATCAACCATGACCAATCTGCTCCCATGAAAGGGAACTGTTGATGCTGCAACGTGTGGTTCTGAATTAACGTTGTACTACTTCTGAGGAAAAAAGATTCCATGGTTTGATGCTGATGAGGACGATGATGATAATGAGGCTGAGAATTAATTTGATAACGATAATAGCTACTATATATAGTAAATAGAAAAGTGAAAGTCAGAAACGGCCTTCCCCAGAGTGAATGCTACTACTCATAACCTTTGCGTGTCAGAACAACGGATTCTGCAAGATTTGTCTCTTCCTATGTTACTTATCAACATTAATTATTAATTTCCTTTATGCAATTGACTAATCATTTCCGAACTTAACCGCTTCTAATTTATATCTCTTTAAATTAAATACCTTTTCGTACGAACACTTATCTTCAAACTTAAAAAAACAAAAAAAATTAGTTAGAACGTGTCTAAATACAAGTTCGAAACAAAGACAACACAATTATAAAAACGCTACTATACAAAATTATATAGGCCAAAGCTAAATCCAACTAAGTCGTTCGCTTCCTCAATTCCAAAGCTAAAAGCTAAATGAAAAGCGTTTTTTACAACTAAGAGTGATATTGGAATTGATAAAATGAAAAGCGTAGTTTTGGATACACTTATATATAGTGAGGTTTACAACTAATCACAATTAACTTTTAACTACCTAAACAATATTAAATGTAACTTTAACCACTAATTCTATCACAGCTCTCCAATTACAATGAGTCAATTTCCAAGTAACTAACTAACTAACATCACATTCTGCTAGCTATTTATATTTGCTGCCCAAACCTATTACACAGAGTTTTAACTAACTTTCCCATTCTGCCCTCCTATTTCCTTCTAACATACCCTTTGTACTTCGTTCTGGAACTCTAAACTGGATACAATAATACACTCATACAATTCTTGATTTAGTTCGTGTGTCTTCTTCTTTATCAGTTGAAATCTGCAGATTGCGATCTTGGAAGAGTCCATGGTACAAAAAAAAGACACACCAACGACGACGAATGCTCGCGTGGAAGAGTTGGAGCGCCAATTGGTGGAAATAGAAGCGCGCATGCAAGCCGCAGAATCACGCCAGCAGAAGGCCATTGATGTGGTGGTGGCGAAGGCCATGGACCTTTGCAGCGCTCATACAAGCGATGAACCTGGAGAAATCGCCAGCGGGAGACACGCGCAGGTCAACGAACGCGACAGAAAATAGTGATTCAAAAAACACCAATGACGAAGAGGAAAAACGGTTCTGCAAGGTGGAGTTTCCAATCTTCAAACAGTGACTACGCACCGGGGTGGATAGGGAAGATCGAGGGCTATTTCCGATTTAGGAAGCTCGCTGAGGTTGACAAGCTAAATGCCGCACTGATGGCAATGGAGGGGAAGGCGTTGGGCTGGATGCAATGGTGGGAATCTGGCAACGAGAACGCCAGCTGGAAGGAATTCAAAGAGGCTCTGTTAAAAAGATTTCAGCCAACGGTGGTCGTTAAATTCGTTCAAGGTCTTGTTGGGGTTGAAACAGGAAAATACGGTGCGAGAATATAGAGAGAAGTTTGAAGTGCTCTCGGAGAACCTCAAGATCCAAGATCCTAAGTACATTTGTAGTATCTTTTCCAATGGGTTGAGAGAAGACATTACCGCAAAGATAAGGTTTCATAGACCAACATCTCTTAGTGAAATGATGGATCTTGCACTACCGGCTGAAGAGAAATTGGGGCTTTTTGAGAAATCTGGTGGTAATAATTACAGTAAAGGAAACACAAGAAGACAATGGTCAGGGGGTTCAGAAATTGGAAGCTGGACAGCAACAACAAGCAGGCGAATGGGAATGGTACTGATCTGAAGCCACCTACAGCAACAGGAGAGACCAAGGGAGGAAAAGAGCCAGCACCTAAAACTCCTTCAAACGATAAAATCTTGGAAACAAGAAAGAAGGGGCTTTGCTTCACATGTGATGAGAAATACTCGCCCTCCCACGTGTGTACAAACTAGCACTTGAAACTAATGATCATAGAAGAAGGGGAAGAGTCAGTCAAAATTGAAGAGGAAGAAGAGATTGTATGGGAAGGTCGGTGTAAAAGGTTGGATCTGCATAGCATGGCAGGTTTTACAACTAAGAAATCATTCATGTTGTGGGGACAGATGCAAGAGCAGGAAGTGTTGGTTCTGATAGATAGTGGGGCATCTCACAACTTCATCTCCAAGCAAATGGTGGACAAATTCAAGGTGGAAATAGAGGTCACAGCACCCTACTAGGTTAAGGATGGGAATGGCCAGAAGAGTCAATGCAGTGGAGTGTGTAGGAACACAGTTATCACCCTCCAAGGAGTACCTTTCAAGGTTGATTTCTATTTCTTCCCATTATATGGGGAGGATATTGTATTAGGATTGAAGTGGCTGGAAAGCTTAGGGGACATTAAGGCCAATTTTAAAGAGTTAAAAATCAGGATTAACATGGAGGGAGTTCAACACCTCTTGAAGGGGCGACCCCACATTATCCAAGGGTGAAGTATCACCTAAAAGAATATGCACTGAGTTAGAAGACATGACAGATGCCTTCATGGTAGGATATAGAACATTATAGCTCACTGACTCTCACACCACAAAATTTCCTCCAAGTGTGGCAGCAGTGTTGTAGGAATTTGAAGAGATTTTCAAGGAAGCTGTCGGTTTACTGCCCCCATGGATCCATGACCACGCAATCATTCTCAAAGAGGGGTCCAACATACCCAACTTGAGACCGTACAGATACCCACACGTCCAAAAGAATGAGATTGAAAAATTGGTGGCAAATATATATGCTCAAATCAGGACTTATCAGGCCAAGTTGCAGCCCCTATTCAAGTCCTATCATCTTAGTTAAGAAAAAAGACGGTAGCTGGCACTTTTGTGTGGACTATAGGGCATTGAGTAAAGCGACAATTCCAAACAAATTCCCCATTCCCTTGATTGAGGAGTTGCTGGACGAATTGGCAGGAGCGGAAATTTTCACCAAATTGGATTTAAAATCCGGTTAACACCAAATCTGAGTGAAGGAGGAGGATATTCCGAAGACGACTTTCCACACACATGAGGGGCATTACGAGTGCTTGGTCATGCCATTTGGCTTAACCAACTCACCACCAACCTTCCAAACACTAATGAATGGGGTACTTAAACCGTTCCTCTGAAAGTTTGCCTTAGTATTTTTTGACGATATATTGATCTGTAGAAAAAGTGTGGAGTGTCATTAGGGTCAAAATCGTGGAGTCCTGAAACAGAATCAATTGATACTAAACCGGAAAAAGTGTGACATTGGGGTCAAGACCGTGGAGTACTTAGGTCATATTGTGTCAGCCCAATGGGTGTCTGCAGGCCCTAAGAAATTGGTGGCAATGATGAATTGGCCTTTTCTCAAAGAAATAAAAGGGCTACGAGGATTCTTAGGGCTCATGGGGTATTATCGGAGGTTTGTTAAGGGGTATGGGGTAATATCAAGACCTCTGAAAATATTTGCTCACTGTTTCCGGTAAAAATCAAGTCATCTACATAGAGGCTGACAATTAGAAAATCGCCATAGCTATTTTCTTCATAAACAATGTATTATGAGGGTGACTTCAAGAAATCTTCCTTCATGAAATAGAAGTCAATTTTGCTATACCAAGCCCTTAATGCTTGTTTTAAGCCATATAGGGCCTTTCTTAACTTATACACCTTTTCCTTAGCTCCATTTTCCACGTAGCGAGATAGCTACTCAACGAACACTATCTCCATGAGTTCTCCATGTAAAAAGGAACTTTTTACTTCTAGTTGATAAACACGACAACCTTTCAAGGTTACTACTACTATAATTGTCCTTTTAGTATCCCATTGAGTCGCAGGTGTAGACACCACCTCTCTATAGGCAAATCGATGTTATTGGGACCTAGCTTTATGATTTTCATCTTATCCTTTTTTCATTGTGTTTTGTTCTAAAACTTTATTTTACTCCAATCTTCTTATCTCTTTTTGGCAGGTCAGTTAGTTTCCATTTTCATTTCTTTCTATTGGCTTTATTTCAAGACCCATAACTTTACTGCATCCTCAAAAGTAAGAGGATCTTTAGTTTGGGCAAACACTGCAAGACCGAGTTCTTCTAATTCTCCTTCCTAGGTCACATAATGTTGCAAGTAAGCTGGCTTGCTCCTTATCCTCCTTTCATTTGGAGCATTTTCTTTCTCGTCTGCGCATCTTTCATCTTCCCTCTGAGCATCAGCTTCTACACTCCATGTTGTATTTTCTGTGCCAACATTATTTTTATTGACATTGTCCTCATTATCCTGAGTTTGAGCAGCAATTCCTTTTTCTTCCTCCTTGCTCCCAAATCAATCAATTGATCATTTCTGCTCTAGGTATTTTCAGTCTCAGTTCTTATTCTCACAAAGTTCACATATCTACTAATCAAAATCCTTTTTGCAACAAGGTCGTAAAGCCTACATCACTTGTGCAGAAAAGACATTTAGCGTCGGTTATTTTGGACTTTTAGCGTCGGTTATCGCCCGACGCTAAATGTTTAACATCGGATTTTCAAAAAACCGATGCTAAATCTCCCTTTCATCACTTTTTTGTTGTTTGGAAAATGACATTTAGCATCCGTTATTTGAAACAACTGATGCTAAAAGTCATTTATTGATACATTTAGCATCGGTTGTTTCATGCTAAAAGTCATTTTTTGTAACATTTAGCATCGGTTATTTGAAACAACCAATCATTTATTGATACATTTAGCATCGGTTGTTTCAAATAACCGATGCTAAATGTAATTTTTTGGAAAAAAATGACATTTAGCATCGGGTATTCTAAATATCCGATGCTAAATGTCATTTTTGATTAAAAAAATGACATTTAGCATCGATTATTTAGAATAACCGGTGCTAAATGTCTAGTTTCTTTTTATATATTGTTGATTTTTATCCAAACCAGAATTTATAAGAATCTGCTATTGTTATGATTGTCACACAGCCAGAACACAAAAACAAAACACAGCCATATTATAACAACCATAACAGAACACAGCCATATAACAACCAAAACAGAACCCATAACAGCCAGAATTTACACAAAACAGAATTTATAACAACCAGAATTTACAATTACAAATTGGAACCATAACACAAACCATATAGAAGCAACACAAAAATTAGAACCATAATAAACCATAGAACCATAACAAAGTATTTCTGCCGAACACAAACAATATAGAACTAGTGTATCTAAAACAAAATATTTCTAAAAAGACGTTAAACTAGTAAATCTAAAAGAGTGTATGCTGTTGTTCTGTACAAATCTTCATAAAGAATTCTGCCCAAAGCTGACGAATCTCCAAAAGTTCCTCTTCGGTGTATGCATTTGGGTCATTAAATACCTACAAGTTTAAAATTACTTAAACAAATTATATCCAATCAACAGTATAAACACAAACAAATATCCAAACAAAATTATACCTCCTCCCAATTATCAACAACACCGGCACTCAAAATGGTCAGCATAAACTTCATCACATAATAGCCACAATGAAAATGATTCTGTTGTATTGGCATCTACACAATTGAATTAACAAAACTAAAGAGAGTATTATATATATCATATATTAATTCACTCTAAATTAAATCAACCCATATTTTAAATTACTTACTATAGGGTACAACCACTTGGTGGTCGATGTAGAATTCCCTTTGACAGCTCTAATAACATAATATAAAATTAGTTATAAAATTTCAACCCAAAGTTCAAATACTACAATCTAAACCATGATAAAAAAATTTAAAACTTACCTGCTAAACATGCCTTTGATTTCTTTGTTTGGTTTGCGGCATAAGGAACACATCCAGACCACAGTATTTTCATTTGGGAGTAGGACAACCAGTTGCCAATGATTGCTGCAACATTGATAAAATTAAAATTAAGACACACACAAACAAAGGAAAATGAATTACCAATTCGTTAAAATATGCAATCACGTACCTATAGCAAAATGGAGCAATATATACAAACTTATTGGTGGTCAATTTCACTTGAATATTTTGAAAAACGGTATCCATGGGTATATCCTTCAAGTTAAGCTTATGTGGACACACAAATCCATATATTTCACCCGTACCTCTTTCAACACATTGACGATACAGATATCTAGTGGTACGTAATAAAAGCTATCAAGTTTATTAATATATGTAGAAATGCGAGAAATTGACATAATGAAATAAAATTTACTACTTACGTGCACCATATTCTCAAATTGCTTAACTCAAGCCACTCTTCACCGGAAGCCATGTCCATGATCTCATTGAAGGAGACAAAGCTGATATGATCTTCATGCCCCAACCTTATCCTAGCATGTCTCTTATCAGCATACCCTGTCATAAGCATCTCTTTCAGCCAATCGATTTGGACCTCCGCCTCCTCCACATTAGATGGTGTGCAGCTAGCCTTAGATCCAACAGTGGTCATGGGAGAGGGAACCTGAACAGCCGCATTATGACATCCACAAAAAAATGGTGTGCTGAATAATTAAAACATAAATATAAATTAAACTAGAATTTATGAATTGATTCAAATAATACAACAGATCTAGTAATATAAACATATACCTCTGCCAACGCCTTGCGAACTCGGTCTTGCACCATCACTTCCACGACCTCCATAATTTCTTTCATCAACCCCGCTTTATCAACTTGTGAGCTGCTCGAGGCAGAACGTGCTACACTTCCAAAATATCTCATCAGCCCGACACCTTTTCCAGCTCCATGTTGCGTTAAAAACACACTTAGAGCAAGTGTACTCTTTCGCAGAAGTAGTATAAAAGATTATCGTCTCCACAGGGATTAATTAACAAGTACCAAACTAATCAAAATTGTCTATTGTTTAGACGATTTAATAATTGAGTTATAATGAAAACAAATAAAAAGAAATAAATAAAAATAATTAAAATACTAGATTTAATAAATGGAGAGAGGTCTAGGGCCACAGTTTCACTTCCAAGCTTCGATTTCCCTATGTCTAATTCCTACTTGAATTCCTTTATTTTATTTAATTACCAATCCCTTTACTAAAGCTATTAATCCGTTTGGTCATTCGTGATTAATATTCTTTTTCCTAAATTAACCCTTGTTTGGTCATGCAAGAATTTAAATGCAAGAATTTAAATTCAAGAAAAGCATAAAGAGCAAAAAATGTTGAATGATTGGAAGACTAAATTAATGTTTGATCATGCAATAATTATATCCCCAATTATCCCATAGGTCCACCAACTAATTGCAGTACGATCGCTGGTCAACTACTTGATTATGAACATGCATAGGGTAGCTAATCCTACTTATGTGATAAAAACAGTAGGACAATATTAATTGAAATAAAACTGGAATTCAAATAATAAACTATAACATAAAAGATCCACCTAAGACCCTAGAAGAGGATTTAGCTATCCAAAGTCATAAAGAACAATAAAATAGAAATTAGAGTCATGAATTACAGAGATAAAAATAACCCAGAAATTAGAGAAATTATTATTCAGAGTCTCCAGTCTCCTTTTTCTGCTCAAAAGCTCTCTCACGGTGCTAAGAACGGTACCCAAAAACTCTTTTTCTCCTCTCCTGTGCGTTGCCGTCACTACCGCTCCTAATCTTTGTGAATGTGCAGCTCTCCCTCACTCACAAGTGAAGCCCTCCTTTTATATTAGTTCATTTTCTTTCTCTCCAAGCTAGGGTAGTGTGTCATTCCTTTTTCCTCAAGTCAAGCTTGTTTCCTCTTTTAATTGCAAGAGCACCTTTTTATCTCCATCCCTAAATATTAGGATTCAGATACTTCCTAAATATTTGTTGCTTGCAATCCACTCCATTCCTCTTTCTTTCTCTCGAAGTCACATGTGCATCAGTTTCAATTGAAATCACCAAGAGGATCTTCTTCTGTTTATTAACGTGGGCCTTCTTGCATTAATGGGCTTGGACTTGCTTTCTTTTATTTGTTAGCCATATATATATATATATATATGTATGTATATATTACATTTAAGTGTCTCTAAATTGAATTTTCGTTCTTTTTCATATTTCCTAATTCTTTTCTGCAAAATAAAGAGCAAATTAAGTCAACGGTTTATATAATTAGTAATAATTGCTCTAAAAGTGAGCTAAAACTATCTCTAAAAATGCACTAAATTGGTGTTTATGAACTCCCCCACACTTAACTTTTCCTTGTCCTCAAGCAAATTTCCTGGCTCAATAAAATTTTCAAATAAATAATAGAGACAGCCAAACAATGGACCCAAAATTAGAAGCATAATGATAGACAATAGAAAATATAGCACAAATGAGGTGTCAAAAGGTTGCCCAATTAGAGGCTCACGTCCCTAAAGAATACATTTATGTGAACAATGGCACTCGCTCACAATCTCTCTAAGTGTTTAGGGACTAGGGAAAATATACACTAAAGTTTCCATAAAATGCACATTACCATAAGCTTGTAATTTGACCAAATCTCCACTAAATAGTTCACATGCATGCAAAAGATGGGGTGTTATGGGTTGTAATGGGGGCATGGTGAATTCAAGCAGGGTAGGAAATAATAATGAAGGGATAATCAAAGGGCTAAAAAAAGAAGCACATAGTAACCTTTGAAACAAAATATGGAGCTTCTATCTATTTTACAAATTTTGTCCCAACTCCAAATTAATTTCACTTCCTTCTTCACTCATTTTCTATTGGGACGACTCTTTTTGATTTGCCTTGCTCTTGAGTATTTTTTTTTATTTGCCTTTTCCTCTTTCTTGCTTATTATTATTTTTTAGGAGGAAAAGGTAAGCACATAAGTTACACCTATTTTTTTCAGTCCTGACAAGATAGACAACTAACATACAGGACAAAATTGTAATTTTCAATAGTTGCTCCAAATTTAATTTCAAATGGTTACCACAAAAAGGAAAAAATTATATCTGGGTACCAAAGAAAAAATATAAAAAATAGGCTCAAAGGGGGCAACTAATGGATAAATTCAACAAACAACTCTAAGGCCAGAAAAATACCTAAATTTCCCAAATCTTTTTACATGATGCAAATCAATTTTCGCCTTGAGATGGTCAGAAGTCAAATTCTAGAATGTAGCAAATTGGGAAACACACTCATAGAAAGAAAATGGGTAAAATTTTATGAGTTAGTATCAATCCCCTTATGAAGGCTCAGATATCACATTTAGAAGCTAGTTCACAAAAAGTACTCAACAGGGACAATTGCTAATTATCAGTTTACTAAGGACATCCTCACAGTTACAATCAAACACAAGTCTGTCAAATAAATTCTTTTTTTTTGGGTCCCCTAAAGGCAAGATCTCTATTTTTTTTTCCAACTTTAAGCATAATTCATTCAAAACAAGACAGAAAAAATGCTATCAAAACATTTAGTGGGTATGTGCATCAATAGAGATTAAGTGACAAGATATAATATCCTCCCCCACACTAGCATGAAGCATGGTCCTCAATGCAAAATGATCAAATAGAAACCCAAAGAAATAAATGAGAGAGAGAGAGAGAGAGAGAGTAAGAGTGACTTCCCTGAGAGAGCTTGCAATCTGAGCTTATTCCTAAAAACAAAATAAAACAAAACAAAAATAACAGAAAATAAAACACAGGTTGCCTCCTGCGAAGCGCTTGTTTAACGTCGTGAGCCTGACGATAGTTAGTGCTTAATCAGGTGGCTCTCCAAGAGCAAATTTAACATCTAACGCAGTACACCTCCTTAACTTTCTAACCATGTGGTTCACATTGTTCTTTCTTTTTCCACGTGGTGGATGAACTTCGAAGGATGGTGAAATTTTTATTTTATCTTCATCCACTACTATGCTAGGATCCTGCAAAATAATTTTTTTTCCAAAAAGCCCTGCATATCTAAATCACTGAAAATGTTAGTTTCAACCACATCATAAAAACAAAGAGAAGTTAAAGAAGAGAAAATTTCATTGGAATTTAAAGCTTTAATCACCTCCTCTTCTTTACCACTCATTAAGGTTACCTTTCCTCTATGAACCTCAATTACAGCATCACCAATGGTTAAAATAATTTGCCCAAAATTTGGGACTATCTCATTTTTCTCCAAATCAATAACCATGGGATCTTTCTCACTATCCTCACAATTGCTCCCTTTAGTAGAATCTTTTGTTTCAATATGACTCCCTTCAATAGGAGCTACTATTTTGATTTGACTCCCTTCAGTACGAGTTTCCTCATCTTTCTTGAGAGTTTATTCCTCCAGATTATATTCCATAGAGACACCTTCATCTCTCGAATGAATACTTTCTTTGTATTGCTCAGCTTCTTCATTTTAGGTAGACTTAGTTTGTGAAGGAGTTTCTTGGGCCTCTTGAGATAACAAAGCAGTGAGACTTGAGATTTGACCCCTCAGGCTTCCAAGTTCATTGCTCATGGCTCCACTCTGACCCTCCGAGCTTTCAAATTTTTCATTTGTCTGCTGCATAAACCTTGTCAACACATCATTGGCACAAGGAGGAGGGGTTGAGATTGTCTCTTTAGGGACCCAAGTCAGAAACTAGAAACTCTTTTGCACGATTGTCTTGTTCAAGTCACTAATGTATTCATCTAGAGTTGCCCTCCGTTTTGAGTCCTTGTGTCTTTCCCACCAATTTTCAATGGGGGTGGCTCAAAGTCATCCCAGTAGTCTGAATAAGGCTCATAAGGAGGAGGAGGAAATGGGCCTTGACATTGAGGTGGTATATACCAAGTTGACGTCTCTAAATTCCTTTGTTCCCATGCTTCTCTAATGTAATCTCCAAGAGTTTTAACCATGATTTAGACTTTTCTCTGCAAAACAATGTGAACTGCAACGATCTCTTGGGAAAATATTAGCAATATTTTTTTTTTATATATATATATATATTTAATAAGATATAAAAAAGACAAAATTAAAACTAAAGCATAACATAAAGTCTAAAGCAATACAAATCTCTTTTGTTTAATATTGCTATAATTATCCCCGGTAACGGCGCCAAAAACTCCTAGCTTGGAGAAAAAGAAAATGAACTAATATAAAAGGGGGGCTTCACTTGTGAGTGAGGGAGAGCCGCACATTCACAAGTGAAGCCCTCCTTTTATATTAGTTCATTTTCTTTCTCTCCAAGCTAGGGTAGTGTGTCATTCCTTTTTCCTGAAGTCAAGCTTATTTCCCCTTTTAATTGCAAGAGCACCTTTTTATCTCCATCCCTAAATATTGGGATTTAGATACTTCCTAAATATTTGTTGCTTGTAATCCACTCCATGCCTCTTTCTTTCTCTCGAAGTCACATGTGCATCAGTTTCAATTGAAATCACCAAGAGGATCTTCTTCTGTTTATTACCGTGGGCCTTCTTGCATTAATAGGCTTGGACTTGCTTTCTTTTATTTGTTAGCCATATATATATATATATATATATATATATATATATATATATATATATATATATATATTACATTTAAGTGGCTCTAAATTGAATTTTCATTCTTTTTCATATTTCCTTCTTTTCTGCAAAATAAAGAGCAAATTAAGTCAACGGTTTATATAATTAGTAATAATTGCTCTAAAAGTGAGCTAAAACTATCTCTAAAAATGCACTAAATTGGGGTTTATCACTTCACGAACATGCCTGGGATGCTCAGGTGTTCCAATGGCAGCAGTCAAAATATCATTCTTTCCTTGCGGAATGAAAGATCATTGGCTACTCATAACCGTAAGTTCATCCTACAACAAAAACATGTTCACGTGTTACAATTGAATTACTTAAACAAAGCATACTTTTATTCAACTTAGATCCACACAAAATTTTACTTACAATTTTAGATCCAACTGATGTTGACTCCTCCGATACATAAGATCCAGATTTGTTTTTGCGGCCAGCCTTCCACAGCTCATGACCCTCTGGAGATGTAGGCTCCACCTCCAAAGAAGGATCACCAGACTCCTCCTGAATTTTTTTCATTTGATCTTCTTTCAAACTCTTCAACTTTTTATAACTGCCTGGCCCCATTGTGTGATTGTATTTTTTATTTTTTTGAATATTCTTGGCAGCTTCTCTCTTAATCTGTTACAAACAAACACCACCACATATATAACAGATCATTAATGTTTAAGAAACTAAAATAGTTGTAGTTAAAACAATACCACAAACTCCTCAGTAATGCGACTGTTATAAAATGCGGCCCATGTCTCGGTAGATATGCTGCTATACTTGTAACATGGCGTGTTTTCACCATTTGTATCCCCATTACCAAAGACATATGTTCTGGTGAGAGTTGTCTTGAACTGTCTCCAACAAAGATTGATATGAGACATCCAAGTCTTCTCGAATTTCTTATTGTCGGGAACATCAAATGTTTGCTTTACATCATCCCAAGCAATCCTTTTTGTCTCGTCATCAACCTCACTCCAGCTCATGGGCAATATGCTTATTTTTGTTCGTGCAACCACCCCTAAATAGGTCTTGAATTTGTTCGCATAAGGACCAATAAGATCGCCTTTACTATCAATATCCACTCTATATTTTTGACTAGTTGGGCAACTAGAAGTGAACTTATGTAATGATGTCGGACGTCTAGTATTCTTTTTGGGAGGGTCGGCACTGGAGTCATCCATGATATCTGTTTAAACAAAGGAAACAAATATATCAGTCATTCTATGCCATTTAAGTTCAACAGTGAAACATACAAAAGAAACAAACAGTCATTGTCATTAAGTTCACCAGTACAATTTCATAAATCTGTCACATACAAAAGAAACAAACAGTCATTGTCATTAAGTTCGCCAGTACAATTTCATAAATCTGTCACATACAATAGAAACAAACAGTCATTGTCATTAAGTTCACCAGTACAAATTCATAAATCTGTCACATACAATAGACACAAACAGTCATTATCATTAAGAACAAATCTAAACTCCTTCGTATAAAATTCCTTCATTATGATCATTGCGAGTGGCATGTTCATCGTCAACTTCATTGTCATTAACAGAAGTAGGCACTTGTGTTAATAAACAAGGTGTTCGGAAATTGCAAGACTTGATTCTTCATTTTCATCACTGCCTATTTTTCCTTGTAGGACCACTGACCACTTTTTGTTAGAAGGATCTTTCACATAGAATACTTGTTTTACTTGGTCGGCCATGATGAAAGGTTCATCATTACAACTTAATTATCTTGTCAAGGTCCACTAGTGTAAATCCCATTTCGTCGGTACGTACACCATTGTTGCTGTTAACCCACTTACATTTAAAAAGGGGCACTTTAAATTTACGGTAATCAAGCACCCAAATCTCTTCAATGACACCAAAGTAAGCAATGGATGCGAGTACGGGATTAGTATCCTTTGAACTAGAGAAGTGCATTGAGGAATCCATGACCATAACTCCACTATTTTGCATGGTACTTTTGTCATCTTTCAATTTTGTGTAAAAGGAAAACTTATTTATGTCGTACCCACTCCAACACACGACGTTAAAGCTAGGGTCATGTGCTAACCATCTCAAAGTCTCAGAGGCACTCACATCTTTCTTAATCTCTAATTTAAACCAATATATGAATGTGTTGTTATGCTTGTTCAATAACAATATTTCTTTCATTCGAGGATTTTTGGCCTTTACTAACTCTTTATGTAGAGACAAGTAATGTAATATCTCATATGTGTTATTCAAAACATACAAATGTGCTTGAAGCACTTCAGCTCGACCCATGCTCTTAGTGGTTATACCATGTGTACCTTTACCTTGACATCTCCCTGCATAGCGAGACTTTAGTCTGAACAAAACTCAATAGCTTCTTCTGTGACATACCTTTCGACAATGGATGCTTCAGGACGATATTGGTTCTTCACATACCCTTTCAAGATCTTCATGCATCGCTCGATTGGGTACATCCACCTTAAATAAACAGGGCCGCATAATCTAATCTCCCTAACTAGATGAACAATTAAATGAACCATGATATCAAAGAACGAGGGAGGAAAAAACATCTCCAACTGACACAAGATAATAGCAGCTTCATTTTCCAACTCGTCCATTTTTTAGGGTCGATGATTTTAGCACATATACTATTGAAGAATAATCACAATCTAGTTATAATATGTCGGACATCTTTCGGCAAGATGCCATGAATCGCCACAGGTAGTAGTTGTTGCATCAAGACGTGGCAATCATGCGACTTCAAGCCAACTAATTTGAGATCTTTCATTGAAACTAGTCGCTTTACATTTGAAGAGTAACCATGTGGCACTTTGATTCCCCGTAGACACTCGCAAAAGCTCGTTTTCTCTTTTTTGACAAGGTATAACATGCTGGAGGCAAATATGTCCCTTTACTTGTTTCCACTGGATGTAACTCTTCTCTTATACCCATCTCACACAAATCTAGACGGGAATTTATACCATCCTTTGTCCCTTGAATGTTGAGAAGCGTCCCAATGACACTATCACAAACGTTTTTCTCGACGTGCATGACATCAATACAATGTCTTACATCAAGATTGGACCAATATGGAAGATCAAAGAACACCGACCTCTTCTTCCACTTGCTTTTCTCCCTGGACTGCTTCTGCTTTTTGCCGAATACAACTTTGATGTCCTTAACCACTTGATAGACTTCTTCTCCGGTCAAGGCATTTGGAGCAATGTCATTTTCCTGGAACCCATTAAAAGCTTTTTACAACTTACGATATCTGTGATTAGGTTTGAGAAATTTCTGATGCCCAAGGTAGACCGTCTTCCTTCCATGTTTGAGTTGATGGTGGCACGTGCTTTCTGCACAAATAGGACAGCCTTTATGCCCATTGACACTATACCCTGACAAGTTTCCGTATGCTGGAAAGTCATTGATTGTGCAAAATAACATGGCTCGCAGCTTGAAAGTTTCACTACAATACCCGTCAAACACATCCACGCCTTCATCCCACATTTTTCTCAAGTCTTCAATCAATGGACTAAGGTAAACATCTATGTCATTACCTGGTTGTCTCGGACCAGAAATCATCATGGATAACATCACATATTTGCGCTTCATGCACAACCATGGAGATAGGTTGTAAATTACAAGGAGAACAGGCCACGAGCTATGATTCGTACTTAAGTTACCATATGGATTCATCCCATCTGAAGCAAGTGCGAGCCTAAGATTTCTGGACTCAACGCCAAAATCCGGATACAAATTATCAACTTTCTTCCATTGCAAATAATCGGCCGGATGGCGAAGCTGTCCGTCACATTTCCTCTCATCTACATGCCACCTAATGCTCTTCGCGTCATTTGCATTAGCAAACAAGCGTATGAACCTGGGTATTATTGGAAGATACCATAAAACCTTGGCAGGGGACTCTTTTGTGTTGTTGTCGTCACAACTAGATTCACCCGACTTCACTTTGTAGCGCTACCAATTACACGTAGGGCACTTGTGCAACTTCTCAAAGTCTTTCCAATACAATATGCAATCATTTCTACATGCATGTATTTTCTGATACTCCACACCAATCGGACACAATATCTTCTTCGCATCATATGTACGTTTTGGCAATGTGTTATCTATGGGAAGCATGTCTACCAACAGCTCAAGCAATTCAGTGAATCTCTTATCAGTCCACCCATTTATCGCCTTCAGATTGATCAATTTTAACGTCGGAGACAGCCGTGTGTATTTTGTGCAACCCATATACAGAGGTTCTTCTTTGTCTTTGCACAAAGTATCATATTCATGCGCTCGCTTAAAAGATTCAGGACCAATGTCACGTATCATATCCTCCATTCGATCATCCATATCTTCATCGACTTTCTCTCCTTTGGACACACTTGGGTTGTCGGTTGATTCATCGTGCCAAATCCATGTGGTATAATTGGGACAGATCCCATAAACAAAGAGATGGTCTCGTATTTCATTTGGTGGTTGTGGGGCTCGATTCACACAAAAACAACAAGGGCGGGAAAAAGTTTTGGGAACATCAGTTTTGGGAACACCAATTTTGGGAACATCAGTTTTGGCAAAATGTGCTTGAGCAAAATTTATAAACTCTTCGACTCCGTTCGCATACTCATCACTCAGACGATTACTTTGCATCCAACTACGATCCATGACTACACTCCAAAATAATAGACCAAGTGTTGTCAAAACAAAATCAAACTATCACATCAAACCAACGGCAACAATTAACAATTAGTTATACAAGCATATCCTAACTAAGTTGAACACAACAGAACTGGAAAAATGCTCCCTCTCAACACTAGATTCCAGAGAACAACGACCAACAATTTGGCCAATGTTACACCCCAAGTCAAGAAAACAATCATTTTCCTCCAAAAGTCATATACTATTGCTATTGCTAACACACTTCCATCTCACAGTAAGTTGCAAATAATGAATCAGGAAACTTGCAAATAATGAGTAAACAATGAATCAATGAACATAAAGATAGAACACACAGCAACCAAGAGAGAGAGACTCACAAGTTCAGTAGGTGAATAGGTGATGGGGGTGAACTTTTTATCACTGTGATAGACTCTGTTCAACACAAAAATGACAAATCAGAAAAATTAAAATTAAGGTTTCAGAACAAAATAGAAGCAATTAATCAAACCAGAGAAGAATACGAACCAGGTGCGACGACGGAGAGGCTGTCCTTAAGAGGAGGCCGTTTTGAAAACTTAGGGTTTCGAATATCCTTGCACTGAAACGAGGGCGAGGAAGGCGACAGTGAGCAAGGCGACGGCGAGAGTTGAGAACGGTGAGAGCGTCGTGTTCGTCGAGTTCAGAGAGTGAGAGTGTCATATTGTTGACGGCGAAGAAGAGTGAGAGCACCGTCTTCGATTTCAAGCCCCAAAATAGGAGTGATGGCGAAGAAGGTGACAACGAGAGCAACGGTGACGACGAAAGCAACGACGACGACAAGGAAGATGGAGGTTCAGAGAGAGAGAGCGAGAGAGCCTTGAGAGAGTGAGACAGTTCAGAGAGTGAGAGTGAGAATGCAAAGACTAGTGTGTATGCGATGGAAGAAGTGAAAAAAAAATAAAACAGGACCTGTAGCGTCGGGTGTTTAAACACCTGATGCTAAATGTCTAAAGCAAATACATTTAGCATCGGGTGTTGAAACACTCGACACTAAAAGTAGGCGCGAAATATGAAATCTTTCATTTAATTGCAAAAATACCACCGGTTCAACATTTAGCATCGGCTGTTCAAACAATCGATGCTAAATGATGCTTAATAATGTATTTTCTCCACTAGTGCCTGCTTTTGATTTTTCACTCGGCCCCAATAGAATGCATTTTTTGCATAAGAGGCACATGAGCATATACCCACACAACCAAATACCCTGAAGAAATGAATTGCAGGTTTTGTGCCACACGATGTCTCTACAAGAGAGTTTTTTTTTTAAAACAAAAGGAAAGGAGCCTCGTTAAAACCTCCTGATGCAAAACCCTCCTTAGGGATAAAAACATCTAGAAGGAAAGAGTACTCCCCCCTATTTCATTAAAAAAGAAAAATCAAAAATACAAAAAGCACGGGGGAAAAGGTTAGGTGAGGATCGAACGTACAGCTACGAGGCTAGACCTGTCAGCGGTTACCACTATGCTACGACAAAACCCATGCAAACAAACATTAATTTCTGAAACGAAAATAAGGAAGACCAACCCTATTACGGATAAAATCATCCTTAATAAAATCGGGAATAGAGTTCCACCATTGGAAACCAGACAGGTTGGTCCCATGGGACGCAAGCTTATCGGCGCAGTGATTCCCTTCCCGAAAAATATTAGACTAGTTATTGAACTTCTTTTCTGTACGTATACCACCTTTCACATGGCCAAAACTCCTTCGACAAGTTCTTTTTAGACAACATACTTCTATGTTATGGATTTTTGAGTACCTTTAACACTATGAATAATATTAGGCTTAAATATGTTTTAGGCCCCTGCAAATATAGAGTGTTTTAGTTTAAGCCCCTGCAAAACATTTTTTTTGTTAAAAGCCCTAGCAAAATGACATATTTTGTTATAAGCCCCTCTATGACTAAAATGTTAGCCTATAACATGGAATGCTATGAATGTTGGATATGTTGAGAAGGGTTTATAACAAAATATTTCATTTTGCAAGGGCTTTTAACGAAAAAAAAATTTGCAGGGGCTTAAACCAAAACACCCTATATTTACAGGGGCCTAAAACATATTTAAGCCACGGTATTAAAGGGATTAAAAATCCATAACATAAGATGGTGTGTTGCATGCAGTCGTCATAGCTCTAAATAAAAATTATTATTATTTTGTATTCTTATGAACAGTAGTTCAAAAAATGATGATAATATAGAAAACTAAATGATTATTTTTTTTGTTCAAGATTTATGAATAAAGTGGACCGGAAAGTTAACAAAACGTCGGCTGAAGGAAATTTTCTATTAGTACTGTTTACAAAAAGAATTGCAGTTTTATGTTCATTGAAAAACTATAGTATTTTTTTATAGGCAATGTTAATGGGGTGGGAGGATTGTTAGTTTCCCGGGTTTGAACCAAAGACCTCCTTCTTGCACTCAGTTGGTGCGCTCCTTCGATATCCCTTAGCTTGTCAACTGAACTACCTACTTGGGATTAGATATATCAATTATTTAATAAATCTAAAACTGTAAAAAAAATATACATATAGGACAAAAGGGAGTATTATATTATCATGATATTAATGAACAATTTTATTACATATTTAAGTAATTATTGTATTTAGAATTTCGTTGAAAGCATTGAGATACTCCGTGGGTAGCCAGCAATGGTTCGAAAAAAAAATAAAAAAAGTAATTATTATATTTTCAACACAACAACTTATATTAGTTATATATGTAATGATATAGACTCGGTTGGGAATGTTTGATTTCGTCTAAATAAGATTTCAATTATTTTTTGATAAGCAAATGTTAGTGAGGGTGGAGAAATGTTAGTTTTCGGGTTTGAACCCTAGACCTCATTCTTTCATTACGTCAATTAAAATTTGATGTTGAAAAAGCCTTCTCATTAAATGAATCTACCAAATTTAATTTAAATTATTTGAGAGTAATGCATATGCTACTTTTTTTATAAAAATAGTATTCTGAAATGTACAATAACTATTTTCATGGAAAAGAACACATAATGAACTATGAAATTTTGGTTTGCCTGGTGTATGATACTACTAAGCTTTATTGAATGAATTTAATATTTGAATTTTATAAATACAGAAAACGAAGTAACTAGACGTACGTACGACCGAGGACGGTAACGATAAAGATCAGGGGAGTTGCTCCTGTCGTATTGTCCATTTGTCCTGGCGCACGTTAGTGAAGGTTGACAAAATCTTGTTGCTTTTCTGTTTTTTTAGGGAAAGAACTTATAATCTTATACTATTATAGGCAAAACCATAAGTTTATTGGAAGCTATTAAGTGGGTTCGAGGACCGGTTATACGGATGTTATTTTTGAGCTTCATGCCAAGTGGCTGGTTGACTTCCAATAAACTTGTAATTTCTGAATTTGGTGTTTTGCTTGGCTCTTGCAAGAGCCTTTTCTATCTTTTTAATTACAACTCTCATGTTGAATTTGCTAAGAGAAATGCTAATAAGATTGCTCATTCTCTAGCTAGGGTGGCCTTATTGTCAGCTAGTCCTCAAAATTACTTTGAGATTCCTACATGTATTTCCCCTTTAATTATGAATGAAATGCACTAAGTGCCTATTGTAAAAAAAAAAGGCAAAATACCATCCAGGGTCCCTTAACTTATTTTATGTTTTCGTTTCGGTCCCTTAAGTTTTCGAGGTAGCGAATAGGTCTTTTAACTTTAAAAAATGTTGCACTATTTTCCCATTTAACGTTTTAACGCTAACACCATTAAACAGTCTATTGTTTGACTATTTGACTGCTGAGTTGGCATGCCACCTAGGATAATTTCACTAATTATATAATTTTTTTAATTAATTATATAATGATGGAACAGATCTTCTTCAACATACCTTCATCATTGTTTTTTCAGATTTTCGTTTCTGGATCTTCATTTTTTCGTTTCCAAATCTTCTTCAACAGATAGCACATGAAACCGATTTTCGTTTTTCCAGATCTTCTTTTTGTTTCCAGATCTGTGTTTTGTTTCATTGTTTCGTTTCGTTATTTCGTTTGTTTCCATATTCATTTCGCTTCGTTATTTCATCTTTGGGTTTCAATGTTGCTGAGAAGTTTCAATCCCAAAATCGATTTGAAACTTTGTTTCCATAATCGTTAATTTCCATCTTCGTTCCCAAAATCGTTTTGAATCCTGTTCTTTTTGTTTGATTTCGTTTGATTTATGGGAATTCTGTTCGATTTCGTTCTTTCTTTTTCTTCCCTGTTTCTTTAGAGATGAACTATGAGAGGAGAGAGAGACGAATTGTTCCTAACTATTTCCTGGGAAGGATCTAGCTAGAACACAAGAGTATGATAATCGTGGAATAGTATGAGAGTGAGAGCAAAGTGTAACATTCAAGAATGTTCTCTCCTTTGATTAGCCTCTAAGGGCAATATATATAGCACATTGGGTGTTTAATGACAATAAATACATTTATAGCCGTTACAAGAGATAAGGATCAATTATAGGAATTCCCACGAATGCTTGTCTGTAGTTAGGCCGAACCGAACGAAGTAGGTGGCCGAACCGATGGGCCGAACCGAATGATGTAGGTGGCCGAGCGGATGGGTCGAACCAAACGTTGTAGGTGGCCGAATGGATGGGCCGAACCGAACGATGTAGGTGGCCGAACGGATAGGTCGAACCGATGACCGAATGGTTGTAGGAGTCGGCCGAATGAGGAATGTGAGCAGGCCGTTTGAGGAATGTGGTCGATCGTAGGAAATCTCATGTTGTGTTCTTCTTCCTTTGAGTGCAATATATCCGTCCGAGCCTTCTAGATACCAGTCAGTCCAGTTGTGAACACGAAGAGAGAGAGAGAGAGAGAGAGAGAGAGAGAGAGAGAGAGAGAGAGAGAGAGAGAGAGAGAGAGAGAGAGAGAGAGAGAGATGAATATTGAAGAAGATGAACTGTACCGGTGTATTTTTGAAGAAGATGAACCATATTTTCTTCCTGTTGCAAGGTATGTTAGGTTGAATATTGAAGAAGATGAACTGGGTTCATTTTTGAAGAAGATGATCCAGATTTTTTTTAAACTTTTAATTAAAATTAATAAAAAAATAATGACTCAGCAAAACGTGGGATGCCAAATCAGCATTGTAACAGACACGTAAGACACTGGTTAACGGTGTTAAGGGACCTCTTAAATGGGAAAACGGTGCAACACTTTTAAAAGTTAAGGGACCTATTCATTACCTCGAAAACATAAGGAACCTAAACGAAAACAGAAAATAAGTTAAGGGACCCCCGAATGGTATTTTGCCACCATTATACTACTTGCAAAAAACCGACAAGGTTCGTCTGAGCGATACCTGAGATTGAATTCCACAGTTAGACCCTCCTGGATATGTGCCTCCTTCTCTCCCAACTGAATCTTTGATCTATGTGTGCAGATATGCCAAAGCCTAGGTGGATTAAGAATTTTCGCAAAATAATCAACAGAAGCTCATCAGTCATCACATCAAGAACCATCTTCCACATACTTGTGGTGAGTCTCGAATTTAAATTTTGAGTGAGACAAAAATTCCACTAGGAATAGAGAGTCACACGAGCTGGGAAAGATGGGTAGTCGTGGCCAATCATGTTCCCCAACATAGATTAGTCATTGACAAAGTCGATAAATACTGCACCAATGACATGATAACCAAAAAGAATTATACTACTTGCGAATTATTCACAAAATTCTGCTCATTAGTTTTTTTTGGAGAATTTTGCTCATTATTTTTAGCAGAATCTTTCCTCATAATTTTTTTTTGATAAACAAATGTTAGTAGGGATAGAGGAATGTTAGTTTCCGGGGTTTGAACCCTGGACTTCCTTCTTGCAACTTTGCAACTTATTCATGTCTATTAGCTTGCCAACTTAGCTACCTTCCTGGGACATTTCCTCGTAATTATGTATTCTCATTTATAAAATTTGAACTCGAGACTTGAATAATTTGACTATAGTTTTAATTGGATCAACTAATTGTATGTTTGGATTTAAATTTTTTTTGACAGAGTTTGGATTTAGGTTAAACATAGTTTTAATTTATTGTTAAACATAAATTATTGTACAGTTAAACCACTTCTATTCAAATCAATTTTATTTTATAATAATCAAATTCAAAATCAAATTTCAGTACCCCAGTGGCCCAGTTGAGTTTTGTGAGGTTAGGCTGATTGATTTTTTTTATTATTGTAATGCGTTTTGGGGCAACTTAGTTCATGCCCTTGGTCTAAATAGTGTCCAGGTTCGTTGTTATCCTTGTGTTACTGTACGGGCACATGCCAGTGGTATTTCATGTGGTGTTTGCTTTCTATGATCATCATCACTCATCACCAGAGAGAGAGGGAGTGAGAGATAATGCGGTGGCTTCAGCGTGGATCTCGAATAATTAGTTTTTCACTTTTTCGTATCTCTTTTTATTTAGTCAGAATTGTTATTTTATGTTTTAATTTTGTAGGCTAGCTCCAAGTAAGGTTATATATTGTCATGATGCTGAACGTGAGTTTCAGATGGAATCCGGGTTGCATTGACGTATCCTCTGACTTGATGAGTTGCCGACCGATGTGGGTGTGGTATCTGCACACATTCTGACGCCCAAGTCAGTATAGTGAATTGTATGGTGAGATGAGATATGGGATCTTACATGGGGCATGGAGATGGGCTGGTATTTTATAATGCAGGTGGCTTGCTGCGAGCCGTTGGATCTGGGTTGATCCTGGCCCTTGAACTGGGTGAGGTGCGGATGATGATCCGTACTTCTGCACGCCGGCTTGCTTGCGGTCTTGCGTGTGCCGAGTTCGTCATTGTGGTCTGTTGAGGTCGGTTCGAGGTGGATCTTGGTCCAGAACGCGCGCACACACACACACACATATATTAGCAACTTGACTCGTTGCATGGAGTAAAAATTGTAGTTAATATAGAATTATTGTTGGGGTAAAATTGGTTTCTTAAATTGCAATATGAAAAAATCTCGTTTAAATTGAATATAGGCAGGAATTAAAAAAATTGTGTAATAAAAAAAGACAATCAGAACTTAAGAACTAAAATAGAGTGTCGATAAACATAATCCAAACAAATTATTCCATACACATAATGACATAATCCATAGTAACAGGTGTTGATTTATAAAATATATAGTCTATTAATTGTGGACAAAAATTAAATTATAACTTTATAAAATAGAAATTGACTATCCAAAGATACTAAGAAGAAATGAATTACTAGCTATAAACCGTAAATCCTAAAATATTTAAAAAATATATTTGTGATTTTTGTAGTAACTGAATTAAATGCATTCAATAGATATTTCAGTTCAGTAATATAATGAGAAGAAGTATAGAAATTAATTATTTTTTAAAGATTCAGAAAAATATGATCTTAAAACATATAAAGAGAAGTATAAAAAGAAATTGATTTCTTAAAGTGGTGGAATCGTTAAAAAGGTGAGTTGCACGGGTTAGTTTGACGAAAATAATATAATTTTTTCACCAAATTGGTTATTGACGAACGGACTTTGAGCATTTGAACAGTTAAAATTCTTTCTGAATACCCTAAAACACTTTGCTTAGGCCTTATCATTGTATTTTACATATTTTGTAACGGAATAATTATTATTTTTCACCAAACTAATTATTGAGGAATGAACTTTGAGTATTTGAACAGTTAAATTTTTTTCTGAACACTAAAATACCCAAAAAACACTACTTAGCACTCACTTTACGTATTTTGTCACGAAATTATATTTTTTTCACCAAACCGATTATTGAGGAATAAACTTTGCATATTTGAATACTTGAAATTTTTGCGAACATTAAGGCATCCCAAAACACACCGCTTAGCTTCTAACTTTAGGTAATTTTACCATGAATTTTTTTTTCGCCAAGCCGATTATTGTGGAACAAACTTTGCGTATTTTGAATAACACACTATTTAGCATCGCACTTTACGTATTTTGTCTCGACAATATTTTTTTCTTCACCAAACCGATTATTGAGGAACAAACTTTGCATATTTGAATAGTTGAAATTTTTTGTGAACACTAACACATCCCAAACTACACTGCTTAGCATTGGACTTTACGTATTTTGTCATGTAATTGTTTTTTTCACCAAGTTGGTTATTGAGGAACAAATTTTGCGTATTTGAATAGTTAAAATTTTCTTCGAACAATAAAGTACCCCAAAACACTGTTTGACATCACACTTTACGTATTTTATTACGAAATAACTATTTTCTTTCAACAATCTGATTATCAAGGAACAAACTTTGCGTTTTTTAACAGTTTAAATTTTTTTCGAGCGCTAAACTACCCCAAAACTAGGCATCGCAACAAAACCCGTACCCGTGAGTACCAACCCGACCCCGCCCCGATTTGACGGGTTTCCCCCGCTTCGACCGGGTTTGAGTTTTCCCCGATATCAAAATACGGATGAGGCAGGTAATGGTTATGGTAATGAAAACAACAGTATGGTTTTAATATTGAAAGAAAAGAACAGTATGGTCCCCACCCCGAACCCGCCCCCGAACCCGCCCCGAATGTACAAAGTTACAATATTACCCCTCTTATTTTAGAAACCCTCCACATTTCAACTAAACCCTAAATTTCTTTGTTAGCGCTAACGCCTCCCTCATATATTAGAGGCTTTGATGTGTGGTAGAAGTTGGTTATGGTAATGAAAACAACAGTATGGTTTTAATATTGACTAGTGATGTTACTTCCACTTTGAAGAGTGAAGATGTCAATAGCATTTAGAGAATGAAAAAAGACAACATTGATGTGGCTACGGGGATGGGGTTGGGACGGGGATCCCCGAACCCGTTGGGTACGGGGATGGGGATCAATAATTTGTCCCCGTTGGGTTTGGGTAGGGGAACGGGGAACTAAATGGGATTCGGGGATGGGGATGGGGAATGCAAAATCCGTCCCCGCTCCGCCCCATTGTCATGCCTACCCAAAACACTGCTTAGCATCACATTTTACGTATTTTATTACGAAATTATGTTTTTTTTACCAAACCGATTATTGATGAACAAATTTTGCGTATTTGAACTATTAATTTTTTTTGAACGCTCAAGTACCTCAAAACAGACTGATATTATCTCAAAATAAAAAAAAAATAAAAAAAAGAGGAAAAGAGGAAAAAAAATAAAAAAAACAGACTCCCTGAGATTTATATTTTAAGATTTAGTAAAAAAAATCAGGTTATACATAGGCCTAAAAAATGACTCGATCAAAAAAAAACTCCCAACCAGTTTTCTTTGTGTAATTTTATAAATATTAGAGTAAATCTTCTGTTTAACCTCAAAACTAACAGTATTTGCTCTCCTATTTTATTCTTAAATTATATGAAAATAATATATAGTTTTTAAAAATTGTAAATAATATTATATTAATCCTTAAGTTTTATAAATAGTCATTAAAGTTTTGTGTAATTTATTTCATTAGTCTCTATAAAGGACAATCAACATGTTGACCCAGTGCAAAATTTTCTTCTAAACACAAATAAATTTTAATCTTTCGTTGAAAATGTTGTTACACTCCGTGAGTAACCAGCAATTGTTAAAACCAAAAAGTCTACATGAAGGACTAACTATAAAAATTTAAGGGACACTAATCTTTGTAAATCTAATTTCTAAAACACAAATTTAAATAAACCTTTAATAATTCTAATAAAATATTTTATTTTATTTTATTTTCAATATATATTTTGTTTTAAAAGACCTCACATGAGAGCTTCTTTTAGGCATTGGGCCAGCCTGAACATATAAGTAATAATATAGAAGGGTTTTTTCTTTTGTACCCCCCTCTTTATACCCCATACCCCCTAAATTGAAAAAACGGACGATATTACCCCCTGACTTCAAAAAAAATTTCGGAATTACGTCAATAGGTATAAATCCGGAACTCAATTTATTGAGATTTCCGGAAATACCCTAAAATGAGATAAATTCGGAACAATTTTTTTGGGATTTCCGGAATTACCTCATTTTAGTGTAATTCCGGAACACATTATACTTTTCGAAAATACACTAAAATAAGGTAATTCCGGAAATCCCAAAAAATTTGTTTTCGGATTTTTGTTAAAAAGGGGTATTTCCAGAATGGACTTTTACCCACGGTTTTGTCCGTAGGTAAAAGGTTTTTATCAAAAAAATTGACTTTTACCCACAGTTTCGTCCGTAGGTAAAAGCCTGGAACCAAAATACACATAATCTGTAAGTATGTTGATTCCGAAATGTTGTTTCCCTATTCTTCCGGAAGTATGTTGTTTCCGAAAAACAATTCATAGATCATGTGCAATTCATATTAACTCAAATACATTTTATAGAACATGTGCAATTCATATTAAGACATTTTTTTATAAGCATTTGTAGACAGATTATCACCAAAGATGAAAAGCATGGTATCTATGTGAACGGACCATAATCAGGAACAACGATGCTGCTGAATATGAAGTAAAACATGATACTTCCGGAATTATGCCAAAACACATAATTTCGGAAGCCAATTTTTTGACTTCCGAAATTATGTGTTTTGGCATAATTCCGGAAATCTTTTATACCCCATTTTCCGGAATTACCTCCAAAGAGGATAATTCCGGAAAGAACTTTCCGGAATCACCTCAAAAGAGGATAATTCCGGAAGCCAATTTGGCTTCCGGAAATACCTCTTTTGAGGTGTTTCCGGAAAACTCAAAAAAATTGGCTTCCGGAATTATCCTCTTTTGAGGTAATTCCGGAAAGTTTTAAAAAAATTAGTTTTCTTTTAATTTTTTGAGGGGTATTTTGGGGTTTAAATAGATTATGGGGGTATAAGGGAGAAGAAGGGGGGTATGAAAGAAAAAACCCAATATAGAATATAGATAGAAATTATAGCACGGCCACGGACGACCAACCACTATAAGTTGTGAGTTATTCCATGTAACTATTAATAATACAAACTGAATAACTACTCTCTCTAGAAAATCGCTTCGCTAGGGCATGAGTTCCCCCACCCCTGTTAACGTGACGGCAGCCACCGTGGAAGAGTTAGATTTCATGCAAAGAAGCACAAAAAAGTGTAAGACTCAAGAGCAGTTTGCAAATGTGAAAGTAAATGAAGAAAAAAATGACCGAAGCGCAGTTTGAGGCGCCTCCAAAGGAGCCGATCGTGGAGAATCTGAGTGACACTCCTAAGGCGCGAAGTGAAAGGAACGTTGGTTCAAGTTCTTTCAAGGAAGCATTGCTGAAACAGAGCCCTAATCTTAACCTAGAAAAGGAATGTTGGGCTGAACTGATTGAGAAAGCTGATATTGACAATAAAGAGAGTAAGGAAGTTGTTGAGCTAGCTGAGGAGAAGAATTCACAATACTGAAAGAAGAGCTAGTTGTTTGGACTCAGCCTTGGCAGAATACTCTTTTTGTTAAAATCTTGGGGAAAAGGATCAACTATAGGATCCTAGAAAACAAGCTCAGAAGGGATTGGGTGCGCCATGGGAAGATGAAAATCACTGACTTTCCAAACGCTTTCTACTTAATACATCTTTCTTCCATTGATGATTACAAACATGCCTTGTTTGATGGCCCTTGGAAAGTTGCAGATCACTATCTAATAGTACAGAGGTGGAGACCTCTTTTCTCTCACAATGCTTCTATAACTCAGAAGGTAGTTGTGTGGGTGAGAATACCCAAACTTCCTCTCGAACGATGCAATGAAATATTCCTCCACAGAATTGGTAATACTCTAGGCACTATGTTGAAAGTTGAACAATTAACATCCTTACATTCCAGAGGCCAATTTACTAGAATTTGTGTTGAACTTGACCTAGGGAAACCTTTGGCTTCACATTTCTATGCTTGTGGGATAATAAATTTGTTAGAATATGAAGGGCTTCACTCTATTTGCTTTAAATGTGGAAAATATGGCCATAAGAAAGACCAATATGCACTCAAGTGACTGTGACTGAGTGTAGGAATCAAGAAGTTCCCAAGCAAATACTGAGAAACAACATACTGTTCAAAGTGATAAGGATATGTCTAGTAATGATTCTCATTCAGTAACAGCTATTCCTAGACAACAATCAAGCCAGGATGACCAAGGAATTGGTAAAGGAACAGAGAATAGTAATGGTGAAGAGCTCAGTATGGGCCCTTGGAATATACCCAAGTATAATCTTAAGAAGAAAAAATGGAAATGCCGGCAAAATCAACTTAGTGAAGTCTATTATCTCTAAACAAAAGGAACCTAAACCCCAAGGAAACAATATAGGTCAAAGCTCTCAATCAGAGATGCCCAAAGAATCACCTATTTGGGTGGAGAAACAGAAACCTATTGAGAAAGAGCTGACAATAGCTCCTGAGATTGTTGAATACTAGAAGGTGGTCTAAGCCCAAGGCCAGAAACATTAATGGAGGAAAGAACCCCCAAATTCACACTAAAGGTAGGGGTGAATAAACATGGTAAAGGGGTTGCTAAAAAGGATGTTGGAGTGGTTAAACTTGGCAACATCAAGGGTAAGAAGGTTGTTAAACCTTTCCCGTATAAATCTTTAGATGTGGACAAAGAAAATATCCCTTCTTCTAGTCATCAAAGTGGGATAGAGGAAAAAAAAAGAAGAGGAGATGTTGGATTATATGAAGAGTATGTACAAATCTCATGGAGAGAATCTTCTAAACAAGTTTAGAAGTGGTAATTCTATGAGAACTGCTCTTGGGCAGCCTGATGAAAATGACAAACATAGGGCTGCAGCTCTTAAAGAAGCTAAAGCTAATGAGGTTAGGGGTAGTGATAACTTGCATTGCAAGAATGTCTCTATACACCTTGCTGAAGACCCAGTGTGGGAGAATATAGGTATTCAGGAGCCCATGAAAGACATTGAGGTAGTAGAACCTCAACCTCCTCAACCTTCTCTATGAATCTTATCTGTTGGAATTGTCGGGGGACAGCTTCCAAAGGTTTTGCTGGTCTGGTTAAAGACATGAAAAAGGAGTATTTTGCCTCTTTTGTAGCCCTCCTTGAAACTCACACTAGTGGTGCCTTGGCTAAGAAAATTGTTAAGAGGATTGCGTTTGATAATCAATATATTAAAGATGCTAGGGGTCAAGCAGGGGGTATTTGGCTCTTGTGGGACAACAACAATTGGAACATCAGAATTATTAAGGAGTCTAACCAATTTATTCATGTTCAGGTTATTCCCTCTAATTCTAATCTGTGGTTTTTGACTATTGTTTATGGTAGTCCTCACTATACTCCTAGACAAGCTCTCTAGGATGATATACAGGAGCTCCATGCTGATACTAATGGTCCTTGGGTGTTGACTGGTGATTTCAATGCTATCCTAAAAGATTGTGAAAGAGCTGGACCTCCTCTTATCAGAGATCGTATCTGTGAAAATGGATTTCAGGATATTATTGATAGATGTGAGCTTATGGACCTTGGTTTCAAAGGGGATTGTTTCACTTGGGCTAGAGGCAACACTAAGAAAATACGTGATAGAGCTCTTTGTAATCTGGATTGGAGACTCAGGTTTAGTACTTCTGATGTTAATCATCTCCCTAAACTCAAATCAGATCACAAGCCCATCCTTTTTTCTTTTGACCAGAGGAGAATGGATAATAGAGGCAGAAGGCCTTTCAGATTTGAAGCTGTGTGGTTAACTCACCCCTCCTTCAGTCAGCTTATTGAGGAGTTTTGGTGAAGAAATTTGAACAATTTTCACCTTCAACTCACTGAATTACAATGTATTCTTAAAGATTGGAATAAGGAGACATTTGGTAATATATTTTACCAAAAGAAGCTTCTCTTCAAACAACTTAAAGAGATTGATAATAGGCTTCTTAATGGTTAGACTGACCACCTCCTAAATGAACAGCAGAGAATTTGGAAAGACTATGAGGATATCTTGGCTAAGGAAGAGATCCTATGGTTTCAGAAGTCTAGGGCAAAATGGATAGAATTTGGTGACAAAAACACCAGGCACTTCCATGGTGGCACTACAATTAGAAGAAGAAGGAACAAAATTGTCACTCTGCAGAATGATCAGGGGCTCTGGATTGATAATATCATTGATTCATAAACTATGGCCACTAAATATTTTAAGTCTTTGTTCTCCATCAATGAAGATACTCCCTACACTATTACTGGTCAGTTTCCTATGCTAGAGGAGCAAGACAGGGAAGCTATGGGGAGAATGATTTCTGAGGAAGAAATTGGGAAAACTATTAGAGAGATAGGAGCCTTCAAAGCTCCTGGTCCTGATGGATACTAGGTTATCTTCTACCATAGCCAGTGGGATATCATTGGACATTCCTACTGTGAAATGATAATGGAAATGTGGCTGAATCCTTTCAAAATCAAAGACATTAATGCTACTCTCCTAGCCCTGATACCTAAGACAGATGATGTGTCTAACATGAAGAAATTTCACCCCATTGGCCTTTGTAATGTGGCCTACAAAACAATCACCAAAATTATCACTGGTAGACTCAAAAATTGTATTCAGAAGCTTATTGGCCCTGCTCAAAGCTCATTTATCCCCAAGAGGCATATTCAAGAGAACATTATTATTGCTCAGGAGGTTTTCCATTCTATGAGATCTAAGAGTGGAAAAAAGGGTTGGATGGCTATTAAAATAGACTTGGAAAAAGCCTATGACAGACTGAGATGGGAATTCATTAGAGATACCCTTGAAGATATTGGCATGCCTGATAATATTTTCCAACTTATTTGGCAGTGCATCTCAATTGTTTCTATGCAAGTGCTTTGGAATGGTGAAGCTCTTGAAGCCTTTAATCCATCTAGGGGGATAAGACAGGGGATCCTTGTAGCGACCGAAAAATCCAGGTGAGGATTCCTCGAAGGTTCAAAAATGAAGCCGCCACCAAAGTTTAGTTTATAAGGGCAAACATTGGAAAATCCCTTTTGGAATGGATAAGGGTCTTTGAGACCAGATAAGGGTTCGGGAGTCGGTTATGCGTGGGGAAGGTATTAGCACCCCACGACATCCTTCCCAATGAAGGTTACCTGCTAATTAGTTGTAGGAAAGAATATTAATTTTGAAAAAAGTTTATTTTTACCCTTTTATTGTGAATTAAAAAGAAAGAAGAAGATTGATATTTTATTTAAGAAAATGATTATTTAGGAAAAGAATAAAAAATGTTTTTTTATTAGTGCAATTGACAGAGGTTGGTCGCCCTCTGGTCCTACGTATCTCCTGGTAGAGAATCAAATCGCACGTAGTTCTTGGTTAGAAAATGTTTACTGGTTGGTGTTTTTTAATATAGGGGTTTTAGGACTGTGTGATCTGTGTTGAAGGACCACTGGGGGTCTGAAGGAGCGCTGGGGCTCTGAAGGGCCGCTGAGGGCTGAAGGAGCGCTGGGGCTCTGAAGGACCACAGTTCACTTATCCTAAAACGATGACTAACCCGGCCGTACGACCGATTTAATCTCCTACTTTGAAAATAAGATTTTGGATTTTTCGAAATGAAAGAGATGTGTTTGTATTTTTTGTAATTTAGAAATTAGTTATTTTAAATAGGGATTTTAGGACCTGATCCGTAACGGTTCATTAGTGGCCTAAAAAGCAGCCTAACCCGAGTGTACAGTCGACTTAGTCCCCTATTCATATTTTGTGGTTTTTTGTAAAAAGGGAATTAAGAAAGAAAGGTAATGGAAATTGTTTATTTTTGCGCTTGACAGGGGCGTGGCCCTGCTCCTACGTATCTTCGGGTGGAGAATCAAAGGCTACGTAGTTCTAAGGTTAAAAAAAAAGATTGTTTTTATTTAGAGATTTTAGGACCCCTGATCCGTAACGGTTCATTCGTCCTAAAACGATGATTAACCCGGTCGTACGGCCGATTTAATCCCCTGTTTGTGAAAATAAGATTTTGATTTTTTGGAAGAAAATTATTTGTGTATGGAGTGATTTGATTTTATTTAAATAGGTATTTTAGGACTCTTGAGCCGTACGGCCCGTTCATCCTAAGATGATGACTAACCCGGCCATGCGGCCGACTTAGTCCCCTATTTTGAGAATTTGGTTCGGGGAAAGAAGTATGTTTGTATTTATTTTAAACTAGAAATTATTTATTTTAAATAGGGATTTTAGGACATGATCCGTAACGGTTCATTTGTAGTCCTAAAAAGCTGACTAATCCGACTGTACAGTCGACTTAATCCCCTATTTATATTTTTGAAATTTTTATAAAATAATTTGTGTATTTAAAAAAATTAATGACGACACTAACAATTAATAAAGCGTAAAGTTAATAAATAAATAACTATACATATAAATAAATAAATGAATAAATAATAAATAATTATTTACATAGATAAATAAACAATATAAATAATAAATAAGTATGTACATAAATAAACAGTATACATAATAAATAAATATATACAAAAATAAATAAATAAAGGCAAAACTAACCTCCAGCTGATCAATGCGATCAACGCCGAAACGGACCGAGCAATCTGACCAAATCAACCGCGAACCGGACTCCTATCTGGTCCGTTTTCACCCGAAAACCACCAAGTAAAGGACCTCAACGGCCATCCCAAAAATAACTAAAGATGGGCTTTTAATCTAACGGACTGCAAAAGCTAGTCCAAAAGAATTAAAGACAGACTTTTAATCTAATGGACTGCAAATGCTACCCCAAAAGATCACTTACCTCATCAATCACCCATGTCCATAGCCTTTGCATCTCCATCTCTTTTATAGCCAAAGGCTAGGGAGTTCTTATTTCTCCCAAGCAATGTGGGACTAAAACAACATAGAAAAAGCAATTTTCGTTTTTCTCAAACCAGCCTCCGTAAAAGTGTGATTTCAGATTTTTTAACCGTTGGATCATCTTTCTTTTTTGACACAAGGTTCGTGAGACATATATCTTCAATTTCACCGTTCGGATTGTTGAAAAAAGGTCTGAGAAGAGAGAAATTGCATTTGGAAAGTAGCTAACAACTAATCCCGTTTTTTCTCAAACCAGCCATATTGACAATGCGATTCCGGATTCGTTAACCATTGGATGGTCTTTGTGTTTGGATAGCAGGTTCATGAGACATCCATCTTCACTTCTACCGTTCGGATCGTCGAAACGAGGTCTGAGAAAGAGAGAAATTGCCTTCGCAAAAGTAGAAAAAACAACTCCCGTTTTTTCTCAAACCAGCCACCGTACAAGTGCGATTCTAGATTCGTTAACCGTTGGATCGTTTTCATTCTTTGCCAGAAGGTTTTTGAGACATTCGTCTTCACTTTCACCGTTCGGATCGTCGAAATGATGTCCGAAGAGAGAGAAATCACCTTTGCAAAGTAGCTGCAGTTTTGGGTACTTGGTTTATTTTTGTATTTTTGTAACTTTGGCATTCTTGGGCCAAGTCATGTACATGGACATTCTCCTTTTTTGTAATAATAATCTTTTATTGCACCTCCCCTTTTTTATTTTCTTTTGTAATTTGTATTATTTCTTATCTATTTTATTTTTTTATTTTCGTTTTTTAACTAAAGATATTGTAACAAGAAAAATAAATTAAATCTACTATGTAATTTTTTGTGTTAGCATATTTTTTTAATTTTTGTTTAACCACTAAAAAAAGTAATAACAACGCAAAATGACCTATTCGAGGGATTAGGAATCAAATATACGCAAAAAACTTTTTTTTTGGTTTTTTTTTAATTAGCCGGACAAAATTAGGGTATGACAGCTGCCCCTCTTTATTTATATTCCGTAGATAAACTGAAAGGTTTTCATAGTAGGAATAGAAATAAAGATAAGACAAATGCTAATTTTGTCCTCTTAGTAGAAAAGTGTAGATTTTGAGAATTAACAGAAAACGGTTAACACTCGGGGCACCGACGAGAAAGGAATAAAGAAGAAGCACTGGGGCTCCGAAGGAGCACTGGGGGTATGAAGGAGCACTGGGGCTCTGAAGGACCACTGCGGGTTTGAAGGATCGATGCCCTGAAGTATCGGCATAATGATCTGAGGGTCTAATTCGCAGTCGATGCTTGGCGCATTGATTTGAATTAAACTGAAGGTTCGGTGGGTCTGAAGGGCTGCCTGGGCCTGATGGACCAAAATGGTCTGATGGACTGCAACTAGCTATGGTACTAATAAAACAGTCTGAGGGTGACCTACGTCGATGCGCCCGTGAGGGTCAAGATCAGATCTAGAACTGATATGTTGACCACGAAGGATGTCCACTATGTCTTAGGCAGACACAGCTAATCTGAAGGACCTCTGGGGGTCTGAAGGATCTGCCGCGCTCAGTGGCGACGTCAAGATCTGATGGTAGAGTTCGAAGCCGTCGTTTTGACGTGTTAATTCGAACTGAGCTGAAGGACCAAACTGGTCTGAAGGATCTATGCTAGACCTGTGCTAACACTGCGATCTGGTGTTTGATATAAGATTCAACGCTTGTCGCATTGACTTAAGAAGTGAAAGTAATTAGGATCGACACTTGAAGCCGATTAGAGAGCAACGGGTCATATGCCTGTAATGTATGCATCTGTAATGATTGATTTTAAGTGGAATGAATGAATGTAATGAGATTTTTTTCTTATTTGCCTTTTTGCTTTTTTCTTCTTTTCCTTTTTTGCTTCTTTTCTTGGTACATGATAAATGTATGAAACGCGAATGATGCAAATGTAATGCTTTGATGCAGGTGCTATGGTGGATAAAGGAAGACACGTGAATGCATGGTACAATGATATAATTTGTCATGTAGGAATATTTTTAGCAACGACGAGACCGGCGCTTGGCACGTCTATCGAAGTAAAAAAAATGTCGTGTGTGTGCATGCATGCAATGTCATGTATGTGCAATGTGGAGACAAATGAACCACAAAGGCCCATGAACTGTGGACGCTAAAGCTGATCGAAAAAATTGATAAGCAGTATATGTGAGTGCCGATGACGTGCAAATGCAAATGTAATGCTTCGATGCAGGGGCCATGGTAGGTGCATGTTTGCCTGGTGGAATGAAATGTATGGTATGATTTATTGATGATGCATTTTTGCGGTTTTTGAGATGAGAAAAAGATTTTTTTTATGCGAGAAATTGAGAGGTGGATGTTTTGGAATCATCACTTATTGGATGCATGGTTGTATGGCGGGATGATTTATGCTATGATTTTATTGATGATGCAGAAAGATTTCTGTAATGATGAGAGATGAGGCTTTTGATGCAGAAGTGAATATTTTGCGATTATCGTTCCTTGGAAAAAAATTGGATTTTATTTGAATTCAAGCTTTGTCAATCTCAAGGTTGTTATTTACAGTCACTGATGTGCAACCGTACTTGACTGTATTTATAGATTCGTTCATGTTGTTCTTCCCTTACGGTGTCCCATGATTGATTGAATTTTAGGTCCACAAAGTTAACAGAGTGAGTGTTCAACGTCACATTATTAACTTGTGTTCTCTCTCTTTGAAGCATTGTTTAGTAGACATGTAGAGCAGTGCAAATACGGATGACTGAATCAGTTGACTTGGTAAGACAGATATGACACGTGATGGGATGAATGGTAGGTTTTCCCCAAAGTCATGAAAGGTAGGTTTTCCAGCTCAAGAAATGTGGAGCTGCCCCGGTTTAGACTACCAGTGAAGGTTATCGAACAGTCTGCCCCTGTATAGTGGTGACAACAGCAAGGGGTGTAGAGGAAACAATTAGTTGGGAATACCATGACTTTGGAATGTAGGGTGGAAAACGAGGGATTTTATCTCAACCCATGACGTTTGGTGTTGCCCTAATCTTGACGAGAGCAAGGTTGCCCCGGCTGGAGTAACATTGTGAAGGGCTGTATTTAGGATAATGGGTTGAGAAGATGCCTCGGCATGGTTGTGGATATGACAAGGGGATGATATGGGTGTAGAACAAATTTCTCCGACTTTAAGTGAAGTGAAGAGTGATGGGATTGCCCTGATAGACTTAGAGTATAACCTTAGAGGGGGGGTGAATAAGGTTATGAGTAAATATGGATTCTTTTCGCAAATGATGATTATATTCTTTTTCAAATCGGATGCGGAAAATGTGATTTGAACTTTTGGATAAAAAAAGCAAGAGTTGTTTAAATTGTATTCAATATTTCCAATAAAGATATTATAAGGGATATAGTATATCTTAGAGAAGAGGAGTAGAAGATGATTGATGAGTATTGATAATTCAAGCACAGTAATATTAATAATAAACAGTTAAAATAATAGTGCAAAATATAAAGAGAGAAGGGATAGAGGGACACAGATATTTAGCGAGGTTCGGGATAAAACCCTACGTCCTCGGCCTTAGGCTTTTCAACCCTTGGACTTAGCAACCACTATATTGAAGAGAGTTATTACAAACAGTCGACTTCAACAATAGTGAATCTCAATTCCCCGAACTGAGAACCCAAGCACCCGCTAAGGATTTCAAAACCAACTCAATCACCCTGATTGAGAGACCCAAGTAAAACTTCCCAGGATTTCAAAATAACCACTAAAACAAAATAAGAATTACACAGTTGAGATCTATGGATCCAATCACTTCTTAGTAATGTGTCAGTTTAGAAACTGAGAGAGATGAGTGATATTAGGATTATAGATGCTCTGAAATATGATATGAAATATGATCTTGCAAAAGCTTAATAAGATATATATGATTTTCGAAAAACACAAAACTTTTGAACAAGATTCAAAACAATGAAGCACTATATTCTTAGATCTATAATAAAATGAAGAGCATTCAAAATAATATGAAAATTATGAAGAACAATATTAGATCTAAGAATTTCGCAAGAGAGAGTAGAATAGAGAGAAATTGTGAGCAGTGGTTGATCTGAAGGTGAAGCTCAACCCACGTATTTATAGGCTTAGGCACCGTTGAAATTTTTGAAAAACATTTAATATAAGTGAAGAATCGATTCATTGATCAAGTCAAAATGTTGATGAATCGATTCATTGCCTTTAAAAAATAAAAGAATCGATTGTTTGTTTAGTTGAAATAAGAGAGGAATCGATTCATTGATGTTTGGAAAATGAGGGAATCGATTACAATGCTTATGTAGAAAGGCATGAATCGATTTTCAGGCCATATGGAGGTCCTGAGAATCGATTCTTATCCATGTTAAAGGGAATCGATTTCATAAGCTAAGGAAATGGCTTGAGAATCGATTCATTAAGCTAAGGAATGACTTGAGAATCAATTCCTAGGCTAAGGAAACCAAGAAGGAATCGATTCTTAGTATATGTAATGTAGTGAAATCGATTCTTTTGCTTCAAAAATATTTCTTTAGTTTTGGTTGCCACCTTAAGCATGCATGCAATTTTGTAAAATATTTTTCAAAACTATTTTTGTGCATCATACATGTTTTGAAAGGTCATCTCTCTCAATAACTAAAGTGCCATACACTTTAGGTGATAGGACCTTACATAGTGTCCTAAAGAAGGCACATAAACAATCTAGGTCTTGAGTTTGCTTCTTCTTCAAGCTACTCCACTTTAGTGTCTTCTTCTCTTTAATTTGTGTCCTGCACTTTGTTCAACTTGAAACATTAGTAGATGTAATTTGTTATCATACAAAATAAAGGAGTGTTTACCCATGGTTCAACATGCCCCACTTTGGAATGATATTTAAATGATTGCTTTTAGTGGGGTTATGAAAGGTAACTGAGTTAGGGTCATGGGTCTTTGGAATTGGTCGTATGGTTGGATGGGGTATATGAATTGGATGGATGCCAGACATGTTCCACGTTCAAGAAGCATGAAAGGTGGAAGGTGTGCCCCACTTTGGGATCTAGGTGATGGTCCTGGTATAAACTTTTGGTTCTCTTTTAGGTGAATCCCAAAGACTGTGACAGTCTTGAGTTTTTTGATATGATGAGAATTTCAATTGGTGATCACTGTACCTTGTCTTGATATCAGTGCGATTTGAATGAACATGGAGTGCACGCCTTTTGAGTTTTTTTTTGAATTTTTCCAGCTTTCTTTTTTTGAGAATTTTTTTTTGCAAATATATTGTAAATAAATATACTTACTTGTCCTAAAATTAAATCTTTGAGAAAACGAAAACAACCAATCATTGATCAGCATGGACTCGTTAGGGTTGTAACATGGCTAGTGGTTAGGGGTTTATGAAAGAAGGGTTTGTGATGTGGTTACATGTTATGGGTAATGTGGTCAATGGTTACGGGTTTGTGGTGCGTAGGCTCAAATGGGCTCAGAGAGGTGTTTGATGGTTTATTGATACAATGACCCTTTTTTAAAAAATAAGGAGGTTCAGAGAAGTGTTAACTTGAGGTCAATGATTTGGGTTTTGTGGAAGAAAGGATAATTCGGCCTAAGGAGGTGTTTGTGGGTTTATTCGGACAAGAATATCTTCTGTGTTCAGTGGTATTACGTATCAGCTCACAATTTCTACTGCTTTTGCTTTTTCTTTTTGAGGATTTCTTTTTCAATCCTCTTTTTTGAATTTCACATTTTTTGTGATCTTTTTTTTTGAGTAGAGTGAGCTGATAAAAGTGACACACCATTTTTAATGTGGAATTGATCCTTGTCTAGGGTGATCGAAAGATTTTTTTGATTTTTTTTTTTGGCTCAAAGGGGTAGTAAAGAATTTTTTTTTAGGATACGGGAAGACGACCAAACTTTATTTCAAATCATGATTGCTTGTTTTTCTCAAGAATTAAATCAAGGACAAAAATTATTTATTTTTATATATCCGCTCTTTTTCTCTTTATTTCTTTTATTTGCCCTAATTTTTGCTTAGGATGCTCTTGCGAGTTTTCAACGTAACAGGCTTATTTGATTTTTTTGCAAAGGACTTACACCAAGGGAATACAATGTTGACAAGATATCTAGTGATCATAAATATGCCCCAGCTTGGGGCCTAAAGTGTTAGCTCATGAAATTTCATCATTGGGAACAAACCAAATGGTTAACTAGGTACTTGTGTGGAGAATATGCACCTTATGGGATGGTCGGGGTGGGACTAGACATGAACAATGAATGATGATGGGAAAGATATGGACACTAACTGACTCAGACAAGAGTAAATGCGTGTTGCATACAAGTTCACTATACGAATGCTTCAGAGAGAGTTAACATAGTCAGCGACATGATAGGATAAATTTTTGATAACACATTAGTTAACAAAATGGACCATTTGGATCATTTGTCATGGGACTGATGAGATGCGTCATTTTGCTGAAGAAAAATTGTGAACGAGCTGCAAAAAGTGAATAACTTCTTTTTTTGAAAGTTGGGTGTCTGAAAAAACATTGAGTTTGTAGCTAGCCTAAACTTTTCCAAAGAAGAATAATCAGTTTCGCCTCATCTCATCAATTTTTGAAAAAAGTATGCTCATGGGTTTTTTTTTATTTAGAAAATGAGACAAAATGTGATAGATAAATTGATACATATGATGGACATGGACGATGAAGATGTAAGTGCATGAAATGCATGTGATTGTTTGACTCCAGTGACATCTAAGATGTTCAAAGGAATAATTATTTTACAGGATTTTGGTTTTTAAGAGACAATGCAGCATGTAACAGGTGCGAAGTTTCTCATTGATGCTCAATGATGCATGGAAAGAGTGAAGACATGTTTTTTTGTTTTTTTTTCTTTCAGAAAACGACACATGCAGTGAAAAATGATTGCTTGATTCTAATGAAATGCTATGACTTTGCAACATGATAATGATGCAAACATTTTTCAATTGATGATGAATGATGAAAGAATAATGAAATACTGTTACTTTTTTTCCTTTTTTGGAATGTAACGTATGAACGAACACATGATGATGGATATGTACGATGAAAATGCAAATGTATGAAATGTATGGAGGAACTGATCACTTGAAGGGACCAACAACTTTATTCTATTATGAATGCATGATGTTTCTTTTTTTAAAAAAAAAGATTAACTATGCGTATGCAATGGGGATAATCAAATTACATGCCCCTCATGTCCTAATGCATGAAGGAACACGTGGTGATAGATATGCATGATGCAAATGCATGAAACGCGTGCATGAATGATCACTTGGAAAGACCAATTATTCTAAATGATTTTTTGTTTTTGGGGGCAATACAGCATGTGACCGATGCATGGCCTTATTTATGTATCAAAAATAATGACATAATTTTTGTGAAATGATGCATGCTGAAACGGGGAATGAAATGACGTATGAATCACTAGTGCAAAAATGACATTAGAATTAGACATTTAAAGTCAGGCGCCCAGATGCCTGACTACATAGGTAGACACGGTGGAAAACTTGTAAATAAGTGGCAAAACTCGTGAGTTTTAAAGTCAAGCGGATACACGCCTGACTTCTAAAGTAAACAAATAGGGAAAAAATTAGACTTTAGAAGTCAGGCGTGTATTCGCCTGACTACATAAGTAGCCGCGGTGGCAAACTTGTAATTAATAGTGAAATTCTTTTTTTCTATTTTAGTACTTTAGAAGTCAGGCGTGTATTCGCTTGACTTCTAAAGTACTAAAATAAAAAATAAAAAATTCACTTCTCACTCTCAGAATCGTTAATTCTCTCAGAACCTTAAGCTTCTCCTTCTCCTTCTCATGCGAACCCTAAGCTTCTCACTCTCACTCTCAAAACCCTTCTCACTGCTTCTCACTCTCAGAATCGTTAATCTTCTCTCAGAACCCTAAGCTTCTCCTTCTCCTTCTCACGCGAACATCATCATCGTCTCTCTCGATCGGCCTACCCTACTCTCTCTCACCTCCACGGTTTCTCCTCTCCCATCACAACAACCACCCAACACCGCAACCACCTCCAAAGCTTCTCACTCTCACTCTCAGAACCCTTCTCACTCCTTCTCACTCTCAGAATCGTTAATCTTCTCTCAGAACCCTAAGCTTCTCCTTCTCCTTCGTCAGATCTCAGATCTCACCTATCACCTCTCACCGTTGCGGAATCAAAAGAACAAGTTGAGGAAAACGAGGTCGCCGACGAAGTAGTAGACGATGGAGAGGATGATTAAGATGACGATGACGATGACGATGATGGTGACGACGAAGACAACGATGACGAAGATGAGGATGACGAAGATGCTCCTGAAGGCAGCAACGATGATAAGGACGATGACCTCAGTCTGCTACGTACGTGCTTCTCTTCAGTTTCTTTCATGTCCATTCATCGTTTTTTTTTTCATATTATAATTAGTTATACTTTGCTCCATTATGCTACTGTTTGTGTGTTTTTTCTAACTAATAGTAGATAATACATAATGTAAGGGGTTTCTTGAAAATTTCCAAGGAAATGCTGGAACAGTAATGTTGTTCAGTATAGAAAAATGGTTACAAAGTTGAGTATGAAAAGAAAGAATGTATAGCAATACTTGGAACGAATGGTTTTGAAAGTAACTGCAAACCCTACTTACATGCACCAACCAATCTATTCATCCATCTATTCAACTTTTTTTACCATAGGTGTCCCGTACAAAACATTTTACTTATTAGAATCGAATGGGTTATTATCATTGTCCTATAATGTGATTTGAGTATTTTGGATGAACTGCCTTTCTGTATGCCTCTTTTGATAGATATCACTTAAACTTTTCTGTATTGCATTTCTGTATTCTCCATTAATTTTCTGACTTGACATTTACATGTCATTTAGACACTGAATACAGGGTCCCTCTTCTATGCCACTTTGAATTCAATAGCATACTTTTACATGGTAAGATTTTATGACATTGCTTATCTTGTTATCTTGACCTTTGCCTCATCTTATTAATGATATCCGCTTCCTGTATCGTAGGTTTGCTCATGGGGAGGGTACACTTTTATCATTAATCTTATTCCAATGCATGTGCTATTGTGCATAGTAACTGGCCGCTACTCTTCGCGACTTTATATTGCATATGCACCTCTTGTAAGTATCTGTTTCAGTCATATTATTATGTTAGTTTAAATAAATGTTTTCCCTTAATCAATTGGAGAGTTGAAATGCATGTTACTTTAACTTGTGCTTGATAAAGTAAACTGTAATTTGGATAATATTTGAGGGAGCTTCAGCAAAGTTTAACAAACTAATAAATTGTGCTTGGACTGGATCTGAATTGTACTTATGAATTGTACGCTTGTTAAACCTTATCAATCACTTGTTCAGATATACAATTTCAACCGTCACATGTTCTGGACTGGAGCTTTGGTAAAGTTTAACGAACTAACATGTGACAGTTAAAATTGTAGTATTGTACATAAATTGTATGTAAACTTGTGCTTGATAAAGTAAACTGTAATTTGGTTAATATTTGAGGGAGTTGAAATGGTGTTACTTTAACTTGTGCTTTATAATGTGAATACTTTCTCTGATTCCTCTTATCTTGATCCTGTTTCACATTATGATTTTCTCAACATAGGTTGTACTGGGCACACTGTTGGCCTCCTTGGTACCTGTTGTTGGATTTAATGCTGTAATGACGTCAGAGCATTTTGCATCATTTCTGGTGAGTTTCCCCCAGTTTTCGGATTATGTTGAACTTGCCTCAAAGATAAGTGACACTTGTGGTCCTTACCCAATACCTTGTATGCTTTTTGACTTTGCATTAAGATTTGTTTTATCATAAAAAAGTTTTTTAATTAGATGATTTTTTTTTGTTTTTCTGTTGTTTCTTTAGAGGGAAAAGGTTTTGTGCTAAGTTATCATACTTTAAAAGTTTAAGTAACCCTTTAGCGAGTCCATTGCTTAAAATCGGCTAATAAACTTGGAAGAGTTGATTACTTTGTGTGATAACTATGAAAATTACTCATATGTCAGTGTTGAGCAAGTGGGGTTGTCTCTCATTCTGTGTCTCAGGTATGAGATTAGTCTCTCCTCTCTCTCCCTTACACTTGTTATATGTATGCAAGTTCATTTTCCTGTTCTTTTAGCTTTTGCTTAGGAATATGTATCTTGTGCTTCTTATTGCTGGTGCTTTCCTGCCTAGTTCATTTCCCAGTATTTGTTTCTTTGGTTTGGTTTAACAGCGCCTAGAGATATGGTTTAACTAATGCTTAAAAAGCTTGGACACTCCTCAACTGGAAACTTATCTAGAAAACATAAAAAAAGCTTCCACCCTTGCACTATATTCATTTTGTACTTTAAAACAAACTACCATGGAATCTTCTGTCCCACTCTTCTATGTAGTAATTAACATACAGGTCCTGCTTATGTTACCAGTTCATTTTCTATCATCTTTTTAGTTGCCATATTTACCAGCTCACTCTTAAATTATATGTCTCTTTTTGCATCTTTAGTATGCTCAGTAAATTTTTCTTGTGATTTAGTTTTTCTTCTTGATATGCTTCTTTCTTTAAATCTAACATGTATCAGCAGCATGTATTTGTCAGGTATGTGGCAACTGAATTGGCAACTGACATAGCCATTAATTGCCAAATTCTGTTATGGTATGACAGTAACTCTCAATGCATCCAATGTCGTTGCCGCTCGCTGTGCAGCAGAATATCTGGAGATGTACGAAACTGTTGAGAAAGGAAATCTTATCTACAAGATTGAAGTCTTCCTCAACTACAGCATTTTCAAGAGTTGGAAAGACTCAATCATTGTACTTCAAACTACCAAGTCTCTTCTTCCATGGTCTGAGGAACTTAAGATTGTAAGCCATGGCCTTGACTCCATAGCTACCAAGGCATCAATTGATACATCCAAGGTAGAATGGTCATACACCTATAACAGGAAAAAGCTACCATCTGAAAATGGTAATGATCCTCTGTTGAATAATATGAGGAAACAATTTGTTCCAAAGGATTGGTGGGTGGAGGACCTTTGTGAGCTCCAACTTGATCTCTATGAACGGGTCGTGACAACAATTATAACCAAAGGTAATGCTTCTGGTGTTGTAATTGCAGAAGCTCTAAATGCTTATCTCTCAAGAAAGATGCATGGTTTCAACAGGGGTGTGATCCAAGGCGGAGATATCGTAAACAATAGATTATTGTTGGAAACCATAGTACGACTATTGCCTGCTGATATGAGCAGCGTCTCTTTTGGTTTCTTGCTGAAGTTATTAAGGACAGCTATTCAGTTGGAATGTAAAGAGTTGGTGAGATCAGAACTGATAAGGAGAATAGGTCAGTGTCTTGAGGAGGCTAAGGTGGCCGATCTTCTCATTCGTTCCCCAAATGAAGAGGCGATTTTTGATGTCGACACTGTGCAAAGGCTAGTTGAAGAGTTTGTAGCACGCGAGCAGCATTCTCAGACTGATTCTCTGTTGGAAGATGACTTGGATGAGGCCAGAAGCCCCGGAATGGTGTCAGATCATTCTAAGAGTAAGGTGGCAAAATTGATAGACGGCTATCTTGCTGAGATTGCACGTGATCACAATTTACCTCTTCCAAAATTTGTAAATCTTGCAGAATTGGTGTCAAGCTTCCCAAGAGCAACTCATGATTTCCTTTATCGCGCAATTGACATGTATTTAAAGGTAAATTCCTTGCACTTTAAGGAGATATTTCAACTGACACTATATGTTGTATTATTATTATTACATATTTGTCTGCATAATTTTTAATGAGGGCTGTATGTACCATATTTGTCTGCATTAAGTTTAAGTTTAATGCATTAAGTTTAAATGCTGTCATTTACTACCTTATTTACTGATTGTTTTCTTACTCTAAACTGAGATGTCTGAATGTTTCCTTAATTCCTTTGCTACATTTGCTTTTAACTTTAGGTCCTTGCCTAGTTAATTAATTGCTCTATGTCAGGAAGTATGGAGTCAACTAGTTCCATCTAGAAACAATAAATGTATACAGTTCTTGCCAATGCAATTCTGAAAGTTGGCCGGAAAACTGTGAAAAAAATTGCCTTTTGTGATAAAGCTAATCGGTAGGATGTTGTTTGAGCTTGAACAAGAGTGTCAAGAAGTATACAGAAAAAGGTAGATAAAGCTAATCGGTCTAGAGCTCAGATAAGGCAGGAAATTGCTGATTCTGAGGCAGAACTTGCAGCTATCTGTTCAGCAATGGGAGAGATGGTGGTGGAATGTTGTTTGTTATTAAGACACCATTACCTTAGCTTACATGTCATTTATTTCCACTTTTGTTTTGACTCGTGACAGGTAGTTGTCCACAAAGATAGTCCAAGAGGGATACATTTTCGGCGTGCTGGACCACGTCAGAAGGTATGTTTCCATGCTGTTTTCATTTATTTGTACAATTACAATCATTAATATGTTTGGTACCTTAATTTTTCTGTATGGTCTTTTGAAATTGGATTTTCAGGTGTATTTTGAATCAGATGAAGTTCAAGCTGCTATTGTTACATGTGGGGGTCTATGTCCTGGACTCAACACTGTGATTAGGGAATTAGTCTGTGGATTACACCATATGTATGGTGTCAAGAGAGTTCTAGGAATTGAGGTATGTGGATATGTTTGTTGCATTAAATCACAGCTTTGTTGCATCTTTCTTTTTTCTCGCGGGCCGGGGAAATTAAAATGTATAGAAGACTCTCTTAGTTTTTTTATTGGCCTGCATAACTTAGAGAAAATGTTGTGATGTTGAAGGGAGGATACAAGGGTTTCTATGCTGAGAATACAATCACAGTAACTCTCCAAATACATACAGATCAGTTGCTATATCATAGTTTTTTATTGGTCTTCACAACTTAACACAGTGATTTCCCATGCCCCTATTGAGGAAAACAAGTAGTAAAACAGCAGAAAGTTAGCATTGCTTGTAAAGATATGGTATAGCAACTTGCAAATAAAGTTATTGCATTGTCTTTTGTAATAGCCTCTAAAAATTCCAAAAAAAAAGGAGAAAAATTCCATGTATTTTTGAAACAGTTAGCCTTGGTTTTCCTTCTTCATTTAATCACTTGCTCAAATAGAAGTAACTGAACTTTTGGTGTTGAATTATAATCTTAACAGAAAACATGCTGATGTTGTATATTGATTGTTCAAAGGTATGGAATAGAACAAGAGTACACCATACTTCAAACAGATGTGAAATGGCCTCTAGGTTGGCCCGTAGGTGGCTATCCCGGTCCTCAGGTAATGCCACTTCTATTGGAGTTCATTTCACATTATACATGAATTTGTGAAAAAGATGATTTAATGAGTTATTCCTTCATATATCAGGGTCCTTACTACTGTAGTTCCGGGGCAGATAAGTCATTTGGATGTGATATATCTGATGCTCATTACAAGGCTTGCTTATATGCTGGAATTAACATTAGTGGCACCAATGGGGAGGTTATGCTTGGACAGGTAACTATAATCAGTTTTAAGGCATGTTAGTTAGCTGGCTTAGTTAATTAAATTTGTTAAGTTTCAGTTAGTTGAGTTTCTGCCTTTATCAAATAAAATTAATTGGATCTCGTGCTTGAGTCTTGGAGCTCTTACAGTATGAAACTTTATGGTAGTTTTGAAATCTTGCTCAGGCATAGGATTTTCCATGATGTGGTTTTTCAAATTTTTATGAACAAATCAGGTTGGCACTTGGCTTAATATGAATATACTACTTGCAGTTACTGTTGTTATTAGTTAAGTTGAAAGTTCTTCCCATCTAGGAATTGAAAATGTAAAAAATTAAAAAGTAGTTGTATAAAACTTCAAGGAAAGAAGTTTAGATTTCGCTGTTTTTATTTAGATCAAGTTAGCAAAAAGTGTTTAGATTTTAGTGCGCTTGACATGATATAGCGATCTGATTTCATACAAGACATCAATGTATAATATTTTGCACTAGTGTAAAACACTTTTTTGATTCTTTCTTTTTTGTTTTTGTTTTGGGGGATAAATTATCCCAGCTTACAATTCAAAATTTTCTATTTGATTAAATTATCTTTTCTTGGCTTAGCATGCATTTGTTTGTATATTTCCTTTGTTGTTCATTTGGGTTAATGATGCAGATGAGGCCAAATTTCCATCCAGAAGGGAGAACTTTTTAAGAAAGCAAAATCCGTTATTGCGCATGTTGATCATGGTATGAGTTATGCTAGTTCACAGTTTATTTGTTTTGGTTATTGCTTAATTTGATGTGTGAATGTGACATGGCCTTCGTTCTTGACTTGAAAATATTGTTTTTCATAGTTGTAAAGGCTATTTATCAGCCTCTTTGAATTCAATCAATGAGTTTGTTTTGTGTACTCTTTGTTCCCTACATGATTAATCTTTGTCAATTGAATTGTTTATGTGGATTGTTGCTGAATACATGAAGAAAAAGTGTGTTTCTTTGATGTTTGTTTATGTGGATCGTAGCTTAACTACCAATGAATATCCTTATACTCTAGTAATGTTTGCACTTTCTTTCTGTTTTCTTCTTACTGATGTGGAAATGAGAAAGGATCATTTAGTTTGAAGTTTAATGTTTCTGTTTATTTAGTAGGAATTCTAATTTGCTAGCAAAGGTGTTGATTACTGTTTATCAAGCAATGTGAGAATGCTTTGGTTTCTTCAGACTACTATATTGTTCCACAATCACTATTGTTGTTTACTTGTTTTTCCTTCATACTACTATTGTCACATTATTCTGAAATTTTATGATTTAGATGCATAGTGTGTCATTACATATTGGTGTCATTACATATTCTGAAATTTTATGATTTAGATGCATAGTGTGTCATTACATACTACGGAACCAGAGATTCTGGGTTCGATCCCCAATGGATAAGGCCCTCTTTGCATATCCATCTTCTGATATGTTATTTCTTCCTTCAGATTTTTGTAGATATTTTGCCGGATATGGTTGAGCACAGAAGGCTGTCAATTGTTTTGTATCTGCTAAGGTATTTTCTACATCATGATCCTAATGTTGTAACTTAGCCATTGTATTCAGTGTACAAGTATAATATTCAGTTCTATTAGGCAAAGTCTTGATGTAATTTAAATCATGAATTTTATTAAGATCCCAATTGTTTTGTTCTAGTTATTTTCCTGTTGCTAACAGCCTATGTATAGTGTATACTGCTAGTTTGCCTTGAGAATTTTCAAGGTTAATGTTGAAATCAGAGTTGTTTTGGGAAATTATGCTTGTTTTGAGAAATATATATGTTTTACTCTATTTTGAGAATGCAAGTTGACTAGCACTTGTTTGGTTACATTCATTAAGCGTTACTTTACTGATATATGACTCCATGGCCCAATGGATAAGGCGCTGGTCTACGGGACCAGAGATCTGGGTTCGATCCCCAGTGGAGTCGCTTCTTTTTAATGAAAAATTTGTATAACCAGGGTGTATAGATTAAACCAAAATTTAAAAAAAAAAAAAACTTTTAAGGTCAGGCGCAATAATGCTTGACCTTAAATCATACATACGAAGTCAAGCAATAATAAAAGCTTGACCTTAAATCAAACATACGAAGTCAAGCAAGTTTAGGCTTGACTTTAAATCATACTTACGAAGTCAGGCAAGAATAAATGCTTGACTTCGTAAGTATGATTTAAAGTCAAGCATTTATTCTTGCTTGACTTTGTAAGTATGATTTAAAGTCAAGCAATAATAAAAGCTTGACCTTAAATCATACATACGAAGTCAGGCAAGAATAAATGCTTGACTTTAAATCATACATACGAAGTCAGGCAAGAATAAATGCTTGACTTTAAATCATACATACGAAGTCAGGCAAGAATAAATGTTTGACTTTAAAACATACTTACGAAGTCAGGCGCAATAAATGTTTGACTTTAAAACATACTTACGAAGTCAGGCTATCGCTTGACTTTAAAACTCCAGACATACAAAGTCGACTTAATAAAAGTCAAGCGCCCGCCTGACTTTAAATCCCCTTTTCGCCTGACTTTAAATCCCCTTTTTGCACTAGTGAATGGTCGATGAAACAGCGGTTTTTTTTATTTATTTATTAGGATGAGTGAAATGATGTATGAATGATATGTTTTTTTACATGCCTCTCATGATGTTGCAAATGATGAAATGTCTACATTATTTGATGATGATTTTTTTGTGAATGGAAGTGCATGCTAAATGAGATATTCCAATGTTTATCACAATTTTTTAATTGTGCTGGTGGTTTTTTCTATTATCTCTTTTTAGAAAAAATGCATGAATGAACAAATGATGTTGCATGATGCAGATGCATGGAATGTGAATGATCACTTGAAAAGATTGACTATCCAAAAATGATTTTTCAGAGGCATGGCAATATGATGATGAATAATGCAAGAAAGTGGTATTATTTTTTTATTTTCCTTTATTTGGAAATGATGCATGCAAGATGACTAATGCATTCAAGGTGGTTAAGAATGAAGAGCTTTTGTTTTTACTTTTATATTTTTTGCACGAAGAGGAGTGATGAATATAGTATATTTTTTCTATATGAATATGCAAGATGATGCAGGTTGGGCAAATATGTAGTGTCTTTGTTTTTTTGGGTTGATGATAATATGCATGTGAGTATCGTGAGAACGAGATGTATATGAAAACAGATGATTCGTTCTATGGTGATTTTTTTTTTATTTTCTAACAAAATATAATGCCCATGATGGCGGATATGTATGGAAAATGCAAATGCATGTAATGTAGCGACCGAAAAATTCGAAGGAGGGATTCTTCGTTGTTTTTGAACAATGGAGTCGCCATCAATATTTATTTTTAGGAAAACATTGAAAAAACCTTTGTTTTTGGGTTCGGGGGTCGATTAAGTGCGGGGAATGTACTAGCACCCCGCAGCATCCTAAAAAAGGTTACCTTTTAATTTAATGTGTAGAAAAATTAGTTTAAAGAAAACATTTTAATTTACCCTCTTTATTAATTACGAAAAAAAACGGAAAGGAAGACCTAAAAAAAGAAGTAGTTTTTTTTTTGCGCTTGACAGGAGTGGGCCCCCGCTCCTACGTATCTCCGGGTGCGATGGAGAAATCAAAGCTACGTAGTTCTTGGGTAGAAAATATTTGCGTGTTGGTATTTTTTATTTTTGAAAAGTTTGCGAAAACTAGAGGCCGTTCATGGTGACCAAACAGATAAATCCAGAGTGGTCATCATTAATGGCTTATTCTAAAAAGGAGGTGTTTACAGCGTTCAAACGGGCGGGGCCCAGAGTGACTGATATAAATACCCGGTTTGCGATCGAGCGTTTCGTTCGTTTGAAAAATGCTTACTGGGAAGCGTGATCTAAAAAATGGAGTCGGGATTGAGAAAATTTCTTGAAGTTTAGGCGGATGTTTGCGATGATCAAACAAGTGGCCTCAGAGTGATCACCGCTACTAATCCGCTGTGAAAAAAGAAGGTTAGTCCTAACGGTCAAACAAGCTAAGCTCAGAGTGACCATTAGTAACCACCTATTTCTTTTTATGTTAGCAAAATTGTTTGAAAGAAAGAAAAGCGGTTTGGAAACATCGCGGTGTAAATAGAAGCGAAAAGTGCGACAAGAAGGGGTGCAAGTAGCATTTTGACGCTAAAAAAAAAAATGGTTGCCGGGGGCGCAAATAGCGTTTTGACGCTAAAAACGGTTGATTGGTTTATTTTTACTTTTTGCTATTTGACTAAATTACTCTTCATTTTTTTTTGAGGAAAATGATTATTATTATTACCCCTTTTTTTTAAAAAAAAAAAGGATACTGATATTAGTAACCAATTATTTTATATAAAAATATTTTTTTATATTTTGAAAAAGGATTTTATTTTAATCCGAAAATCAGTAACTAATTATTTTATATATAAAAAGGGAACACATTTTTTTAATATTTTAAAAAGGGGTTTATTTTAATCCGAAAATCAGCAATATATATAGAAAAGGAATTTAAATGATAGACAACAACAATTTAATAAAAAAAAACAGCAACAATTTAAAATAAAACAAAACAGCAACAATAAAAATAAAAAGAGTAACAATTAATAAGAAAACAGCAACAATTTAGTTACAAATAAATAAATACATGAAAACAGCAATCAATATATACAAAAAAACATTACATATTTTTTAATATTTTTAAAGGGGCTTCATTTTAATTCGAAAATACAACAACATTTTTTAGAAAAAAAACAGTAACAATATTTATAAAACAACAACAATAAAAAAAAGAAAAAAAAAGCAGCAATTTAGTAAAAAAACAGCAACAAATAAAAAAACAGCAACAAATATATATACAAAAAAAACAGCAACTACATTAAATAAACAAAAACAGCAATAACATAAGTAATGAGAAAAGCAACAATATTTACATGAAAAAAAGAAAAAACAGCAACAATGAAATAAAAGCAAAAAAAACAATAATAATGTATTAAATTCGAAAATTACATTATGGTACCTTAAGGAAAAAACTTGGCAATGTTGGGAAGAACCTCTTCCCGGATCTCCTTAATACAACAAGATTTTAAAACTAAAAAAAGAATATTGGAAGGAGAAGAAAAAGAAAAGAAGGGAAAAAATCAAAAAAAACAACAAACTACACTTTTTCGAGAATTTTCTTCTTCCCTTTTTTCTTCCATCTCCCCTCTTTGCTTCAAACTTGTGGCCTCCATTTATACTAAGGGTGATGCCTTCTTTGTCTTCAAACTCGTGGCCTCCATACCTTGCACAGTAGTTCTTCCCTTTTTTTTTTGACTTGAGAAAGATTTGATATGATGGAGGGGTGAAGGTTTGGAGGTAGTTGGTGAAGAAAATGATATATTTTTTGTGAGAGGGGAAGGGGATCCGTGAGGAAGAGAGAGAAAGGGGAAGTAAAGTGGAGTGGAGGGTTTGGTGGGAGTGGTATGCGTGGAGATGGGAGAGTGGGGAGGTGAGAAGATGAGTGAAAGAGAGAGAGAAGTGAAGTGTGTGATGAGTGTGTGTGAGGAAGAGTCGTAGGGATGGGAGGAGAAGAGAGAGGAATGAGAGGTTGAGTGTGAGTGGGAGAAATAGAAAGAGAAGTGATGTGTGAGAGAGAGATGGGAGAGGGAGCCGTTGGGAAGTGGGGAAGAGTGTATGGGGAAGGGAAAAAATGGGGAAGTGGGATTGTGAGTTTCAAGGAGGGAATAAGGGGAGTGGGTATTCGAGTTTGACCATGGGATAATAAGGGGAGTGGCCGAATTTTTGAGTAAAAGGGGGAGTTTAAAATTAGGGTTTTGGGGAATGAATGTGGTCAAGTTTTAGGGTTAGGGGGGGAAGTTAGTTTTTAGGGTTTTTTTTTGTTGAGTGGTGGCCGAATTTAGGGTTAGGAGGAGGGAAGGTTAGGGTTTGGTGAGTTGGGTCATGGGTTATGGGTTGGGTGGATGGGTTTGGTTTTTGGTGAAGGAGTGTTAGGGTTATGCGAATTGGGCTAGGGTTTTGGAATTGGGTTGGGTTTTAGATGGCCCAATCCTGATTGCACCTCCATTCTTTTTTTTTAGACCCCCCCCCCCCATTTCCTTTTTTTGCTTATCTTTGTTTCTTCACTTCTAAATAAAATATTATTTTGTTAAACTTGTGGCAACCAAAATAAAATAATACATGACATGAAAATAAAAAAAGATTATTATTTTTATTGAAAAATAAAAATCTCTCAATTTGATCGGACAAAATTAGGGTATTACAGCTGCCCCTCTTTATTTATATTTTGCTGGGAAATCGGAGGGATTCCAAATTTCTCGAGAAAAATAGAAATAAAGACAACAAGACGCTAATTTTGTCCAGACTGAGGTTTTTTTGGTTTTTTTTTTTGGAACTTATGAAAACTGGGTTGCTTTAGACAGAAAGTAAATAGGGATCGCTGGGGATCTGAAGGATCGCTGGGGATCCGAAGGAGCACTGGGGCTCTGAAGGAGCACTGGGGCTCTGAAGGTCTAGTTCAAAATCAATGCTTGGCGCATCGACTTGCGTTCGACTGAGGGACCGTCGGGGTCTGAAGGGCATGCCTAAGCCTGAGGGACCGATGGGTCTGAAGGAGCGCAACTAGCTTATGGTACTAGTAATACGGTCTGGGGGTGGCCTCTTTTCGAGCGGTCCAATAGGGTTAATCAGGTCCGGAACTGATATAACCACGAAGGACGTGCACTGTGTTTTTTAGGCGGACACAGCTAGTCTGAAGGGCCTGGGGCCGGATGATCCGTCGGTTGCTCGATAACGCGACGTGCGATCTGGATTGAAGGACCATTGTTGGTCTGAAGGAGCGCCTGGGCTCTGAAGGACCGCTGGGGGTCTGAAGAATTGTTGCTAACGATACATACTAGAATTATCTCAACAGACTCTTGCAATGAATGATGCATGCGTGCATGTAGTTAAATAATTGATGACATGATGAATGAAATGTGGAATGATTTTGTTTTTTTTTTGGCTTTTGTTCTTGGCCTTTTTCTTTTTCATTTTCTTTTCTTTCTCTTTTGCTCTTTTTGCTCTTTAGCTCTTTATTGACTTTGCTGGCATCATCAACTCGCATGACTCTTGACGTGGGATACGAGGGTTGCCTCAAGCAGTGGTGCCAAAGTGCGGGTTATTAAGATTTGCTGAAGTGATTATGCATTTGTCCTTTTTGCAACTTTATGAGAGATCATCTTTTTTTTTGTGATGTTTAGAAACTTCGCAATGATTATAATGCTTGTGATCATGCACATGTTTCGCAATTCAGTATCGTCTACCATGATAATAGGAAAATGAGAGAATAAAGGAAGTGTTTAATATTCAAATGGAAAACAAATGCGCAGAAGGTCGCGCTGGCTGAAAATTACATTGGGAGTTTAAACTACAAAAAGAAAACAAGGAAAGCTGATCTTTTGATTGCTTGTATCTTTGAAGTAATAACGCCAATCGCCCATTAACATAACTTTGAGCATTCATTATCCAACTTTCGGAGGTATTGACTGCCTTTGTAGCTCAAAGTCCAACTTCTGACCCTAATTTTTGCCTGGACTGCTCTTTAGAGTTTTCAGTCCACCGGGGCGCTCTAATTTTTGCCTAGGTCGCCCTTTCGGGTTTTCGACCTAGCGAGCTTATTTTTGCTTGGCTCATCTTTCTCTTTTTTCCATATATTTCTTTAGGCATAGTACTTCTTGACTGCGTCCGAGTTCACTGGGAGTGGGAGGTTTTCACCGTCCATTTTTGTGAGAATCAATGCTCCTCCAGAGAATGCCTTCTTTACCACATAAGGTCCTTCATAGTTAGGGGTCCATTTTCCACGGGAATCCTTTTGGATAGGCAACATCTTCTTGAGCACGAGGTCTCCTTCTTGAAACTGGCGGGGGCGCACTTTTTTATCGTAAGCCTTTTTCACTCTTTGTTGGTACAACTGCCCATGACACAAAGCAACTACTCTCTTTTCTTCTATGAGGTTCAACTGATCCAGACGAGCTTGAACCCATTCTGCTTCCTCCAATTTTGTTTCCATTAGCACTCGCAGGGAGGGTATTTCCACCTCGATGGGAAGAACTGCTTCCATCCCATATACTAGTGAGAATGGTGTTGCCCCTGTTGACGTGCGGATAGAGGTCCGATACCTGTGCAAAGCGAAGGGCAACATTTCATGCCAGTCCTTGAAGGTCACTACCATCTTTTGCACGATCTTCTTTATGTTTTTATTTGCTGCCTCAACTGCCCCATTCATCTTTGGACGGTATGGGGAGGAATTATGATGCTGGATTTTGAAGTCGTCACACAACTCTTTCATCATCTTATTGTTCAGGTTGGTCCCATTGTCCGTGATGATCTTATTTGGAAGACCGTAGCGGCAAATCAAATCTCTCTTTATGAACCTGACAACCACTGATTTTGTTACACTGGCGTAAGAAGCGGCCTCGACCCATTTGGTGAAATAATCAATAGCGACAAGAATGAAACGATGTCCGTTTGATGCCTTAGGTTCGATGGGACCGATGACATCCATTTCCCACATTGAGAACGGCCATGGTGCTGTTAGGACATTCAGAGGGGCAGGTGGTACATGGATATTGTCGGCATAGATTTGACATTTGTGACATTTTCTGACGTAGTTGAAGCAGTCGGTCTCCATTGACAACTAGTAGTAGCCAGCCCTTAGGATTTTCCTTGCCATGGTGTGCCCATTAGAATGGGTGCCGAACAATCCTTCATGGACATCTTTCATAATTCTTTCTGCTTCTTCTTCTGCTACGCATCTGAGGAGGACCATATCGTGATTTCTCTTGTAAAGCACTTCCCCATTTAAGAAGAAACCCATTGACAGCCTCCTAAGTGTCCTCTTATCATTCTCGGTGGCACCAGGAGGATATTCTCTGTTTGTGATATAGTGCTTGATATCGTAATACCAAGGTTTACTGTCAGGCTCTTCTTCGATTGCCACACAATGATGTGCCGGTAGGTCTCGATGTTGGATTCGGATAAATGTCAGACTCTTGTCGTTATTGATATTGAACATTGATGACAAAGTCGCCAAAGCATCGGCCAACTGATTCTCTTCGCGAGGGAGATGATGGAAAGTGATCTCTTCAAATTGTTCAACCATCTTTTGGATGTGATCATGATAAGGAATTAATTTGGAATCCCTGGTTTCCCAGTCACCTTTTGTCTGATGGATGACTAAAGCTGAGTCCCCGTATACATCGAGTCTTTTGACTTTCCATTCAAGGGCTGCTTTGATGCCTAGGACGCACGCTTCATATTCTGCAATGTTGTTGGTGCAGTAGAAACTCAGTCTAGCGGTAAACGGTACGAAGCGGTTATCAGGAGAGATCAGTACAGCTCCGACCCCGTGCCCGTATAAATTAGAAGCGCCGTCGAATAACATTCTCCACCTTTCGTTGTCCGGAGGATTCCCTTCTACGAATAGAGCCATTATATCTTCGTCTGGGAAATCGCACTGCATTGATTGGTAATCTTCGATGGGCTGGTGTGACAAGTACTCATCCAATGCACTACCCTTGATTGCCTTTTGGGTGACATATAAAAGGTCGTATTCAGATAGTAGCATTTGCCAGCGAGCGATCCTCCCTGTGAGTGCGGGTTTTTCCGAAAATATACTTGACTGGGTCCATTTTAGATACCAACCAAGTCGTGTGGCTCAGCATATACTGCCTCAAACGACGTGCAGCCCAGGCCAGAGCACAACACGTTCTTTCCAACAATGAGTATCTTGTCTCGCACTCGGTGAATTTCTTGCTTAGATAGTAGATGGCATGCTCCTTCTTTCCGGATTCATCATGTTGTCCCAGTACACAACCCATTGACTTGTCTAGCACTGTTAGATACATGATGAGAGGTCTGCCCTGCACAGGCGGCATCAGAATCGGTGGATTTTGGAGGTACCTCTTGATCTTTTCAAAGGCTTATTGGCAATTATCATTCCACTTTGTTTCTTGGTTTTTGCACAAAAGCTTGAAGATAGGCTCGCATGTAGATGTTAGCTGCGATATGAACCTAGAGATGTAGTTCAATCTTCCCAGGAAACCACGAACTTCTTTTTCAGTACTTGGTACCGGCATTTCTAGTATTGCTCGTATTTTGGCTGGATCTACTTCTATTCCCCTCTGACTGACTATGAAACCCAACAGCTTTCCCGATCTTACACCGAAAGTGCATTTGGCAGGGTTTAATCTGAGTTTGAACTTCCTGAGACGTTCGAAGAGTTTTTGCAGATTGACGATATGCTCTTCTTCAGTCTTGGATTTTGCAATCATGTCATCCACGTAAACCTCTATTTCCTTATGCATCATATCATGGAACAATGCGACTATTGCCCTTTGCTATGTCGCACCAGCATTCTTCAGTCCGAATGGCATTACTTTGTAACAGAAGGTTCCCCAGAGAGTGATGAAGGTGGTTTTCTCCATGTCTTCGAGGGCCATCTTAATTTGGTTGTATCCGGAATATCCATCCATGAAGGAGAACAGAGAGTGTTGTGCTGTGCTATCCACCAGGACATCAATGTGAGGCAAAGGGAAGTCATCTTTGGGACTAGCTCTGTTCAGATCTCGATAATCAACACACATCCGAACCTTCCCGTCTTTCTTTGGGACCGGTACAATATTGGCTACCCATTGAGGGTATTTTGCTACCGCTAAAAACCCAGCATCGAACTGCTTCTTAACCTCATCTCGGATTTTCAATGACATCTCTGGTTTCATCCTTCTTAACTTTTGTTTTACCGGCGGGCATTCTGGTTTTACCGGTAACTTATGCTCGACTATGTTGGGGTCCAGTCCGGGCATGTCTTGGTATGTCCATGCGAAGACGTCAACATAGTCAAACAACAACCTAACCAATTTCTCTCGCTCGCTGTCTTTCAATGTGGTGCCAATGTTAACTTCTTTTTTGTCTTCTTCCGTGCCTAAGTTGATCGTTTCAGTTGATTCCTCGTGGGGTTCGATTACTTTTTCCTCTTGTTCCATCATTCTCATTAACTCTGGAGGGGTTTCCCAATTATCCTCAACATCTTCCTCAGTTTGATTGATGGGGTGATCAAAGTTACAATATGGATTATTGGCGTTGTTATTTTCAAAGACATTTTTTTCGGATCTGCATTAGCGTAAATTAACGGAATAAAAACGAATGAAAGAAAATAAGAAGCGAATGTAAAAAGAAAAAGGAGAACAAGGGTTTATTGGGAACTGAAATAACGTTGCATTAATATTAATACTGAAAGGAAAACATGCGTGCCCGAATGAAATATCCTAAGGCCTTGGGCAGAGCCAGAGGATTACATTATAGAAACATTACTTTGAACTAAAAACCACAGGAAAATCAATGATCTCCCAATTCTTGAGTCTTTTGTTTGCAGGACAAGGGCGTACAAGACTGACGATGCCTTCTTCAGCGCTTAGATCGTCCTCAACTGCGGCGATCTGATTGGGGTTCAACATTCCCGCACTCCGAAAGCTTTCCTTGATGTCGCAGATGATGATCCTCTTCGTATTTGGCACCCTATCCTCAAGCCTGGCTAACCTCCGCTCCTTCTTTTCCTCCACAATCCTTCTCTTGTCAGTGCGATTGGGCCGATATCCTATCCCATGCCTATCTTTGTTCTCCTCTGGCTGTATTGGCGTCAGGATCCCCTGTCCGGTTTTTCCCAAGCCTCCTCCAGCTCGGTAGCCTTTTCCTAACATGAACTTAGCAACCATCTCGGCAGTCTTGGATAGCTTGGGTTCTAACATAGCAGATGTATTGGCGATTTCCAATGCTTGGAAGGCAGTCTCGAAAGACTCTTCAGCAGCCTCAATGTAACGAGTGGGAGCGGACTTATTTATCAGCATTTCTTCCTCACCGAAAATAACCACCAGCTTATTGTTGACTATGAACTTGAGCTTCTGGTGTAAAGAAGAGGGAACTGCCCCTGCCGAGTGGATCCATGGCCTCCCCAAGAGACAACTGTAGGATGGGGCAATGTCCATTATCTGGAAGGTCACCACGAAGTGCTCCGGACCTACTTGCACAGGTAATTCCATTTCTCCGATGACTTCCCTTTTTGATCCGTCAAAGGCCCTGACTAATATGGAGCTTGGTCTCATGTATGAACAGTCCACATCTAATTTCTCCATGGTTGATTTGGGTAATACATTCAAAGATGAACCATTGTCAATAAGTACCCGAGCAAGAGAGTAATCTCCACACTTCACAGATATGTGTAGGGCCTTGTTGTGCCCCCTTCCTTCAGTTGGAATCTCATCATCAGTAAAGGTGAGATAATTACTTGCAACAAGGTTTCCGACGATCCCATCAAATTGGCCGACCGAGATGTCATGAGCGACATGGGCCTCATTCAATACTTTTATCAATGCTGCACGATGGGCATCGGAACTGAGCAATAATGACAACAGAGATATCTTTGCGGGAGTTTGGTTCAGTTGATCAACCACCTTATACTCGCTTTGTCTCATAAGCTTCAGAAATTCACTAGCTTCTTGCTCGGATAACGTCTTCTTTCCTGCATTCTTATCGACAGGTTCCTGCTCTATGCTTTTGCCCTTACAGGGCTCTTTCCTCCCCTTCTTTTGTTCGGTCCTCACTAGGCCCTCCAGGGGTATAGAAACGTCCACTGCGAGTCATCCCACCGGTCCCTGAGATGTTAATGACATCTGGGTTGGTCTGAACCTTCACATTGTAACTCCACGGGACTGCATTGGTGCTTTTAAAGGGAAAAGGGACTGGCACTTGAATAGTGATCGGTTTAGGCACAGCGGTGGTTAGCTTTGTGTCCTTTTTGTAATGGATCTCCAGTGGTTTCCGGATACTCTTGTTCTGGTCAATGCTTGACTGGAGAGTCGACACGCCTTCCTCTTTCTTTTGAAGACCTATTTGTATTATGTGTCAATCTAATAAGTCTTGCAGGACTGGCTTGAATGTTTCACAGGCCCCGACACAAAGGGGATCATCACACGAGCCCTTTTCCGGTACATCCCTTCATAATGATTCCGAAGTGACACAAATCAGCGTGGATGAGGTCCAGGGGTGTGACAATGTCCTCCACCTTTCTGACCAATAATTTCCCCTCAACATCCTCAATGGCATTGACGGAGGGTTTCCCGTGCCCCGGCAGAGGGTTAGTGGCAACATTCGGACCATCTTCTGCGAAGCTTAACCATTTAGATTCAATTAAGTCTTGTACTACATATTTCAATGCTTTGCAGTTTTCTGTTGAATGGACAACTGCCCCAGCGTGGAATCCACAGCTAGCCTCTGGGTCATAGCTCCTAGGGAAAGGAGGTTGAAGGGGTCTCATTGGACGGAGAGTGATCAAGTTGTGACTGATGAGGTGATTGAATAGGTCGGTGTATGACATGGGTATTGGGTCGAAATTGGCGGGCTTTCTTTCTTGGTAGTTTTGTGGTCTATAGCCTGGGTTGACTTGGTGAGGTGGGGCTTGTGGTGTTTGAGTAGGTATTTGTAAAGTCTGTCGGGGGTTGTTGTAGGGAGGCTTTCCTGATCCAGAGATGGCATTGGTTTCTCCGTCTTTCTTTTTAGGGAAACCTGGGAAGGGCCTTTTCTGATTGCTGGTTCCAGCGGAGCTATATGCAATCTTCCTGTTTCTCCATCCATTCTCTAATCTTTCTCCGATGATGATCATATCTGAAAAGTTCGAAGACACGCTCCCAATCAACCTGTCGTAGAAAGGTGATTGAAGAGTATCCATGAACATTGATACCATCTCTTTTTCTAACAAAGGTGGTACCACCTGTGCAGCCAAACCTCTCCAGCGTTGGGCATATTCTTTGAAGGACTCATTGTCTCTCTTCGTCATGCTCTGCAATTGTGTCCTATCGGGAGCCATGTCAATGTTATATTTGTATTGCCTCAAAATGCATCGGCTAGGTCTTTCCAGCATCTGATATGGGCGCGTTCTAATTGCATGTACCAGCTCGAAGCTGCTCCAGACAGACTATCTTGGAAGTAGTGGATGAGCAATTTGTCGTCGTGAGCAAACGCCGCCATCCTCCTGCCGTACATGGTTAAGTGGCTTACAGGGCAAGTCGACCCTCTGTACTTGTCGAAGTCTGGCACCTTAAATTTTGGAGGGATGACTACGTTAGGGACGAGGCACAAGTCATAAGCATCTCTCGCACCAACATTGGATCCCTCGACTGCTCTCAACCTTTCCTCAAGCATTTGTAGTTTGTCTTTGGCTTGAGGGTTCTCCATAGAGTGATTGTGAGGGAGCCCACTCATACCATAGTAAGGATGGATCATCGGAACTATGGCTGGGTTCACATTTGGGGTATGTGAATGAGTGGGATTCCTGAGGTTGGAACCTTGAGCTTGAGCGTCAACTATCGGCGGTGGAGGGCAGCCAAGTGGGAGTCTTTGTGGTATGACGACGGGGGTCGGGTTTTGAATTTGTGGTGCCCCCGGATTACCATCGTGACCCGTTGGTGTAAGCTGTTGTTGGCCCGCGACTCCTGAGGGACCGTCTTCTGGACTAGCATTGACTGTCGGAGGTGTGTAACCTTGTGGAAGTCCGTAAGGAGGCCATATGTAACCCTGGTTATTAGTCCCAGTGGGGGGTACTGTATGCGGGATCCCGAGTCCAATGGGAGGAGGAGGGTTGGTAACTTGATTTTCCGTGTTCCCAGCGGAGACATCTTCACTTGTGTCTTTGTCCTTCAAAGCTTGTAAAACCTTTAAGATTTCAGCCATCTGCTCTTTCATCCCATCTATTTCTGCCCTAAGCTCTTGATTGCCTAGGTCTTGAGGTGGATTGCCTTGATCCGGGATATCTTGAGGCGGATTGTCCTGGTTTTCTTCCATGTTTCTGGCCTGAGAACGAGTCCAATAGCGATGTTGACGCACCAGCTTGTCTTTTACTCTCTGTTGGTGGGACACATGGTATGAGTATATGAATGGATGAAAATGCGAATGATGCATGTGTGCATGAGTCTTATTGTTTTAGGTCGGGAATTGCAAGCGCATCCTGATTTGTCATAAGTACACAGATTAAAGTTCCACAATATTTTCAAGATAAAGGATCAGCGTGTGAGACAAACAAACTTCAATGATGGAGGAAAGTACAACATTTTGGAAATAAAACTTCGAAAAGAAAAGTACAATGTTCTTTCAATTTCACTCAAATACATATGGCTTTCATTTAAACTTTGAACAATGGAGTCGCCATCAATATTTATTTTTAGGAAAACATTGAAAAAACCTTTGTTTTTGGGTTCGGGGGTCGATTAAGTGCGGGGAAGGTACTAGCACCCCGCAACATCCTAAAAAAGGTTACCTTTTAATTTAATGTGTAGAAAAATTAGTTTAAAGAAAACATTTTAATTTACCCTCTTTATTAATTACGAAAAAAAACGGAAATGAAGACTTAAAAAAAGAATTAGTTTTTTTTTTTGCGCTTGACAGGAGTGGGCCCCCGCTCCTACGTATCTCCGGGTGCGATGGAGAAATCAAAGCTACGTAGTTCTTGGGTACAAAATATTTGCGTGTTGGTATTTTTTATTTTTGAAAAGTTTGCGAAAACTAGAGGCCGTTCATGGTGACCAAACAGATAAATCCAGAGTGGTCATCATTAATGGCTTATTCTAAAAAGGAGGTGTTTACAGCGTTCAAACGGGCGGGGCCCAGAGTGACTGATATAAATACCCGGTTTGCGATCGAGCGTTTCGTTCGTTTGAAAAATGCTTACTGGGAAGCGTGATCTAAAAAATGGAGTCGGGATTGAGAAAATTTCTTGAAGTTTAGGCGGATGTTTGCGATGATCAAACAAGTGGCCTCAGAGTGATCACCGCTACTAATCCGCTGTGAAAAAAGAAGGTTAGTCCTAACGGTCAAACAAGCTAAGCTCAGAGTGACCATTAGTAACCACCTATTTCTTTTTATGTTAGCAAAATTGTTTGAAAGAAAGAAAAGCGGTTTGGAAACATCGCGGTGTAAATAGAAGCGAAAAGTGCGACAAGAAGGGGTGCAAGTAGCATTTTGACGCTAAAAAAAAAAATTGTTGTCAGGGGCGCAAATAGCGTTTTGACGCTAAAAACGGTTGATTGGTTTATTTTTACTTTTTGCTATTTGACTAAATTACTCTTCATTTTTTTTTTGAGGAAAATGATTATTATTATTACCCCTTTTTTTTAAAAAAAAAAAAGGATAGTGATATTAGTAACCAATTATTTTATATAAAAAATATTTTTTTATATTTTGAAAAAGGATTTTATTTTAATCCGAAAATCAGTAACTAATTATTTTATATATAAAAAGGGAACACATTTTTTTAATATTTTAAAAAGGGGTTTATTTTAATCCGAAAATCAGCAATATATATAGAAAAGGAATTTAAATGATAGACAACAACAATTTAATAAAAAAAAACAGCAACAATCTAAAATAAAACAAAACAGCAACAATAAAAATAAAAACAGTAACAATTAATAAGAAAACAGCAACAATTTAGTTACAAATAAATAAATACATGAAAACAGCAATCAATATATACAAAAAAACATTACATATTTTTTAATATTTTTAAAGGGGCTTCATTTTAATTCGAAAATACAACAACATTTTTTAGAATAAAACAATAACAATATTTATAAAACAACAACAATAAAAAAAAGAAAAAAAAAGCAGCAATTTAGTAAAAAAACAGCAACAAATATATATACAAAAAAAACAGCAACTACATTAAATAAACAAAAACAGCAATAACATAAGTAATGAGAAAAGCAACAATATTTACATGAAAAAAAGAAAAAACAGCAACAATGAAATAAAAGCAAAAAAAAAAACAATAATAATGTATTAAATTCGAAAATTACATTATGGTACCTTAAGGAAAAAACTTGGCAATGTTGGGAAGAACCTCTTCCCGGATCTCCTTAATACAACAAGATTTTAAAACTAAAAAAAGAATATTGGAAGGAGAAGAAAAAGAAAAGAAGGGAAAAAATCAAAAAAAACAACAAACTACACTTTTTCGAGAATTTTCTTCTTCCCTTTTTTCTTCCATCTCCCCTCTTTGCTTCAAACTTGTGGCCTCCATTTATACTAAGGGTGATGCCTTCTTTGTCTTCAAACTCGTGGCCTCCATACCTTGCACAGTAGTTCTTCCCTTTTTTTTTTGACTTGAGAAAGATTTGATATGATGGAGGGGTGAAGGTTTGGAGGTAGTTGGTGAAGAAAATGATATATTTTTTGTGAGAGGGGAAGGGGATCCGTGAGGAAGAGAGAGAAAGGGGAAGTAAAGTGGAGTGGAGGGTTTGGTGGGAGTGGTATGCGTGGAGATGGGAGAGTGGGGAGGTGAGAAGATGAGTGAAAGAGAGAGAGAAGTGAAGTGTTTGATGAGTGTGTGTGAGGAAGAGTCGTAGGGATGGGAGGAGAAGAGAGAGGAATGAGAGGTTGAGTGTGAGTGGGAGAAAGAGAAAGAGAAGTGATGTGTGAGAGAGAGATGGGAGAGGGAGCCGTTGGGAAGGGGGGAAGAGTGTATGGGGAAGGGAAAAAATGGGGAAGTGGGATTGTGAGTTTCAAGGAGGGAATAAGGGGAGTGGGTATTCGAGTTTGACCATGGGATAATAGGGGGAGTGGCCGAATTTTTGAGTAAAAGGGGGAGTTTAAAATTAGGGTTTTGGGGAATGAATGTGGTCAAGTTTTAGGGTTAGGGGGGGAAGTTAGTTTTTAGGGTTTTTTTTTTTTGAGTGGTGGCCGAATTTAGGGTTAGGAGGAGGGAAGGTTAGGGTTTGGTGAGTTGGGTCATGGGTTATGGGTTGGGTGGATGGGTTAGGTTTTTGGTGAAGGAGTGTTAGGGTTATGCGAATTGGGCTAGGGTTTTGGAATTGGGTTGGGTTTTAGATGGCCCAATCCTGATTGCACCTCCATTCTTTTTTTTTTAGACCCCCCCCCCCCCCATTTCCTTTTTTTGCTTATCTTTGTTTCTTCACTTCTAAATAAAATATTTTTTTGTTAAACTTGTGGCAACCAAAATAAAATAATACATGACATGAAAATAAAAAAAGATTATTATTTTTATTGAAAAATAAAAATCTCTCAATTTGATCGGACAAAATTAGGGTATTACATGTATGCATGAAGAAATAAATGTTTGATCCTAATGCAATTATTTTTATTTTTCAAGAGGTAGTGCAACATGTATGCAGACTCTTATTTTTGATTTATTCGAAGACGAATTATACAATTATAATGAAATGATTTTTTTTTATTGGGAAAATGATACAAGAACATAGAGTTGATGCATTTAAACTAGGATGGCAACATGTATGAATGATATGTTTTTTTTTTGAAATGTAATTCATGATTTTACAGATGATGTTATGTCTACGCTATATGATAATGATTTTGAATGATTATGTATGAATGTCAGTGCATATTGAGATGCTCACGTCATAAGACTAAAAATTATTCCTTTTGTGCGAGGAAATAAAATGCATGGAAAAGAAAGAGAACGTGATGCTTGACATGATTTTGAATATTTTTGTTGTTTTTGGAACGGGAAGACAGATGCATGAGTATTGATGAACCAGTTCGCCTTTGATTGAATGAATGAATGTGCGTGAGATGTGAATGTATGGTTTTATTCATCTTGTCGGGGAATCCAAAACTTTTTACTAAAGTATGATTCTAGGGTCTGACTTTCAAATGGTCTTTTTTATACTTGCGTCACCCACACTGTAAAAAGTTTTGTAATTCCCCGGTGCTCATTGAAATGCATGCAAAATGAGATGTTTTTATATTTATTTATGTGATATGCAAAGAAGAACAAAAATATGAATAGGTGCTAAAATGAAATATGATTTTTGTTTTTTTTTTAGGAAATGGGGGAAAAATGCACTAGTATTTGTTTGAATGCATGAACATTAAACTCCTTTGTGTCCTAGAAGGGTTTCCTTAGGAATAGATCTAAGATTCTTTCTACTAAGTGAACCTTTCAAAGGGTAGCTCTACAAGGTCCTAATAAGGTTCCTAGAGCCAACGACCCCGTTCGAGAACGCTAGCCACAATAATAGGCAAGCTATTAGAAGTGATAGCACCCTCGAAGGGACCAAACTCTAGGTGAGACTTTCGTAACCACCGAGCTGGACGTACATCCAGAGGGCCATTACTACGCAGTCTCGTTCTAACTTCGTTTATGCTCCAGTCCGGGTATAGGACTATTCTCACGTGTGTGCAAAAGTGTGATAGTGGTGTGTGAAGGAGCAAAATATCAGGAATACCCCCCAAGCTGCAAAACAAACAAACACACATACAACAATAATAGTCTTCTACCCTAGGGTTTATATACATAAAAGAATATAATTGGCAATAAAATAGAAGAATAATCACATATACAAACATAATGGTCTTCTATCCTAAGGTTTACATATCATATGAAAATAATATAATATGCAAGAATAAAAGACAAAAGGATAGGATAAAAATAAACATTAAATCAACAATTAATCCTACAACTAATTAGACTAGGTTTGACTCTCTAAAATGTCCCCAGTGAAGTCGCCAGCTGTAGCTACTGAAAAACTCCGGGCAAGGATTCCTCGAAGGTTCAAGAATGAAGCCGCCACCAAAGTTTAGTTTATAAGGGAAAACATTGAAAAATCCCTTTTGGAGTGGATAAGGGTCTTTGAGACCGGATAAGGGTTCGGGAGTCGGTTATGCGTGGGGAAGGTATTAGCACCCCACGACATCCTTCCTAAGGAAGGTTACCTGCTAATTAGTTGTAGGAAAGAATATTAATTATGAAAAAAAGTTTATTTTTACCCTTTTATTGTGAATTAAAAAGAAAGAAGAAGATTGATATTTTATTTAAGAAAATGATTATTTAGGAAAAGAATAAAAAAGGTTTTTTTATTAGTGCAATTGACAGAGGTTGGTCGCCCTCTGGTCCTACGTATCTCCTGGTAGATAATCAAATCGCACGTAGTTCTTGGTTAGAAAATGTTTACTGGTTGGTGTTTTTTAATATAGGGGTTTTAGGACTGTGTGATCTGTGTTGAAGGACCACTGGGGGTCTGAAGGAGCGCTGGGGCTCTGAAGGGCCGCTGAGGGCTGAAGGAGCGCTGGGGCTCTGAAGGACCACAGTTCACTTATCCTAAAACGATGACTAACCCGGCCGTACGACCGATTTAATCTCCTACTTTGAAAATAAGATTTTGGATTTTTCGAAATGAAAGAGATGTGTTTGTATTTTTTTTAATTTAGAAATTAGTTATTTTAAATAGGGATTTTAGGACCTAATCCGTAACGGTTCATTAGTGGCCTAAAAAGCAGCCTAACCCGAGTGTACAGTCGACTTAGTCCCCTATTCATATTTTGTGGTTTTTTGTATAAAGGGAATTAAGAAAGAAAGGTAATGGAAATTGTTTATTTTTGCGCTTGACAGGGGCGTGGCCCTGCTCCTACGTATCTTCGGGTGGAGAATCAAAGGCTACGTAGTTCTAAGGTTAAAAAAAAGATTGTTTTTATTTAGGGATTTTAGGACCCCTGATCCGTAACGGTTCATTCGTCCTAAAACGATGATTAACCCGACCGTACGGCCGATTTAATCCCCTGTTTGTGAAAATAAGATTTTGATTTTTTGGAAGAAAATTATTTGTGTATGGAGTGATTTGATTTTATTTAAATAGGTATTTTAGGACTCTTGAGCCGTACGGCCCGTTCATCCTAAGATGATGACTAACCCGGCCATGCGGCCGACTTAGTCCCCTATTTTGAGAATTTGGTTCGGGGAAAGAAGTATGTTTGTATTTATTTTAATTTAGAAATTATTTATTTTAAATAGGGATTTTAGGACATGATCCGTAACGGTTCATTTATAGTCCTAAAAAGCTGACTAATCCGACTGTACAGTCGACTTAATCCCCTATTTATATTTTTGAAATTTTTATAAAATAATTTGTGTATTTAAAAAAATTAATGACGACACTAACAATTAATAAAGCGTAAAGTTAATAAATAAATAACTATACATATAAATAAATAAATGAATAAATAATAAATAATTATTTACATAGATAAATAAACAATATAAATAATAAATAAGTATGTACATAAATAAACAGTATACATAATAAATAAATATATACAAAAATAAATAAATAAATAAAGGCAAAACTAACCTCCAGCTGATCAATGCGATCAACGCCGAAACGGACCGAGCAATCTGACCATATCAACCGCGAACCGGACTCCTATCTGGTCCGTTTTCACCCGAAAACCACCAAGTAAAGGACCTCAATGGCCATCCCAAAAATAACTAAAGACGGGCTTTTTAATCTAACGGACTGCAAAAGCTAGTCCAAAAGAATTAAAGACAAGCTTTTAATCTAATGGACTGCAAATGCTAGCCCAAAAGATCACTTACCCCATCAATCACCCATGTCCATAGCCTTTGCATCTCCATCTCTTTTATAGCCAAAGGCTAGGGAGTTCTTATTTCTCCCAAGCAATGTGGGACTAAAACAACATAGAAAAAGCAATTTTCGTTTTTCTCAGACCAGCCTCCGTAAAAGTGTGATTTCGGATTTTTTAACCGTTGGATCATCTTTCTTTTTTGACACAAGGTTCGTGAGACATATATCTTCAATTTCACCGTTCGGATTGTTGAAAAAAGGTCTGAGAAGAGAGAAATTGCATTTGGAAAGTAGCTAAAAACTAATCCCGTTTTTTCTCAAACCAGCCATATTGACAATGCGATTCCGGATTCGTTAACCGTTGGATCGTCTTTGTGTTTGGACAGCAGATTCATGAGACATCCATATTCACTTCTACCGTTCGGATCGTCGAAACGAGGTCTGAGGAGAGAGAAATTGCCTTCGCAAAAGTAGAAAAAACAACTCCCGTTTTTCTCAAACCAGCCACCGTACAAGTGCGATTCTGTATTCGTTAACCGTTGGATCGTTTTCATTCTTTGCCAGAAGGTTTTTGAGACATTCGTCTTCACTTTCACCGTTCGGATCGTCGAAATGATGTCCAAAGAGAGAGAAATCACCTTTGTAAAGTAGCTGCAGTTTTGGGTACTAGGTTTATTTTTGTATTTTTGTAACTTTGGCATTCTTGGGCCAAGTCATGTACATGGACATTCTCCTTTTTTGTAATAATAATCTTTTATTGCACCTCCCCTTTTTTATTTTCTTTTGTAATTTGTATTATTTCTTATCTATTTTATTTTTTTATTTTCGTTTTTTAACTAAAGATATTATAACAAGAAAAATAAATTAAATCTACTATGTAATTTTTTGTGTTAGCATATTTTTTTAATTTTTGTTTAACCACTAAAAAAAGTAATAACAACGCAAAATGACCTATTCGAGGGATTAGGAATCAAATATACGCGAAAACTTTTTTTTTGGATTTTTTTTAATTAGCCGGACAAAATTAGGGTATGACAATCCTATCTCTCCTTATCTCTTTGTGATGTGCATTGAAAGGTTGTTCCAAGCCATTGAAAAGGAAGTTAGTCTTGGTAACTGGAAGCCTATTCAGATCTCTAGGGGTGGCCCAGTTATCTCTCATCTTGCTTTTGCAGATAATTTATTATTGTTTGCTGAAGCTAATGATGAGCAAGCACATATCATTCAACAAACATTGCAAAACTTCTGCCTCAGTTCAGGGCAAAAAGTAAGCCCGGACAAGACTAGAGTGTTCTTCTCCAAGAATGTGCCTAGGCTTCTAAAACAGGACATCTGTGTGGTTTTGGATTTTCAGGCTACTGATGACTTAGGTAAGTATTTGGGAATCCCCATTTTTCACAAGAAGGTTGGGCTCAACACCTTTAACTATGTGATTGATAAAGTGAAACAAAGACTGAGTTCTTGGAAGTCAAAAACTCTATCATTTGCTGGCAGAGTCACTTTAGCTAAGTCAGTGGTTCAAGCAATGCCCTCCTATATTATGCAAGTTAGTGTTCTCCCCAGAGGAACTTGTGATGGAATTGACAAACTTTGTAGAAGCTTTATTTGGGGGGATGATGATGATCATAGGGTTGTGCATCTCATTAATTGGAACACTACTCTTTGTAAACCTAAGGAGACGGGTGGGCTTGGGTTGAGATCTACTAGAGAAACTAACACTGCCTTTATTATGAAGGGCATTTGGAATCTGTGTTCTCACCCTGAGAAGCTATGGTGCTCAATCATTCGTAGTAAATATAATTGTGGTTGGAGAGTGTTCCCTAAGATGAATCCTAAGAAGAAGGGCTCTAATTATTGGAATGGTTTCAGAAACAGTTTGATTTGGACAGTGGGGAATGGTGGAGATGGTAATTTCTAGCAAGACTCCTGGCTTCCTAATTGTGATAAATTGGCTTCCTACTACAATGTGAACAACAACTTTGAGGAGTTGAATCTTGCAATTAGCCACTATGTTACCTATAATAGAGATTGGAATTGGGGTTTATTTGAAAATCTCCTTCCATTGGAGATTATTCAAAAGATTTAAGCCTACCCTCATCCTTCTATTCTCATTTTTCTTTTATTACATTTTTTGTAACTTTTAATAAATTTGAATCATTTTTCTTTTATTACATTTTTTGTAACTTTTAATGTATTTATAATTTCATAACAAATTATAACAAATACAATATCACACGTGCGTATAATTTGTAGTAGTTAAATTAATTTGTTTTAATTTGTTATTGTAACTCAACCTAGGGCCGGATCTCAACCTAGGGTCAGAACTCAACCTAGGGTCAGATCTCCATCAATGATCAGAACTCCTTCTAGGATCGGAACTCAACCTAGGATCGGATTTCCATCCAAGATCGTCCAAGATCGAATCTCCACCTAGGATCGGCACTCCTGAGGGTTCCCCTCGGCCCAGCAATTTGGCTTCCTCTTCTTCAAGGTGGTGTTCAAGAAGCCAAGAAAGGTCGGATCTCCATCCAAGGTCGGATCTCCATACAATATCGGAACTCCAGCTAGGATCGGAATTCAACCTAGGGTCGGATCTCCATCCAAGGTCGGATTTCCATCCAAGATCGGAACTCCATCTAGGATCGGAACTCAACCGAGGATTGGATCTCCATCCAAGATCGTCCAAGATCGGAACTCCACCTAGGATCAGAACTCCACCTAGGATCGGAACTCTTGATGATTCCTACTGTCCTGAGGGTTCCCCTCGGCCCAGCACTCTGGCTTCCTCTTCTTCCAGGTGGCGTTCAAGAAGAGGAAGCCAGAGTGCTGGGCCGAGGGGAACCCTCGGGACAGTAGGAATCATCAGGAGTTCCGATCCTTGGTGGAGTTCCAATCCTAGGTGGAGTTCCGATCTTGGATGGAGATCCGACCCTAGGTTGAGTTCCGATCCTGGACGATCTTGGATGGAGATCCGATCCTAGGTTGAGTTCCGATCCTAGATGGAGTTCCGATCTTGGATGGAGATCCGACCTTGGATGGAGATCCGACCCTAGGTTGAGTTCCGATCCTAGATGGAGTTCCAATCTTGGATAGAGATCCGACCTTGGATGGAGATCCGACCCTAGGTTGAGTTCCGATCATAGATGGAGTTCCGATCTTGGATGGAGATCCGACCTTCGAAGGGGATCCGACCTTTCTTGGCTCCTTGAACGCCACCTTGAAGAAGAGGAAGCCAGAGTGCTGGGCCGAGGGGAACCCTCAGGACAGTAGGAATCATCAGGAGTTTCGATCCTAGGTGGATTTCCGATCTTGGACGATCTTGGATGGAGATCCGATCCTAGGTTGAGTTCCGATCCTAGATGGCGTTCCGATCTTGAATGGAGATCCGACCTTGGATGGAGATCCGACCCTAGGTTGAGTTCCGATCCTAGGTGGAGTTCCGATCTTGGATGGAGATCCGATCCGAGGTTGAGTTCCGATTCTAGGTGGATTTCCGATCTTGGACGGAGATCCGACCTTCGAAGGGGATCCGACCTTTCTTGGCTCCTTGAACGTCACCTTGAAGAAGAGGAAGCCAGAGTGCTGGGCCGAGGGGAACCCTCAGGACAATAGGAATCATCAGGAGTTCCGATCCTAGGTGGAGTTCCGATCTTGGACGATCTTGGATGGAGATCCGATCCTAGGTTGAGTTCCGATCCTAGATGGAGTTTCGATCTTGGATGGAGATCCGACCTTGGATGGAGATCCGACCCTAGGTTGAGTTCCGATCCTATGAGGAGTTCCGACCTTGGATGGAGATCCGATCCTAGGTTGAGTTCCGATCCTAGGTGGAGTTCCGATCTTGGCCGATCTTGGATGGAGATCCGGTCCTAGGTTGAGTTCCGATCCTAGATGGAGTTCTGATCTTGGGTTCCAAGGATAGACCTATGCCGTAAGGTCGGAGCCATAGTCAATCAAGGAGATGAGAGAGGGACTAGAGTACAAGATCCTCCCACTGTGGTCGCCAATGTTCTGTACCGTATCTCTAGACCTGTATCCGATCTTAGACACAGTCTGATCCTAGATAGTTGGTAGGGGTTGGGCTTGATCAACCGAGCTCCGCGTCCGATCCGGGGCAGGTGGTGTCTGCGAAGGCACTCCGACGCTCAAGTCAGCTAGAGAACTGATTAGAGGTAGGAATGTAGGAAAGAGTGTGTACCTTTAATGAAGCATTGAATGCTTATTTATAGAGTTTGGTGGTGCTTGACCTGATGGATCTGGACCGTCCGATCTTGCGCTGCAATCTTGACAATTGATAAGTGGATATTGCTTTCTTGAATGGGCCTTTTGTAAATGGGCCTTGGGGTATTGTTAGCAAAGGCCCTATCCATAACACAACTCATTGTTACGGAGTATATCCTAACAACAACTATTTTAATAGCTACCAGCATCAATCATATGTATCACTCATAAGAAGCATTTATCAATTGGGCCATATTTATTGGATAACAATTGATACCATATAACCGGTCCCCCTAATACATTAGGAGATATAAAAAAGGAGATATACCGGCCCCCCTAATACATTAGATAATTCAGAAAATGGAGATATAAAAAGGAGATACCATATACCGGCCCCCCTAATACATTAGATAATTCATAAGAAGCATTTATCAATTGCGCCATATTTATCAATTGGGCCATATTTATAGCTACCGGCATCAATCATATGTATCAGAAAAACATGTCTTGGGCCATATTTAATGGAAAAACGCATTTCATATCGGTTAAAATTGACATTTCATATCGGTTCCTAAATCGATGCAGAAAAATGATATATAAAAAATAGGGACTTTTAACATCGGCTGCAGAACCGATGCGAAAAATGGTTTTCATATCGGTTACCCGTAGACCCGTTATAAAAAGTCAATTTTTATCAAGTATAAGCGTATTTTTGACATCGGTTTTTATTGGAACCGATATAAAAAGTACTTTTGGCATCGGTTATCCAGAGAAACCGATATTAAATATTGATTTTTAACATCAGGTGATTTTTGAACCGATGTTAAAACTAGTTTTTTTTTAAAAAAAAAATGTGGTTTTTGATCAGTATAATGGGATAGGTATATACTGTATAATCTCAAATATTATAATAATTAAAAGATGAAACATCACGATCTCAAATACATATTGTCAAATCCAATCAGCATAACCTCAATTGTTTTCCATAACTATCCAAAATCCTCAGCATAAACTCAAATACATATTATCAAATCTAATCACCACAATCTGACGTACATAGTCATAACATATTATAAACACGTGCTTTAGTCCATGAACACGTTGAGCATTACGAGCCGCAATGGCCACATTTCCAAAAACACAGAAGCCTATAGGTCCTTGAGGAACAGTGTGATGTCCTGGTGGTTTTATCAAAGCAAAACCAGTAGGTGGATCTTTCTTTATCTTTGAAGCTGCAACCTAAATATGAAATTCAATAAGCGAAAATTATAGCATAAAAATGAGTACAACCCCTAGTGCTTCACAATTCTTGAAACAATTATGTCAAAGACCAACTATTCTAAAACCTTAAGCTATTAGGCCTGGGAATATTTTAATATATCTTTAAGACGACATTTGGCACAATTCTTGAAACAATTATGTCAAAGACCAACTATATCAAAGCTCACCTTTTCAAGCCTAGAAACTTTGGCACTTGTATGCACACTTGCAATGTCATCGATTGAAGCAGGCTCAAAATGTTGAAGTTCAGTGACCTCAGAGCCACGAATCTGATCATATTAAAGTTAGGGAATTCTGCACAATTCGAAATACAAGTAATCGAAATGAACTTGGGGAAACCAATTTGGTGAGTTCCTAATGTAAAATGTGTTTTTTCTACTAGTGACTGATTTACAAACATGTACTCAAATTTATGAATAGAAGCAGCGTTCCATTAAACATAGATACTAAAACTATTATTTTCTTTCTTTTGAGTGATAAAAAAATTGCCACCGGAGAACTACATAATGGTACTTTATTAAGATACTTTTTCTTAAATAGTTATTCAAGTAAGTCATAAATGGAATAATAGATAGTAATATCCCATAAGAATGACATGCAGCTAGTTTAGGATTCAGAAAGGGGACATAACATAATAAGTTTCAGTGTGCACACGCTTGATGAGCAACTAAACTTGAGGCCCGTCAAGATGTTTCAAGAATTGCCATTTGCATTCATGCATGCATTTAGGAAGATGAACATCTTGAAATTACCTTTTGGTCTAGGAGTTCTCGTATTGTACCAGCTAATGATAGCAATTCTTCAATGTTATAAATGACACATCTACAAGAATGAAAAGAATGAAATGAATATAAGACATTTAGCATTTGAAAAAAGAAATGCATATATATTTAGATTGTACAGAATATACCAAGGCAGTGTCATAATTTTCCATTCCAGTTGCTGCTGGCTTCACTCCACCCCAATAACCAGCCAGAGCATGCCAAACATAAACATAGTTGTCCATCATAAGAACACAAATTAGCAAGCAATCCCTCAAGTAATTCTTCTCCCGTATATATTTAGATATGCAAAGAACAAAAGAACATGAATCATTTCAAAATTTATAGAATTACAGGATCCAAGACCATACTTCACATTGTGATGTTGCTTTACTTCATCTACAACATGTTTCAGGCCTAATATTGTAAATTTAGTGTTCTCTTTAATACCAATCAATCTAGTAGCAAACCTGCAATTATCAGAATTAATCATAAATACTAATAGAAATATTATATATATATATATATATATACATTTTTTAATATGGATAACAATTATACAAAATTGATTTAAGATGAACTATTTGAATGAGCTTGAAAACTGGGGCTAAATGTAGAAACAAATAAAATCTCATACTGTGCTCCTTCTTGTACAACACTATCAACATCTCTTGGTTTGCTTTCAATTTGTTGTCAGGCATTATCTATGATGAGGAACTGTGCTGGTGGACCTCCCTCCGATAGCCTGATGTAAAATCGACCAACATACAGTAACGAAGTCAATATCTAAACATCATCTTGATCTCTTTTCATTAAACCAATATAGTACAACTTCTTCACCCGTTACCTTTTCAAGCCCTCCTCAACTCCCTTTTCTGTGACATCAGATTAGAAAGCATCCCATGTGCACCAGCCAAACCAGTCAAGAAAAGATGACAACTGTAACAACTCATCAAATAATAAGGTTACAAAATGTCTTACATATGAAATAAATGGCATCCTATGTTGTCCTTAGCATTACAAATGTTAGGGTTCAGGCCACCTTTGTTTATATCTCTTTATTCTCAAAATCAATATCAAGAACAACACAGAAGGAGCAATCAAAAGCAGAATCGGCAACAACAACAACAACAACAACAACAACAACAACAACAACAACAACAACAACAACAACAACAACAACAACAACAACAACAACAACAACAACAAAATCACACTTCGAAAAGAAAAAAATCAAACCAGAGGGAAATAGAGGACTCAAACCAGAAGGAAAGCGACAAAGTAGCGGTGAACCGGTAACGAACGACGACGAAGCTGTGAACGGCAACGACGAAGCGGCGAATGGCGGCGGCGAATGGATGAACTGTGAAGGCTGAAGGCGAGGGTTGAAGGAGAGGGAAACGGCTCGAGGGTTTGGAGGGACTCTGTTCGCTTGCAGGCTCGCCATTGTCGAACAAGATTTTCCGCCGTCACGAAACATGTATGGCTTAAAAGAGCGATTGGCGGATCTGGAAGCAAGGTAGGTGGAGTTAGGGCTAATAGCGACAGTGGTGGCCGAGGATTCTGGGAGAAGTGAAAAGGAGAAGAGGGTCATGAATGAAGACGAACATGTCGAAGAAGGAGGAAGGTTGTAGAGGCCGCTGATTTGTGGTATTGATGAAGAAGGGTTTCTCGAGAGGGGGTTTCTACTTTCTAGCCTCACGAGCTTCAGAATAGATTTTAGATTTTCACTTCTTTTTCTTTAGTATATTAGCGTTTTCTATAACGGGTATAGCATGCACCTGATATGAAAGATGTAAATTAGCGTTTTCTATATCGGTTCGGGAGACAACCGATGTAAATATTGTAAAAATAATTACAAAACTGCCACCGCGTCACTTTTAACATCAGGTCATTTTTAACTGATATATTTTTAACCGATATGAATTACTGATATAAAATGCATTTTTTCCACTATCCTCTCATTCTTTCCTTATATCCAAAAATTCTCTCCAAAACCCCTAACATCTCGTCTCCTTTACATTGCACCCGACTCGTTATGTAATCTCTATTAAAGTGTAGTTATTTCAGTTGTATTTGGTGCTATAGCATGTGCCATAGCACTAGTTAAAAGTTGATGCTCTAAGATAGGCAAAAAAAAAGACTGTAGCACGGAAATTTTTTTCTTTTCAAAATAACACACTTTTTAAATTATTTACCAAATTAGAACACATTTTTTTAGTGTAGAAGTCGCCCCCTATGGCAACGACTTCTAAACATGAAAATTTAATTTGTTTTTACTTTTGCTGTTCATAAGTCGCCCCCTGGGGAAACAACTCCTGAACTGTGTTTTGCAAAAAATTTTAATTTTCATGTTCATAAGTCGCCCCCTGGGGAAACGACTTCTGAACTGAGTTTTTTTATTTTTTTTCTTTATATTAACTTAAATAAAGTTATATTAATTAATTTAATTTGTTTAGAAAATTAATAATGTTAATTTAGAAGTGTCGGTAAGATCTCGTGCGTCTAAAAGTGTCGGCAACATTAAGACCATTGAAAAAAACACAAAAAAAACCCGTTTGTTTTGTAGTGTAAAAAACCCATTTGTTTTGTTGTTTGGTCATGGCCAGTTCCACATGGTGGTGGTCGGTGATTCCTCCTTGAACGCTGTTGTGCTACTGGTATTTCTTCATCGGCCAGGATAGGTGCAAGTGGTTGTTCGTATTGATTAAGCAACGAGGAGTTAGCACCAGCCTGCTCCTGAAGCCTCTGAAGATATGCAACTGATTCGGGCGTACCAAAGTGGACACCAAACAGATTATAGAACATATTGTCGTCGCTGCTAACCTTATAATGCGAAAATTACGACAAAATAAAAAACAAGTCAAACCTCATCAAAAAATTATAACAACACCACTAAAAATCTAATAAAATCGAAAGAAGAATATACAATTTTTTTTAGATTTTTCGGAGATTATGAAAAATTCAAAAAATTCATAAAAAATAGTAAACGATGAAATTTGAGATTTTGGGCCCTGCAGCAGTCTTGAAAAAAATTCTTTCTTGAGGAGTAATGATCCTTGATTTTTTTCGAATTTAATAGTTGTGGTTTCGAGACAATCGAAGAAGATTTTCCGAAAACCGATTTTTAGTCTAGAACCCTAAAACTGAGTAGCCCCCTGTGCCGACACGTTTCATCAACGGTGGCAAGATCTTGACCGTTTATTAGTGTCGGCAAGATCTTGACCGTTGAAACTGCACGTTGCACTATGCACTATGCACTTTGTAATGTGCTACTAATTAAATAAATACAGTTAGTTCCATATTTCTATTTAGTGCATAATTTTTTTTTTCAACACAAATTTTATAATTAATTTAGAATTGTAAATATTAATTTTCTAAATTAATTAAATTAATTAATATAACTTAATTTAAATTAATATAAAAGAAAAAAAAATTAAAAAACACAGTTCAGAAGTCACCCTGGGGGGCGACTTCTGAACTAGAAAATAAAAAAAAAAATTGAAAACTTAGTTCAGAAGTCGTTGGCCCAAGGGGCGACTTCTACACTAAAATTTGAATGTATTCTAGTTTGATAAATAATCAAAAAAGTGTGTTATTTTGGTAATTTTTTTTTTGGGCTACGGCCGTATTTTTGCCTCTGTGATATGCCATGGCACTAGTAAGTGTTAGCTAGGTGGTGTGACAGTGCAGTTATCACAATTAGTTAGTTTTGATTTTTCTGTTTGAGGTACTAACTAATTCGTACCAAACATTGTATGATATAAATACTCATCAATAATATGAGTGAGGTAATCAATCACATTGAGCCTCAAGATTACGAAGTATTTTTCCTCTAGCCTTATCTCAATTCTTTCTTAAATGAATCATTGTGTTCCACCAATCTCCCTTCCCCCTCTCTATTTCCCATTATTATCTCGCCCCCTTCACATTGCACCCAAATCACTGCATGTGTAATCTCCCTTCCCAGTCACAACAACCTCTCTAAACCGCATTCAACCATGAAATCAATGTCTACAATTGCCACATATTTGCCATGACTAAGGCAAAAATTTAAAAACTAAACTCTCAGGAAATGTCTTGTGCTGTTTTGAATGGGTAAGGAGGGGGTGTTCGCTAAGAAGTAACTTCTAATTGTTTAAAATTAAAAACGTGTTGAAATTAAAGAACGCGCCCGTTCCCTCACAGTTGGTTGTATTGACAATTTTCAAAAACATAGAAACACTGACTCTCAAGTTCGAACTCAGTATATCCATTTAATAGTGTGTGGTGTTTATTTGTCGTTTAGTTGACAAAAAAATGAGAACTCTGCCATTTTTAAAACATACATCAAAACAGAACATTTAGATTTCTCTGAAAATAAAAGAACATCAAACTCTGAATTGTTCATTAGTTTTTAAAGTAACAAGATCCACCCTGCATAGAAAGATATCTAGGAGAAGCTTCTGCAAAAGATATCCGCATTTTGCTCATATCTTACAATTATAACTTGATTCTACACAACACAAAAATCATCAAATCAAATCAAATCATGTTTACGCCATTATAGCAATGTGATTCACAAGATCAAATCAAATCAAATCATGTTAACGCCATTATAGCAATGTGATTCACCAGGTATACAATAATACAACATAATATCCACTATTGCAACAAACTTCAATTTCCTAGGGATCAATTTCCTAACTACAAGACATCAATCAATAATGCTACCGCTACAACAAATTTTTTTCCTGTCCATCAGCACCAATTTCCTAATCGCTCTTTCAATTACAAAACAAGGAATTAACATATTTGAAAATGCTGAGATAAATATTACAAAATGCTAAGCTGAAAGACCTACTCAATAATATTAGATCAACATTATTGAATTGGTCTTTCAACTAAGCATTTTCAAATCGACAAACTCCATGCTCTCTAATTGATATCTACAGAACACTAAATTTTCAATTAAAACCACTACTTTCCTTTTGTTCTGGTTTTTTTGATTTTGGGATTTTGTGAACGATCTTCATTCTTCCCAGATTTATGAACAGGTTTCTTATTTTTCTTGATAACCTTTTGAGTCAACGCTTTAAGCGAAATTGCAACATCCATAGGAAGAAGAACCTCTTCCAATTCCTTCCAATCAAGATCTTCTGCATCACCATCTTCATAGAGAATCCTATACCACCCAGATTCTTTGTCATACTCAGTTACAGTACCTTTGTAACATTTTCCCATAAACAACTTTCGAATTTCCCTCCCTACAAACCATTCACCAAAACCCGAATCAGCGGTTGCTGAAGCACTGGGGGAAGGGGCAGCACCGCCGCCACAATCAGCGATTACGTCTGGCACTCCATTAATAACAATTGCAGGTTCTCCAGGCAACTCATAGACCCTTGTTGCAGAAGCATTCAAATCTTGCTGATTTTCAGTGTTTTCCATTTCATAAAAAACTCAATCAGAAAAAACCTACATTTGAAAAACCAAATAATCAATACAATCTTAGGTCTACAAAATTAGTGTTTGATAAAAGTAAAACTAATCAAAGAAATAACAGAGTATTCTAACAAATACAACGATAACTGCAATTAATAAGAAAAAATTAACTTAAATAATCTGAAATCAAAGAAATAACAGAGTATTCTAACAAATACAACGATAACTGCAATTGATAAGAACAAATTAACTTAAATAATCTGAAACGGATGCAAATTTACCAATTCATCATCTTGATTATATAATTAAGGAATCGTATGATATCAGAGAAGCAGAAAAATGAAATTAGAGTGAACTATTAAGCAATTAGGCAAAAGAGAGTGCAGAAAACGGCAATGAATACAGTAACTAACGAACCTTGAGAAGGAATTGCGGTGTGAAGTTTAGCCTATCGAAAAGTGCGATTCTGAAAACGCAGTTTTTACTGTCACTGGTGAGTGTAATGAAACGGAAGCTGCAATTTTGAAAACCCTAACGCGGTGGTGGAAGGAGACGAAGAGCACAACACCTTCGCCGGTTAAAGTTAAACACATCGTTTTATTTGTGTGGTCTTTTTCTATAATAGAAATGAATTTATTTATAAATTCTTTATCGTTTTAGCTTTTTTTTGTTCTTTTTTTTAACGAAAAAAAGAATGAATTTCTAATTTTTTTATTACAAATATCTTTGACAAACTTTTATTACAAAATCATTTAATAACAGAGTTTCTATTTCAATTATTTGCCTCCCTATTTGCCTTCCTATTTTTTCATGGAAGTTTTTTTTTACCCCCCTCATTAGACCCATACCCCAATTTTACCATAAATCTCCAAAATACCCCTAATTTTTCGTTAAAAAAATATTTTTTTAAAATTTTCGGAAATACACATATTTTCGGAAGGTAGAAATGAGTTTTCCGGAAATACACATACCTGCAAGTACCAAGGTAGGTACTCGTCATCACAAGCACCCTGGACGGGTGTCCGTCGACCGCTGTCCCTGAAAGCCCGCGCTGGGGACTGATAGAACATCAACTGATGTACTATGAACTCCGTAGATGGACGTGGGCTCGAAATAAGTGGATCAGGAATCTGCTGAACATATCCAAACTGCCAACGGACCCTGTCTGGCATATAAGGCACAACCACATCCCCCCACAGCAGCCAACCTCTGAATAATGAAGTGTTATGAAACCGGAGGTATTGTCTGTGATCGTCCCAGGGGCTCCATATGACCTGCTCCCTTTGCAAGTCATCCAGCAGCTGCCGAAACTCTAGAAGCTTGATACTATCACACTTCTTGTTCGGCCACCTGTTGCAACGTGGAAGTTCACTGGCACCGAAGTCTTTCCGCACCACGATGGGGGGGGGGAAATACTCATATATCCAGCACTAAAATAATTTAAAAAATAAATAAGTAATTATATAAATAAAAGTAATTAAAAAGAAATAAAAATAATTAATTAATTAATTAATTACCTGCAGCAGAGAAGCGTATCCGCCAATCTGCGACGTCTCCCAATAACAAGCATCATTCAACTGTTCGTAGAGAATAGCTAGAGCAGCTGGACCCCAAACCCACTGGCCACACAGGTCAAAGTCAGAAATAAGAGTCACCCACTTGACAGGGACAGATGCGTGACTCTTGTCGGCAAAACTGGTGCTGCCCAACAAGTGTAGCAGATAGCACCGTGCCGCCTGATCAAGGTGGCCGTGCTCCATGTTCTATGTGTATGCGGCCATCAAGAAAGAAAATCGGAATGCCGGTCCCCTATTGAACTGACACTCTGCCCAGCAGGCTGTGTGGTCTATGCCCAGCAGGTCAACTCCAGCCCGAATAACATCGGCAGTGTCAAAATGCGGCCGATGCGCCAACGGTGTGCCGGTGAGCAGCAAGTGGAGCAACGCGGACACGTCGTCCAACGCCACTGTCATCTCCCCCCACGACATGTGGAATGAGCTGGTCTCAGAATGCCACCTCTCCACAAAAGCTGATATGAGCTCGTGTTTGATGTTGCCGAGAGGTGTGATGTCCAGCTCAAACAGATGCGCCTGCTGCAACCATCCTGCTATATGTGAGTGGTGCTGCCAAGGTCTCATCTTCAGTATCTTCCCCCCATGAGAAGCAACTTTAATCTTACCCCGGTCCTGTAAAAAAATAAAAGTAATTAATAAATTATTAAAAGTAATTAATTGTTAAAAAATAAACAAATTATTAAAAGTATTACCTCTCCCGTCTGTAGTAGTCTGTGGACGCAGTGGACATGCAACCGGTGTAATAAAATCTGCTCAGCAGCCTCATCATCATGATGAGCAACCTCAGCCTGGTCATCTACATGCATGGCGTCTGGCACAGCAGGCTCGTGATAATAATGCTCATGCTCCCGCTGCTGTTCTCGCTCTCGAACACGCCTCTGACGCTCAGACGCGTGTCCGGCCTGTCTAGTCCTCAATCTGAACCTGGTCCTACTGCCAGAAGGACTCTGCTCATCTCCTCGTCCTGCTCCTGAATGCTCGCCCCGCTCTATGTTTCCTGTTCTGGTTGCCACTGAAAAAGCAAAAAAAAATTAACTAAAACGAAATTTCAAAAAAAATATTCCGGAAATACCCTAATTTGGCGTATTTCCGGAAATACGTCTATTTTTGGGAAGTGTAGGGAAAAAAACTTACTTTTTCTGGAAATATGATGGAATGAGGAATGAATTCGTTTTTTAACATTTTTTTAGGGGTATTTTGGTCCGTTTGGCCAATTTGGGGGGTATGGGGGTACAATGGGGGGGGGGGGGTACAAAAAAAACTGTCTTTTTTCATTGGCTTAAATATCTTTTTAGTCCCTACAAATAAAGGGTCATTTGGTTTTAGTCCCTCCAATTTTTTTTTAAATTAATCCCTACAAATACTAAGTTTTTTATTTTGGTCATTCTGTTAACTCTTCTGTCAAAAAAATAATGGTGTGGCAAACTTATATCTTATCTGCCATTGCCACTTCATTCTTTTTTTTTTTTTATTTATTTAAGGGTTAAATATGTTTTTAGTCCCTACAAAATCGGCTCCTTCTAAGTTTAGTCCCTACATTAACGAAATAGGCGTTTTGGTCCTCATCTTATTTTGCTGTTTTCAATTTTAGTCCCTCGTGACTTTTAATAGCGCTTCAAAACTTTTAATAGCGCTTTTTTGACCTTTTATAAGCGCTATTAAAAGTTTCGAAGCGCTATTAAAAGTCATGAGGGACTAAAATTGAAAACGAAAAAATAAGATGAGGACCAAAACGCCTATTTCGTTAATGTAGAGACTAAACTTAGAATGAGCCGATTTTGTAGGGACTAAAAACATATTTTACCCTTTATTTAAAATGCTGAGTTGGAAAAAAAATCCTAAATTTATTCCAAAAAAATCCCTAAATCAAAATTACGTTCATCTTTATGAGTTCATGTACAGAGGAATCCCTTCGAAGCTCAAATCAATAGCTCTGCTTTAAGCATTCTTCATTTCTCCTTCTTCTTTGTATCTCTTCATTTCCTCCAGAAACATTGCTATGCTTCTGCCATCCATGCTCTGTGTCGAGGGTGAAAGACAAAAAACACTCAAACCATGTAAGAAACCCTCCTCACTCTCTCTCCCCTTTCCCCACCAAGACAACGAAGAAGAAAAAACCCAACCCCCAAACACCCAACACAACACAACAAGAACAAAGAAGAAAAAATTCCAACAACTCCAACAACAACAACAACAGTAGAAATACACCAACAACTATATGAACTGGCCTTAAAACGGTCCTTAAAAAATATAGAGATGCCTTTTAATTCCTTTTAATAATCATAAAATCAGTAGAATATAAAAAAAAAATACTTTAGAAGTTGTGAATTAAAATTAATCTACATCTACACTAGATTTATACAAAAAGCTCACATCTGAAAAGACCAATTGGGTCATTTGGCAATTGTGACACTTGGCTTTTTCAGGGTTAATTTTGACTCTTTTAATTGATTCATCTACAAATGTAAAGAATTGCTTTAAAACATTGTGGCTCTGAGGGGATAACGCACAGTACTCTGCTGATTTGAACTTTCATCACTTCTCAAATGTCACCTCTCACATCCAAAATTTCTTTTCTCACTACTCACACATTCATCTCTTCTTCTCACTATTCAACCTTTCTTCTTCTCTCTGTTTCACCGAAACCTCTCTTCTTCTCTTTTTTTCAAACAAATCGTTCCTTTCTCTCATCCTCAACACCCATAAGAAACTCATCTTCAACACCCAAATATTTAATAAACTCATCTTCTAAACCAAGATTCCAGCAATGGGACTCCACCGAAACCCTAAAAAATGTGTTTCTGGGAACCCTAATCAGTGAATCAGATTGTGAATAAGCTGAAACAACTCTCATCACAACAGGTATTTTCATTCTCTCCTATATTTCATCACTCTGGTATATTGATTTTTCTGTTTATCTTGAGATGATTTGGGTTTTTGTGTTTGATGTTTCAAGGTTTTGTGGTTTCCTCTCACTTATCTCATTAACTCGACAGCAATCTGTTATTGTCTCACTTCTCACCAAATCTGTTTGCAAAATTTCCTCTGATTTAGGTTTTATTCCTCCTGTTATTACCTTTCGTTGATGTTGGACATACAACTTTGAAGAGTTTGTTATTAGGTTTCCTTGATATTAGATGTTAGTATGTATTATTGATGTTGAAACTGATTTATAATAGCTGAATGTGTATTTAGATAATCATATCATGCTAACTTAGCACTAATAAAGACTTTCTAAAATTTCCAAAACAAAATGATGTTGGATTTGATATTGGCAACCTTAAATTTGAAATCGGAAACTAGCACCAAATTTAATTATGTCTTTACAATATTCTAAGTTTTGTATATCTTTATTTGATTACTCATTAGTGGTTTATGTTTTTAATGGAAAATCTTGATAATCATTTGTGTAATAATTGGTAAAATCTGTTTCAGTATTCTCTTCAAATGGCAAGACCGGCGGACAACATTGTTGATGTCAATCCTGAGAAAGAAGTATGGAAAATTGATGTAAAGATAATTGATCTTTGGACTGTTTTGAACAGACAACAACAAGATCATTATGAAATGATCTTTATGGATGCCAAGGTAAATGTTCCTATTCCACACTAAATATGAATTCCCTCAGTTACTTTTTTTCGTTTCCAAGGTAAATGATCATTATGAACTGTTTCTCATCGACAAATGCTAATTTTGTAGGGAGACCGAATCTACACAGTTGTCCCGATAAAGGAAATGCAGCACTGGCGAGGTCGGTTAATAAAAGATATGACATGTCGTTTTCGAAATTTCAAAGTACATGCAAATGACTTCCAATTCAAAAAATGCACACACCCTGACAAAATGCTTTTCACAGCTGCAACTACGATGGAAGACATCCCTCACCCGGAGATTCAACATCCAAAATATCAGTTCAAAGACTTTGAACAGATACTGAACAAAGATTATGATACTCTTGCACTATTTGGTTAGTTCTCAGTTATTATACTTATAAATAGAGACTTTACATATATTTATTAATATGTTAAGTACGATTTAGCTTTGATTTGGTATTTATATTTTGATTTTCAGATTTCATTGGGGCTGTATGTCAAATGTTGTTCACTCCAACCGAGTCTCAAAAAAAGGCTTTCTTCACATTCAGAGATCTTAGGTACTTAACTCCTTTCCTTTTTATTTATATACAACATAACTTAATCAAATTTACATGCAAACTACTATCATCACAGAGGCCATACACTGCATTGCACTCTATGGGATGACTATGCAAAACAAATCCAAACTGCTTTCAGTAACCGCAATCAGTCTAAACCGTTCGTGATTATTGTCACAAATATGAGAGTCAATGAGCCGAAAGGTATGACACAAAAAACACTAATCAACTTTAACAATGTTGGGCTACAAATTTTTCTATGTTTTTATATTTATCATTGGCCTATTTTTCTAGGAAATTATCCTTTAACGTTAGCCAACACGTTTTACTCCACAAAAGTCCTTTTAAACCAAGACTTACCGGAAATCAATGACTTCATTAGCAGGTTCGTGTAATCTTTTTGACCTTTTGTAATACATTTTTTCATGCATACACCATCAACTAACCATGCATTTTTTTCATCCACTTTTGATAGGCTCACTCCAAGTCAATCACTTGAACTCTCCACTCAACTTTCATCACAAATCAGTCAGTCATCTCAGTTTTCGGAGTATGATCGGTTCATGTATAGAGCTCCGGCATTTAGTATTTCACAGATTAAAAAACTTCGTGAGGTAATTGTTACATTTCTAAACAACACTTATTGCAAAATTGTAGTGCTGTTTTTTTTATATGTGCTTTATATTGTTCCTACAGGAAACAAATTGCATTACCGTTGGAACCACATATAAGCTTATAGCTAGCAAAAATGGTTGGACCATTCTTGGGTGTAGTGCTTGCTCAAGAGCATGGAAGGCAGAGCCCCCACATCAATGTTTTTGTGGTGCCATTACTGAAGTTCCCGTTCTTAGGTTGACCATTTACAACTTCACGTGTATGACTATAATTGAAATCCCATTTCAATTCTATTGATGATGCCTCTCTTTCATTTCACTGGTACAAGGTTGAAATCGAAGTCAAACACATGAATGTCGGATACAATTTCACGTTTTGGGATAGGGACTGCGAAGCTTTATTGAAAATATCAGCAGCTGACCTCATGAAGAAAATGAATGATGTAATACACTTATTTTTTATACCATTACCCATTGACATACATACTTTGAATTAATTTGACTGTACATCCGTTTCTCAACACTTTTACAGGAAGGGGATCTTGATCCCAAATCATATCCATTAGCATTAGATAACCTGCTTAAGTTGACGTTAGCATTCCGCGTTAAAGTTAATCCAAAGTGGAACACTGCCTCTATCTCAAGATGCTTTGATGACAATTTGCTTATTAGGAAAATTCTGGAAAAAATTAAACCTGATGAGGTAACCATTATATGTAGATTTAATGCATTTCAATGTTACCCAACTTAATTTGTGAGCTGTCAAAAACACTGCACTTAGCACAACTTATATTATTTCACACCATATTCTAATTATGTTTCTAAACTAAATTTTACACAGGATGGAGATTGTTCTATTGACAATAGTAAATCAATCATATCTGATTCTGAAGGGCCCAGTTATCAATTGGTGAACTCATTATTCTAATTTTCAATTTATGAGGCTGCAACTAGATTTTCATGTCCTTTATATTTATTTGTCGGTTTTTATTTTTATTTTTTGTCAAATACTTTGATTTATAAACTATGACCTGAACTGTTTTTCATGGATACTACTATATGCAGTGTGAATGCTTTAAGGCTTTCATACTATTGACAAGATAAAGTAAACATAAATTCAAAAGACCTTTAATGTATTATCCCATTTATTGATTTGAAAGACCATCACCCTCTGATAAATCTTTTTCCTGCTGTCATCACATACATTGTGGAGACCTTTGATTAGCATGCTAACTCTTTGGTTCACACTTTTTAATTTCTATTCATCTTTTCAGTATGCTCATTTCCATCATGATTCAATACTTATTATCTATATCTTCCCGTCACTCGGATCAAACCTTTGATATTAAATTCATGGCTTGACTTTTGTAGTTGTCGAAACAAGCTTTTTCGGGGACAGCAGATTATGATCCTGATTTGGTCATTACCAATAGCCCTTGAAAGATGCTCACACTTGGAGAGTCTGCTGATGAGTTTAAAAGCCCCCAGTCTTCAACAGCAAAACTATCCTCAACCAAAACTTTGACAAATATCAAGATAGAGAAGTAGTTGGATGGTTGTAATTAAACTAATTGCTCAGCTCCTCATTTTGTATAACTTAACAGTTGCTGAACCAGAAACAATGTTATGGCTTTCCACTATTTTAAATGTAGTAGGGAATATAAACTTTATTTGAATGGCTATTTCTTTGTTTTTAGCTTTCTTAAAGTCACTCTTATTTATGCAATTGAATGAACGAAATTTGCCACCAACTTCAGAAAGAGAATTTCATGCATGCTCAGTTTGGATCAACCTTATAGTATATAGTCAATATAACAAATACTTTGAGAAGGGCCATTTACTTATAATAGTCCAATACTACAATATAATGGCCCTGGAATTTTTCTGTACACCCTTTTAAATAGCCATAGTTATTTTCAAAAACAGGGACATTATTAGTTATTAAACATAATTAAAGTTATATTTTAAGGGTCATGGAGAATTTCAGGCGCAACTTGCTACCATATGAAGTATGAACATGTAGCTTTCTGTTGATATGATCTATTAGGAGCTAAATAAGAATGTGCTTTTATAGTCATCAACGTGTATCTGATAACATACATTCCTGGAAATTAATTTAACTCATAGAAGCACAAGCTTATTTAGTTATCCTTTATAGTTAGATAACATACATTATCCTTTATAGTTACACTTCTATCAGATACACCAACTATGGCTATTGAAAAAGATAAAAAGAACAAGGCTATTATTTTTCTTTTGTCTCAAAAACTTGATCCTTTATACTTTGATGACTCTACATGTTCGGTGCTTCCAATAAAAATTACTACACAAATAATATTATAATTTAAATGCATGCCTACACCCTATAATTATCATTTCATTCCTAGACCCAAACTGTCCTATCAGTACCTTCTACTTTTCCCACCCACTCAATTACCGCCAATACAATTGACTCCTTTTACCCCTTCAAGTCATTTACAACAAAACATTAACTAGAGAAGAGAAACCCACTTCCACCTTCTTTCTCCCACCCACTGAAAAAAACGTTGCAGCTGTGCCAAGTCCACCCCTTTCATTTTGGCTTCAAAGACACAAACAAGGTATTATAATTCGGTTTCATCCTGTCTGCACAACAACAGTTTTTGTGTTAAGGTGATGTTCTTTCACTCTATCTTTCCTTCACAGCCATTAACAATTTTAGCCAATGCAATATTTGTTAACAGCAAATTTATGTTAAAGAGTTTTGTCGACTTTTTCGTTCTTTACTCATGAACTATTTGACAAGCAAACAGTAGCAGTTTTGATTGGTAACGATGTTTATTCTGTTCAGCTGAGAAATTCTGGAAAACATACTTCATTTACTCTTTACTCCTATTCTATTTATGTTCGGTACATCTTTCTTGAACGTTCTTTCTTTAAGGTTCTTTATTATGTTGATTGATTCTTTACTCCTATTTTGTTCTTTCTTGAAGGTATATATACAGTACTTTACTTGATCAATTTTTTGATTGATTATAATGTATTACCACCTTTTCATAGTCAAGGAAAAACTTGGTAGTTAGTAAGTCAGAATATACATTGTTGGCTTCTAAAATAAGACTATTTTTTGGCTTCTAAACTAGGTTGTTAGTAACTCAAATTAAGCTTCTTGGAGGCATATCATGTCCTAAACATTTTTCACCATTATGTTATTTCTTCCTTTAACATGACTTTTTTATCACCAAATTAACGTATGCATGAGATTTATCATGCTTTACTTTGTCTGATAAAAGTCTAATGTACACACATTGATGAATGTCAATTTTATCTAACTAACTCTCTTCTACATTACATCAGACCTTATTTGATATGATCCATGACCATCTTCATATGTATTTTTGACCCCTAACATTTTATAGGAATGGATAGCAACAATGACAAGGAAAATAATCCTTCATCAAGTGCAAGAAATGACAGAAGGAAAATTCTCAAAGGAAAGTCTAGAGTGAGTTTTAGAAGAACTCCACCACAAAATGTAATTCCTAACTCAACACCAACTCCAATTACACCTTCCTTAGCAACAAATAGCAATCTTTTAAATGTCAGTGACCTTGGACATCACTTGCATAAATCAAACTTGAATGCTATCTCTAGCATTTATTCTTCTCAATGTTCAACTCCACAAAGAACTCCACTGAATGACATAACTGTTGCAACTATTAATCAACCAACAAAGACAATCACAGCTTCCACTTCAACCATCTTTCCTACACCAAATGTAACGGTCCGAAATGACATTGCAACCATTCAATCCAAAAGGAAAAGAAAGTTTGATGACACTGTTCCTTTCGGAATCAATCTTATGAATAGATTTGGATATGTGAATTCAAACCTACCATTTGAAACAGGAGGTGCATCTTCTTCGGCAACGACCACTCAACACATACCATCTACGGTTGCGGAACATTCAGATGATGATTCAACAAGCGATGAAGACAATTTCCAGGGTAATCACTAGAACTTACATTCCACTACAATAATGCCAATTATATTTATATATCTTTTTTCCCCTGATAAACATTTTGCTACTTCGAACAAACAGGACTTGATGCACAACATGGTAACAGCTCAGACGATGACTTTGTCGCTGACGAATATGTAGCTCCTCAATCTACATTTCTTCATTCAAGGTTCACAGAGTTTTTTGTCTTATACCAATGATATTTCACGCTCATGCTTACAATTTCACATGTTGGCTTACCTTTGGATTTTACAATACTGATTTTTCAGAGTACTTTGATATTGGTCAGCATCACTTCCAGTGTCAATGGTGCGGGGCTCAATTGTGGTACCAAGAGCGCATTGATAAGTATAGACATGCTGCAAATCCAAATTTTTCACTATGTTGTTCTAAAGGCAAGATTCAACTACCTCTTTTGAATATGCCACCTGATTCTCTTTGCCATCTTTTGTTCAACAACGTCTCAAAGGATAGCAAGAACTATCAAGAAAATATTCGGGCTTATAACTTGATGTTTGCCTTTACATCTCCGGGAGCAAAACTAGACAGGACTTTTAATAATGGTAGAGCACCTCCTACTTTGCGTATTCAAGGACAACCATGTCACCGAATTGGTAGCCTCTTACCAACACCAGGAAATACTCCTAAGTTTGCCCAGCTATATATTTATGATACTGACAACGAGCTGAAACACAGAACTGCAAATTTCAGGTACAGGGTCACACTATTTAAAATATGAGTCTTATCAAAATGGGAAATACTTCTTTACCAACAAATTTTCTAATTCACCATTTCATATTTTTCAGCAAAAACTCAAAGATTGATCTTCACATAGTCCAACAATTGAAAGACATGCTTGACCAACACAATACTCATGCAAAGTCTTTTAGAATGGCAAGAGACCGAATGCAGGGACTCAATGTTCCAAACCTTAAATTAAGACTTATATCAGAGAGGTCTACAAATGGAAGAATTTACAAACTCCCATATGTTAGTGAAGTTGCTGCACTTATAGTTGGCGATGTTGACACTCCTTTTCCAAGGGATATCATTATGGAAAAGTGTAGTGGAAAATTGAAAAGGATTAATGAGCTCCATACCAGCTATCTAGCCTACCAATATCCCCTTCTCTTTCCATATGGTGAAGACGGTTATAGGCAAGATGTCCTTCATAGAGACATGGGTCCCTACATTCAAAATAAAAGAAATCGTTTGACAATTAGAGAGTGGCTTACTTTTAGGATAATGTCAAGAGAAGTTGAAGCACCTACTATTTTAAGATCAAGAAGATTATTTCAACAATTTTTGGTGGATGGATACAGCATGTTGGAGTCAGACAGATTAAACTTCATCAGGTTTAACCAACCAAAATTGAGGGTGGATAAATATAGCAACTTGGCTAAATCTACAACACATCCAGACACACAAGGCTCAACCCAAGGGAAAAGAATTGTTTTACCCTCAAGCTTTGTTGGAGGTAAACATTTTATGGATCAATTATATTATGATGGTATGGCCATTTGTGGGTCTGTTGGCTTTCCTGACTTATTTATCACCTTCACTTGCAATCCAAATTGGCCGGAGATTCAACGAGTGTTAAAACCTTTGAATCTAACTGCTAATGATCGGCCAGATCTGATATCCAGAGTTTTCAAAATTAAGTTGGACCAGCTAATAGCAGATTTGACGAAGAACCATGTCTTTGGCAGAGTATTAGCATGTTAGTTTTCTTCTTAATATATTAATTTGATTTCTTCCTCTTATATAAATGATTTTTTCACACCTGCTCTATTATTTTCAGATATGTATACAATTGAATTTCAAAAACGAGGATTGCCACATGCTCACATCATCATCTTTCTACATCCTACAAGCAAGTATCCTTCTCCTGAGGATATTGACACCATCATTTCTGCAGAGATTCCAAATCAACACATCATACTGAATTGCACAGATTAGTTAAAACTCATATGCTACATGGACCATGTGGTCAAGCTAACCCTTCTACTACTTGCACTAAATTTGGAAAATGCACAAATTTTTTCCTCGACCATTCCAACAACAAACAATTGTTGATCGAGATGGTTTTCCAATATATAGAAGGAGAGACAATGGTCGCATAATAGAGAAGCCAAATTTTACTTTTGACAACAGACATGTTGTACCATACAACCCCTTTTTATTGTTGAAGTACCAATCTCATATCAACGTTGAATGGTGTAATCAGGGATCCTCAATCAAATACTTATTCAAGTACATCAACAAGGGTTACGATCGTATTACAACTGCAATAGTGTCACCTGAACCTGATGAGATCAAGCAATACCTTGATTGTAGATATGTGTCTCCAAGTGAGGCATGTTGGCGGATATTCTCATTCTCAATCCATGGTAGAAAGCCTGTTGTTGAGAGAATGTTCTTCCACTTACGTGGAGAACATGGAGTGGTTTATAATGACTATGACATCATTGATCAAGTCATTGCAAATCCAAGTGTGACTGAATCAATGTTTACAGCATGGTTTCATGCTAATGCCACTTACACTGACGCAAGAACTTTAACCTATGTAGAATTTTCCTCTAAATTTGTATATGTCAAAAGCAAACGGTTGCGGAAACCTAGAACAAAAGGCTATACAATTGGCCGACTCATTTGGGTGCCACCAAGCACTGGTGAATTGTATTATTTGAGAATGCTTTTGAATTATTCCAAAGGACCACTCAACTTTGAAGACATTAGGACAGTTGGTGATCACACACATGACACATTTAGAGCAACATGTTTTGCTCTTGGTTTACTTCAAGACAATGCAAAGTTTATTAATGCTTTGAAGGAAGCAAGTCATTGGGGTAGTGGTTACTTTTTAAGGAAGTTGTTTGTGGTCATGCTATTTTCAAATAGTATGAATAGACCCGAGCATGTCTGGGATAAAACTTGGTCAATTCTCTCAGATGGAATTCTATATGAAAATAAGGTTCCTCAACAACAAAGGTTAATTTTTCCTCTTTTTCAATTAAACTTCCATTTTTTCTTATGCACTTCCTAATTTTCCTATATTTCTTCAATTTTTAGACCTTCAACTCACTCAAGAAGAACTCAACAACCTTACTCTAATTGAGATTGAGACACTCTTACAGAAAAATAGAAGTTGAAGGATTTTGGTTCAATGCCTTTTCCAAATGATTACACTTCTCCTCAATTGGGAAATTGACTCATACACGAAGAAATTGATTTTGATATCCCTTTATTACGTGAGGAATTCAACCAATTGTTTTCATCTCTCACAGGTATCAAGCTGGTTTCATATATGCACCACACATGTCTAAATTTTTCATCCTATGCAAATATACAGATTTTCCTTCCATTTTTTTCAAACAATATATGAATATAAACTGGACTATTCTAAATTAAAATTCCATCCTCATTTTACATTTATCTCTTACTAAATGCTTTAAATACCAATACCACATTATAATGTCTCAATTATGAATATACATTTCCTCTTTGACTTTTAACTAATCATACTGGGTACAAACTCTAACACCTTCTTTTCTTCAATAGATGAACAAAGGAGAATATATGACGCTATCATGAAGGCCGTAATATGTGATAGAGGAGGAGTTTTCTTTCTTAATGGCTTTGGTGGAGCCGGAAAAACTTTCATGTGGAATAATTTTTCAGCATCATTACGTTCAGAAGGGAACATAGTCTTAAATGTTGCATCCAGTGGCATTGCTTCCCTATTGCTAACGGGGGGAAAAACTTCACATTCTAAATTTAAGATCCCAGTTCCTGCATTAGAGAATTCAACTTGCAACATTGATCAAGGAAGTGAGTTGGCAGGCCTATTAAAGGCTACCAAAATGATAATATGGGATGAGGCTCCAATGACACATAAGTTCTGTTTTGAAGCTCTCGATAAAACAATGAGAGATATTGTCGGCTATGGGTATAATAAACATAAGCTTTTTGGAGGCAAAATAGTCATTTTTGGTGGGGACTTTCGTCAAATCTTGTTGCGCCCGAAAAAGTCCCCGAGGGAGAACCTTCCTCGTTCACAACTTTTCCTAAGACAATGAAGCCGCCACCAATATTTATTAAGGAAAATATTAGGAAAACCTTTTTGGAAAGCGATTGGCCTTTGAAAACTGAGAGTTTTGGGTTCGGGGGTCGGTTACGCGCGGGGAAGGTATTAGCACCTCACACGTCCTCTCTACTGAGAGGGAACCTTTAATTAAATGTGTGGTTTTTATATGTTGACCTGAAAATATTTAACTTTGCCTCTGTACTTCTTATTGACAACGAATTAAAGAACTTAATAGATTTTTTTATTTTTTGGGAGAGAAAGGGGAAAAAAGGGTTTTGAGAAAGAAGTGCTTGACGGGACATGGCCCGCTCCTACGTATCTCCCGGTGCGATGGAGAATTCAAAGCTACGTAGTTCTTGTTGAAAATGTTTGTCGGTTGGTGTTTTTTAATATAGGGGTTTTAGGATTGTGTGATCTGTGTTGAAGGACCACTGGGGGTCTGAAGGGCCGCTGGGGGCTGAAGGAGCGCTGGGGCTCTGAAGGACCACAGTTCACTTATCCTAAAACGATGATTAACCCGGCCGTACGACCGACTTAATCCCCTACTTTGAAAATAAGATTTTTGATTTTTGAAAGAGATGTGTTTGTATTTTTTTATTTAGAAATTATTTGTTTTTGCGCTTGACAGGGGCGTGGCCCTGCTCCTACGTATCTCCTGGTGCGATGGAGAATTCAAAGCTACGTAGTTCTTCTTTGTAGAAAAACGGTTTTTGTTATTTTATTATTTATTTAATTTTTTATCTTGTTTAATTGTGAAAATTAGGCATTTATGATGATCAATTGAGCAAAGGCTCCAAGTGATCACCACTAGCACCTCATTGTTAGTAATCATGCAAGCAAAGGCTTCACAAGACTATTTAACAAAGTTTTTAACTTAGTGAACTTTTTAGGAAAATTCAGATATTCATGATGATCAATTGAGCAAAGGCTCCAAGTGATCACCACTAGTACCTCATTGTTAATAATCATGCAAGCAAAGGCTTCACACGACTATTAACAAAGTTTTTGATTTATGAGAAACTATTTTGTCTTGAAGGTAATTAAATTAAATTAAAAAAACGAGAAGAAGGGGGGTGAAATGGTAAAAATACGGTGTTATTAGCAGCAAGGGGTTGTATAATCAATAGGTGGTGTAAAAAAGAAACCCAGCTCGCATCTGAGGGCCCAGTATGCGAAACTGGGCTTGAGTGAGGGAGGGGTACACGCGTGAATTGAGGGGGTGCTAATAGTAATCTGAATATTAAAAAAAATAAATGAATAAATAAATAAAAACCTAACTATATAAGCCAAACCTAAAAAAACTAACCCTAATTCCCCAAACCCTCTCCACGGCGCGCCGCACTCCCCCTTTCCTCAACCCTAATCTCATTTCAGTTTCCCCCCCCTTCCTTTCCATGGCTGCGCCGCAGCTCTACCATTATCCCCCAACTCTGAAAAATCTCTCTCTCACGCATCCACCTCTCTCCCTCACCCTAAGCTCCCTTTCCTTCTCTCAGCCGTTCCTCGCCCACTCCCCCTAACCTTGATCCATTTTTCTCACCTAATTTTTCCTTCTCACTCCTTGCTCCGTGTGCGACACTCCCCCCCACAGCGCCGTATCTCTTCTCCTTCTCCCCTCAATCTCGTTTCCTCTTTTCCTTAACCATGAATCGAAACCCTCTCTCTCCAACCTATTGTCGTTTTTCCGCTGCCATACCCACGGCTCTCATCCTCAGCTTTTTGATGTTCAACAGAGAGAGAAGGAGATGAGATATTCCAGGGAGTGAGAAGGGAAAGAAACGAAAGGGGAGGAGGCGACGGTCTGAGGTGGTGGGCTCGCCGGAGGTGACTGACGGCGCACGACGACGATGCGGTGGCGATGGCAGAGTGGGAGCGCGCGAACGGAGGGAGGACAACGGACGGGGGTTGGCGACGGAGATGACCACCGTACGGTGGTCACGCGTTTCTGGTTCAGTTTTGGAGACCGGCGAAAGGGGGGGGCTGCCGACGGTGGCTCGTGGTGGCGACACGGTTTACGACCACCGTACGTGGTGGCCGGAGGTATTTTCAGATTCCCTTCTTTTTTATATACACATTTTTTCTATATTTTTCCTTTTCCTAATCTGTTCCTTCGTATGCTTCTGTTTCTCTTGTTTTTTGATTTCTTGCTTTTTAGTTATTTATCAACAAGGACTCTAATCCCTAATTTAACTAAACTTTGCCTAATTTCTAAAACAGATAAACAAAACCTAATTTTTAAGCCAAAAACAGATAGACTTTGATCTGTTTACAGTATGAACCCTAATTCATTCCTGGTCTTTTTACTATCTATTTATACAGAAAACCTACATTAGATAATATATAAGAGAAGAAAAGCTTGCAGGTACCATATTTTATTTAGTCTATGAACATCTAAAGCATGACAGATTAAGCACTACATCTTTTTTACATTTTCGGTTTTAGTTGTATATAAAAAAAAACCTGTATTCCAGCTTCTGAACTTCTCCCTATTGCTGCTCTGCTGCTTCTGAAATCCCGTTACTGCTCCTCAAACCACTGTTGCTTCCGTTTCTGAACTTTGTGATTAGGCTTCCAGTGTGGAACCCTAACTTTTTTACTCTGATTTTCTCTGTATTTCCGTCTGTCCCTTTTTCTCTGTATTCAGCTTGTTTTTATAGGCAATTTTTAGGCTTAGGAAATTAATTCTTTGATTCTAACCTGATTTTATTTCCTTTTTCAGGTTATTTGACTCTTGGGCAACAAGAATCAGCCCATGGATCTGCTGCTGCTTTTATTTTTATTTATTTTCGTTTTTCCTATTTTTTTGTATTTTTGGTTATTATTTTCGGATTTGTATTTTTTGGTATTTTTAGTATTATCATTTTTTGTATTTTTGGACTTTTGGACATCTTAGACACTATTAAATTGTAAACAAACAATAAATAGAATTTTTTTGACATTTTTAGACTCAAAACAAATTAAATAGACAAAATAAAAATAAAAGAAGTTGAGCCAAATACAAAAGCGAAATCGGGCTCAACTAGACAAATGCGTTAGAACGAGGCTCAAATAGAACAAATAGGCCCGCTAACACTAAAAATTAACTAGGAACCACGTTCGTGGGCCCGACTCAAAATGATAAGCCCAATAGTGAGAAAAGCGACTTAAATAAGCCTGCTTAGGTTCAACTAGGCCCAAATATCAAGATTAAACTGAAGAATGCGCGAAAAGATCGATCATTCGCACGCATGCCTAGCTTAAGTAACGGTATTTCGGCTTAATTGAACGGATAATTGAAATTGGCTTAAATTAAAAAAAAGGACGCTATTCTAACTACTCAAAATACAAATTAAGTAAAACAAGTGACTAGAAGAAGGCGGACAAAATTGGGGTATGACAAATCTTACCAGTTATTCCAGGTGGAAGTCGCTCTGATATTGTCCATGCATCAATAAATGCTTCTTACATTTGGGATCAATGTCAAATGTTCCATCTAACAAAGAACATGCGCCTACAAAGTGGTAACAACGATGTTGAAAAAGCGGAATTGAAAGAGTTTTCAAATTGGATTTTAGATGTTGGGGATGGAAAACTTGACTTACCAAATGATGGATTTGCCGAAATTGACATTCCAAATGACCTTCTCATAACTACTTTTGAAGATCCAATTGAAGCTATTGTGAAAACCACCTACCCTGATTTGTTGGATCACTATCAAAATCAAGATTTCTTGAAGAATAGGGCTATTTTGGCTTCTACGATTGAGACTGTTGACCACATCAATGAGCATGTTCTTCAACTTATTCCAGGTTATTAGACATATTTTTCATTTGGATTTTACTCATTTCATATTCTTTTTTTAATACTTTTTAATTATACATTTCCTAGGTGAAGCACGTGAGTACCTTAGTGCTGATTCACTTGACAATAGTGAACCAACTCATACACCTGCTTATGATGTACTCACCACCGAATTATTGAACACACTAAGAACATCAGGACTTCCGATTATGTTACGGAACAAGATTGATTGTCACTAGGCTGGGAAAACATGTGATTGAAGCAAAAATCATTTCAGGAAAGAATATTGGTAACATTATTTACATTCCAAGAAAGACCATGTCTCCATCCCAATCACCTTGGCCATTTAAGCTTATTAGGAGGCAATTTCCTATTATAGTATCATTTTCCATGACAATCAATAAATCACAAGATCAATCTCTCGAATCAGTTGGATTATATTTGCCAAAGGATGTATTCAGTCATGGCCAATTGTACGTTGCTATCTCAAGGGTCAAAAGTACAAAAGGTTTGAAGATTCTAATTCATGACAGGGAGAAGAAGCCTTCTTTGACAACTACAAATGTTGTATTCAAAGAAGTCTTTCACAACCTATAAGTATAAGTAAGTCCCAAATACATTCCCCTTTATAAAATTTTTAATCTTTTCAACTGACATTTACTACTTCATACCGAAATGTGTCTCATAGTCCTCTCATAATATTTATCTATACTTATCCCATTACAATCATTCTTTACTGTTTACTAATACCCCTCTATAGTTACTATATTCATTTATTTCTTTATTCCTATTTCAATTAGTCTCATTTATAGTATACTCATACTGTTTCAAACAATTCATTATTTCTCAATTGGTCTCACCGTTAGAATGTTGCATATTTACTTACTATTTTTTTTTTTAAAATTATATTTGAATCTAAATTATATTTCTCTTATTATAACAGTTTCTTATATGATAATGCAGGCTAATACTTTTGTGACGTGTTTTGGTTCCCATATCAAAGACAGCATTACCTATCTTCAGGATGAAAACTTGATCTTGCCCTATGCATCAACCTTTTCATTCACAGGGCCATTTTGATGATGACTTTTTCATAGATTAAGTTATTTTGCTTCCCAAATGCATATATGTAAATTTTTTGATATTTGGAACATACTTAAGTTTGCAACTTTGATGCCTGGAAACCATTACACTTCAAATATATGCTTTTTTTTTTCAAATTTCCTTTTTCAAGATCAAACAAATTTTTATCACCTTTTTTTTTCTTCTAATTACCTAAACAAATATGATAACTTCTTTATTTTACAACTAACCAAACTACAATGTATTTTACAATTTTAAGGTCAATTTGAGTATAGTGATGCCACATAACGCGTTCAGCCCGTGCGGATGCACAGGGTATTCTACTAGTAATCAAAATAATTGAAGATGAAAATAAGGAGTGACATTTTTATAACTATATGACTGAAAATAAAAATACAAACTAAAAATATTTTCTTACACAATCCTTCTCGGTATATGGTTAAACACGTTTCATTTGTGTGACCTTTTTTCTGCATGAATTCGTAATTCATTTACTACAAAATTGTTTAATATTAGTTATTTTTCAATTATTTTACAATTTTTATCAATGGAAATAGAACTTGGTACGTTGGGGGTTTAAGATGTTTGCACCAATTATTTGCATTAGATCCCGTTGGTCAATTTTTTACCTTCTTATTCAACATTTCGTGAATCTGTACATTTTTAGGGTTTTTTTTTAATTTCGTTTCACAATACAGGGTCCTTCTATGGTGAGGGAACAAATCAAATCCCTCACCGGTGAACCACTAAAATTGACCGTAGGATATTGTGTAAAATGCTTTGAGTGGTTAAAATTGAATCAACCAGCATTAAATCTCTACCGTTGATAAATTTTTATACTACATTCTACAGTCATATTTAATGGTTCACCAATGAGAGATTTGATTTGCTCCCTCACTTTAGAAGCACCCCAAAATACATACCGTTTAAATTATTTTTAATTATCATAAATGATTTTTTAAATTTTATTTATTTTTAAGATTTGAAATTAATAAAAATATTTTAAAAAATTCGATAGATATAGTGAAGTCAAAATAATATCAAAATATTGAAAATAAAAAATAGATTGATATTTTTATAATTATGAGTGAAATTTATGTCTCCAAAATTACTTTTACCTTTCCTAAAAGAGAATCAAAGCATGCCCTTAAGAAGGAATGAAACTTATACGCAGCTAGCAGCCTCTTAAGTAATTAATCTGAAAAACTTAAGAAGCAATCCTTTAGTCCAAAATATCACATATTGGCATACTACTAGTCAACAGCCCCAATAAGTTACTTCGGTTGGCGAGCTGAGAGACATAAAAGAGTTGCAAGAAGAAAGTCCAGAGTTCAAATCTTAAAAAGTAACATTTATTAACCCTCTAACTAATTACTAACCACTAGCTCTTATATAAAAAAAAAGTATGTCGAAAAGACAAGTATTAATGTAGCCTAAACCTAACCTTATAACTTTCATGAGAGGCTTTTTAATTAAAATAAAATAATAATAATTTATTATAACTAATTTAGTTTTATTTTAATTTTTCTAGAAATCATATAGCAAAAAATTAGTAGTTCATGAAACTTGTAAACAGTAGCTTTCACGAACTAATGAGATGAATTTTACAAAACTTTATTGACATATTTCTCCTAATCTAAACATGAGAGGCAATAATATTAGTTTTGGAGCTAAAATGAAAATTTACTCTAGTTATTTTTTATAAAATTATGCAATAAAAAATAGACTGAGACTTTTTTCATTTAATGAAATATATATTTTTAGCCTTAAACGCTGGCTCAGAGTTTTAACGCTGCTCCGTACCCAAGGCGGGGATCGATCCCCCGGCCCATGGTTAAGGGAGGTTCATCCCCAACCGCTGAACCCCACGCTCTGGGTTAGTTAGATAGTACGTAGATTATCAATAAGAAATATATGCTTTAAGTGGTCGTTAAGTCTTATTGTTTTTTAGATAGTAGGTTTGTAGTAGTAGTCTTCAAAAATTTTAATTATCAATGATAAATATTAATCTCGTCTTTTTTATATATCAGTGCAGCTATCCCGTGTTTTTTTATATATCAGTGCACTGCAGTTATCTCGTTGTTTCAGTTGATTATTTTAGTTGATTAGTAGATTATAGTAGATAGTAAAAGAGAGATAGTAGATTATCAATAAGAAATATTTGTTTTAAATATTAATCGGTAGTTTAAATAGTCATTAAATTTCCTTGTTTTTTAGATAATAGGTTTATATATAGTAGTCTTCAAAAATTTTAATTACCAATGACAAATATTAATCCTGTGTTCTTTTATATATTAGTGCAGCTATCTCGTGTTTTTTTATATATCAATGCAGTTATCTCGTAGTTTCAGTTGATTATTTTAGTTGATTAGTAGAATATAGTAGATAGTAAAAGATAGATAGTAGATTATCAATAAGATGTGATAGTAGATTTTCAATAAGAGTGTAAACAGATTTTCGAGTGAAAAATTAAAACTTTAAGGAGATAACTTTTTCCAAAAAGGTGATAGTTTTTTTTAGTGTGACTCATTTACATATTTATTGGTAATTTTAGTAGAGTAGTGTTTGTATAAATTATAAATTTAGTTAAAAAAACTAAATTGAAGTGATAAGAGAAAGAGAATAATCGTTTATAGGAAAAGTAAAAGTAAAGTAAAAAGAAAAAAAGAAGGCTTAAATATGTTTTAGGCCCCTGCAAATATAGGGTGTTTTGGTTTAAGCCCCTGCAAAAAATTTTTTTGTTAAAAGCCCTTGCAAAATGAAATATTTTGTTATAAGCCATTCTCAACATATCCAGCAATCATAGCATTCCATGTTAAGGCTAACATTTTAGTCATAGAAGGGCTTATAACAAAATATGTCATTTTACAAGGGCTTTTAACAAAAAAAAATTTTTGCAGGGGACTTAAACCAAAACACCCTATATTTGCAGGGGCCTAACACATATTTAAGCCAAAAAAGAATAAATAAAGTGTAAGAGAAAAGTGAAAAGGAGAAAAGAGAGTGTAAGAAGAAAGAGAAAAAAAGTAAGAAAGAGAGTGTAAGAAGAAAAGAAAGAAAGAAAGAAAGAAAGAAAGGGTAATGACACTTTTACTCTTAAATTAGATATGTCTCTTGTTAGTAAGAGATCTAAATTGGTAATTTCATAGGAGATTTGTTTGTATAAATAGATATTAGATTTGTTTTAAATATTAATCAGTAGTTTAAATAGTCATTAAATCTTCTTGTTTTTTAGATAGTAGGTTTATAGTAGTCTTCAAAATTTTTAATTATCAATGACAAATATTAATGTTGTGTTTTTTTATATATCAGTGCAGTTATCCCGTGTTTTTTTATATATGATTGCAGTTATCTCGTAGTTTCAATTGATTATTTTAGTTGATTATTAGATTATAGTAGATAGTAAAAGATAGATAATAGATTATCAATAAGAGTATAAACAGATTTCGGAGAGAAAAATTAAGATTTTAAGGTGATAACTTTTTCCAAAAAGGTGATAGTTTTTTTTTTGTTTTTTAGTGGTACTCATTTACATTGTTATAGGTAATTTTAGTAGAGTAGTGTTAGTATAAATTTAGAAATTTAGTTAAGAAAATTAAAGTGAAGTGATAAGAGAAAGAGAAGAATTGTTTATGGAAAAAGTAAAAGTAAAGAAAAAAAAAGAAAGAGAGTGTAAGAGAAAAGTGAAAAGAAGGAAAGAGAGTATAAGAAGAAAGAGAAAAAAGTAAAAAAGAGAGTGCAAGAAGAAAAAGAAAGAAAGAAAGAAAGGGTAATGACACTTTTACTCTTAAATTAGATATGTCTCTTGTTAGTAAGAGATCTAAATTGGTAATTTCATAGGAGATTTGTTTGTATAAATAGATATTAGATTTGTTTTAAATATTAATGAGTAGTTTAAATAGTAATTAAATCTTCTTGATTTTTAGATAGTAGGGTTATAGTAGTCTTCAAAATTTTTAATTATCGATGACAAATATTAATGTTGTGTTTTTTTTATATATCAGTGCAGTTATCCCGTGTTTTTTTATATATGATTGCAGTTATCTCGTAGTTTCAATTGATTATTTTAGTTGATTAATAGATTATAGTAGATAGTAAAAGATAGATAATAGATTATCAATAAGAGTATAAACAGATTTCGGAGAGAAAAATTAAAATTTTAAGTTGATAACTTTTTCCAAAAAGGTGATAGTTTTTTTTTGTTTTTTAGTGGTACTCATTTACATTGTTATAGGTAATTTTAGTAGAGTAATGTTAGTATAAATTTAGAAATTTAGTTAAGAAAATTAAAGTGAAGTGATAAGAGAAAGATAAGAATTGTTTATGGAAAAAGTAAAAGTAAAGAAAAAGAAAAAAAAAGAAAGAGAGTGTAAGAGAAAAGTGAAAAGGAGGAAAGAGAGTGTAAGAAGAAAGAGAAAAAAGTAAAAAAGAGAGTGTAAAAAGAAAAAGAAAGAAATAGAGGGTAATGACATTTTTACCCTTAAATTAAATATGTGTCTTGTTAATAAGAGATTCAAATTAGTAATTTCGTGGTAGGTTTGTTTGTATAAATAGATTCTGTAAATAGATATTAGACGTATAATGCGGATACTCATTTGGATTTAAGAAAAACAAATACTCAGTTGGACTTGATCGGTGATTGCATTATGGTCTGCTACTGACATATTGTTGCAGTAATACCTTTATTTGTATTAACTTACTTAACAGTTAGTAGTTAAGTTAGTTGATGTTATTAGTGTGTAAGTTAATATGTTAGTTAGTTGCTTAGTCTATTAAGGTAGAATAAATTAGTTTGTGTAATTATGTTATGAGTTGACTTCTCAGCTATAAATACTTTCATTGAAAGTCAATGAAGATGTATTTTAGTTTTCTACAATTTCTTCTCATAATACTACTCTCCCCGAAACATAATCTTGTTCGTCAAATTTTGAGCAATGTTCACATTGTTAAAAGAATTGTAGAAAGGAAAACAATGTGCTGAAAGAAATCGGGCCGGTATCACAAATGGTTGTTTTGAAGCTTTTCAGTGTAAAAGACAAACTGATATAGCAGAGTGAAGGAATAAGGGAAGAAACGGTGAATTGTGTTACTAATGAAAATTGGAAGTGAATCCTTATTCCTTAATACAATTCCATAGCTAAGGCTCCTCAGAGGAAGAAGAAACTAGTTTTTGTTCGGTACCTAGCAATGCTGTGGTGACTGCTGTTGCCTTGTTGGTAGGTCTCTTGCATTCCGAGCGGAGTGTTGAAAGGATCCCGGGTGGAGCACCTGCAATACCACTCTGACGCCCAAGTCAGTATAGGGAATAAGAGAGTAGTATGATCTAGAAATAAAAATGTACCTATTTATGGCAATGTGAGTCAGTATTTATAGAGATTTGTGCAGGATTTGAGTCGTTGGATCGATCGGATGAATCTGAGTCATCCAAGCGTGAGAGCCACAAGTGGGCTGATTTATTGCGGATATGGATCAAAATGATTGGGCATATCCATGTCTAATTGTTGAATGGGCCTCTTGGTCCAGTCCAGAACAGTTGCCCCTCAAGCCGAGATTATTCCGGAGGATGGTCTTGGCTTGAAGTCTTTGCTGACATCGTACCTGCCGACTAATCCGCCTCTGCTGGTTGTCTTGGGTCGTCCCGGCGGGATGACTTGTTGCTACCGACAGTGTCATTGCCCCCGGGAGCACCTGATAGTTTGTTGTAACGAGGCGTCTTCTTATCGCCTTAGTAACTGTTTTCATGGCTTCGGTCAAGGAAGTGAACTCTTACCCTTTGCAAAATCTAACCCACTCCACGAGAGAGGGAGGGGCGAGACCCAAAGAGTGAGAAAGAGGGAGAAGAAGACTGAGACTCTAAGGTCCCCTGCTTGCGCTTGTCTCCGTGTCTGGTGGCTGAGACCCGAGACCTCGTGGTCTCTTGCCTGATGCGTGAGACCTCATGGTCTCATTCGTGCTGCCTGAGACCTCATGGTCTCATGCCTTGTTGATGACTTCGCGTCTGTGCACCTTTTTCTTGGACCTTTGATCGAGTGGAGAGTTTAAGGTAGACAAGTTGGTCTTGCCTTGATCATTGTAATGCACCAAAGATTAAGTATGAGATGGAAAGGCGCGGCGAGCAGACTCTTCTTTCATTCAACGCAGGTTAGGCGAGGCGAGCTGAGTGAGGCGCGCAGAGCAGAGTAAAAAGGCGCACAGAGCAGACTGAGACGAGCAGGGCAGAGCAGAGCAGATTGAGGCGAGGCATCTTTCTCTCTCTTCGACGCATTTCATCACTTTGAGGCTAGGAGGACCTTCTGAACCTTCCAGCTCGACGCATTTTTCCAATTTGAGGCGTGGAGCACCTTTGGACTTTGGCAGCTCGACGCATTTGGGCAGCACAAGGCGAGGCGAGTCTTGCCTCATTTGACGCGACGCAAGAGAGCAAGACAAGGCGAGGCGAGCTTCCTTTGACTCCAACGCGTTTTCATGTCCTGAGGTGAGAGGATTCCTCTTTCACTTGACTCTTCTTAGGCAAGATTGAGGCATTATTCTTTCTCTTTAATGCATCCAAGCAGATTGAGGCACTAAGACTCTTCTCTCTCTTCGATGCAGGTGTGTGGATTGAAGCGCCCAGGTCCTTCTCTCTCCTTGACGCAGGCGTGCAGGAGCGCTGCGCCTGGGTTCTTCTCTTTCTTCGACGCAGGTGAGAAAGGAGAGTTGCGCCTGGTTTCTCTCTCTCTCTCTTAGACGCATATTGGCAAGGAGAGGTGAGGCGCACCCCTGCTCGACGCACACAGCCAAAGCAAGGCGAGGCGAGACGTGCTTCATCAGCTTGACGTATTTTGGACTTCTGAGGCGTGAAGATCTCTTGCAAGTTCGCTTCAGACTCTTTTCTCCAGATTCGACGCATTTTGGCCTTCTGAGGCGTGAAGACCCTTTAGTCACGCATCTCAGCCACCTCGTGCGTCCGTCTGCTTTTTCGAAATTTCAGAGCCTCAGATCTTCGCCTCGCAGAAATCAATTTTAACTTTATACTTCTAAGCTGATGTATTGAAGAATTTACTTCTTTGTTTGGGTCTTGTGAGTAGAGTTGTTTTTATGTGCGCTTGCCATGCCTTCCTCGTAGCTCTCAAGGACGACCTCAGGAGAGGGGGTTTAATCAACGAGTTATCTTTACGTTTTATAACACTTGTCTTGACCGCCTTCCCCCTGTCCTGCAGGTTGTGAATGATGTCGAGGATGAAGAAGACAGCTCGAGTTCATGGGCCATATCGAGATCCCATTCGTGCTTTGAGGGAGGCTGACTATGAGATTGGTGGTCCGTCGGAGAGACCTAGTGAGTCTGAGTCTGTGACGTCTGAGGCGCCTCGCTTTGTTCTTCTTTTGAGACTTTAGACTTGAGACATGAGAATTTGCAACGTCTTTCAGCAATCTTCATGCCTTCGTCGGCGTCTTGTTGCGAGGGACCCGAGACACAAGACTGTTGCCGCATCGCGCGAGACCAACAAATCTCGTTCCCCCCAGCGTCTATCTTCTGTATCCGTTCAGCATGATTGTGGGTAGGAGACAAGTGGATTTCATCCTGGAACGTATCTCGCAATTTCGACCATCAATACATCGGAATTGGGTTTCGAGCTCAACATAAGAATTGTTGCTATGCTTCTTAGCTTTCCAACGCATGCTCGCACGACTTAATCAGATAACCACAGACGAAGTTATGGTCTGCAAAATAGACAGCATCTCGCCCAGGCATGACATAGTGGGATCTCGCCCTTGTTCCTCTCAGCGCCCGTCAACGCGCCTGGTGTCTGTGACCTCATGGTCTCACGCCTGCTTGATTTTCGCAACGATCATAGCATCGATCTCATGCCGCGCCCCTTTCTACCGTCAGGCTTAGGCGTCATGCCCCTTGCTATTGCCTCGGGGCTTGATTTGCCTCGGGGAAGCTCGTGATTCCGCAAATCCTCTCCTTGGATTGTTGTGAGAATTAATAGAGTTTCAACTGTTTTTATGCTCTTAATGGGAGTGTTGAGCCGGAGCCTCGTAACTCCGTCGCAGGCTCTCAAGTCTTGACTTAGTGAATATATTGTGTGCAGGAAATTTGTCTGACCCTGGAAGGTGAGTTGCGGGGAGTCCAACTCGTGTTGCTCCAAAGTCTTGAGTCAGCTGCGGACTGGCTGTGTCGGGGTTAGGTTCATCATCTGCTTTAGGCATCTTGGTGCGCTTCTTCAGCTTCCTGGCTAGGATGTCATCGCTTCCATCTTCCTCACTGTCTAGGCCGTACTGAGTACCTAGGTCGGCCATGTTCACCTCAGTTTCCTTGCCTATCTTGTGTGGTTCTTTAACTCCCTCAGCCTCTTGTAAATTCTTCATGCTCGGGTAGTAGCATTTGCGGGATGCTCCAAAGTCAGCTTGCCGGGTTACAATCATGTTGTCCAATGAGTAAAACTTCATCTTCAGATGTACAGTTGAGGTTACTGCTCCCAGCCTGCCTAGTGTCGGCCTCCCAATTATGCACTGGTATATTGATTTGCATGGGAGGACTAGGAAGGGGGTCTTTACAGTTCGACGCAACATTTGTTCACTATCTGGGTCTCCATAAGTGACCATCAGTTTGACATGGCCAAGTGGCCGGACTGTTGATCAAGTGAAACCAGTCAGTGGGGTTCCTTGGTAAGGAGTGATGTCATCAGTAGAGATGTGCAACACTTTCAGCAAGTCCTCCAACATGATGTCCACGGAGCTACCCTGATCGACCAGGATCCTTCGCACTTCGACATTGGCCATGACAGCGGAGATCAGTAGTGGAACGTATTTGTTGGGTTTTCCATCCAGCCGATCTTGGTCTTCAAAGGTTAGGGGCAGCCTAGATGATCCCTCTATGGGCTTCGAAGTTGAAAGGCGTGACGCAGACGTGAAGAGGCGCAACGCAACGCAGGTGTGAAGAGGCGCGACGCGGGTTGGAAGAGGCGCGACGCGGGTTGGAAGAGGCGCGATGAGATGCATGCTTGAAGAAGCGCGACGCGATGCTGGCGTGAAGGGGTGCGACGCGACGCATGCTTGAAGAGGCGTTGCGCGACGCAGGGGTGAAGGGACACGGCAATGCTTCGAACCTGGGGTCTGCCTCGGGGTGCCATCGGAATGCAAGAGAGAACTCTCAAGAGATTGAAATGACGTGAAAGCAAGACAGCTCCCACTGCGGGTGGGGCACCTGCAACGCCACTCCGACGCCCAAGTCAGTATAGGGAATAAGAGAGTAGTATGATCTAGGAATGAGAATGTACCTATTTATGGCAATGTGAGCCAGTATTTATAGAGATTCGTGCAGGATTTGAGTCGTTGGATCGATCGGATGAATCTGAGTCATCCAAGCGTGAGAGCCACAAGTGGGCTGATTTATTGCGGATATGAATTAAAATGATTGGGCCTATCCATGTCTAATTGTTGAATAGGCCTCTTGGTCCAGTCCAGAATAGTTTCTCTCTCTGCCAATTAAAATGATAACAGAAAAATCCTAACTAATTGCCAACATGGCCACTACCCCTCGCACCCTTCTTTTTCTTTCTTTCATAAACCCTCCAAACCTCGGGCTTATCAGAATTAAAGCCCATTAAATTATCCTCCTCTATTGGACTGGGCCTATCATTACCCATCCCTTCAAAAGAAGCCTTTATCCTCAAGGCTAAAATCTGGAAATGGACTCTTGAGCAAAAATTTAGATTCCCGTGTAGCATTAGTAAATTATCCTCCTCTGTTGAATATCACCAGTCCGCTTAAGGTTTTTGTATGGATTTGATAAAATTTCAAGATTGGCATAGTGGATTTCAATGTTTTGCTTGAGGACAAGCAAAGATTCAAGCATGGATGAGTTTGATAAGTCTATTTTAAGTGTTATTTTAGTTTTTAGTAGTTTGTTTAGTATTTTAGTTCTATTTTAGAGCTATTTTACTGCCAAATGTTTTGTTTTCATTTTGAGGTTAAATAATGAGCAAAAAAGAAGAATTTGAGCTTCAAGAGTATAATGGTAAATGTCATACCCTAATTTTGTCCGGCTAATTGAAAAAATCCAAAAAAAGTTTTTTATTCTCGTCGTTGTAATCGCGCGCGTGTCTTTAACGCTCAACGTGTGACGTTTATTTTGATACTCATTTTTTTTGTCGATATTGCTTTATTATCATAAAATATAAAAATAAATAAAATGTAATACAAAAATCAGCTGAATAGCCAAAGTTTTTATTATTACATAACCAAGTCGTTTTACACATATAGACAAAAATAAAAAAGGATAATAGTACAAAAAAATTAAAATCAATTCAAAAGAGAGAAGGGAGGCGAAGCAGTAGCTGGCTGCCCTAGCCAATGCTGTCTTTTGAGGCCAACTGCAGTCCTTTTGATTCTTCCCCTTGATGCTGTCCTTTCTCCATTGCCAGCTGCTGTCCTTTTGCTGACTCAATGGCTTGTCCTTTTTGACTCCTCAACACCTACACTACACTAGTGTGCCTATAAATGCTGTGAACAGTAATACACAAGGGAGGAGGCACTGATCACGAAAGAAAAAATACAGTAATAGGGAGAGGAAGAAAACAGAGAGAGCGGAGCAAACAAATTCCATTAGAGAAAGTTTTAAAAGCCAGAGTTGAAAACCCAGCAAGACTAAGGTTTCAAAATGTGAGGGAGAGAGCTGAGAAATAGAAAAAGAAAGGCAGAAAACAGAAAGAGAGAATAGGATTCTTACCTCACCTCTACTTACAACCACCGTGACCACCACGGTCATCACCGGAGCACCTGCCGTGGCCATCTCCCACCGCCACCAAAAACAACACCAACCATCTCTTTTCGGCCACAACCTCTCCCTCACGACCACCATCAAAAACAACCCTAAAAGCTCCACCCCATCAAACGGTGCACCTAAAAACCACCACCGTAAGCCACCGCGAGAACCACCGTGCATCAACACGAAAACGACCCCTCTCTCGCACCCTTTCCCTTTGTTCTCTCTCTCTCATCTCGCGAACCATAACCACCATAGCCGGCGCTTCTCCCCGCCATGAGGCGCTAGCCTTCGACGCCTCCAGGCGTCTTCTCTGGCGAAACCACCATCACACCACCTTCGCCTTTCCCTTTTCTCTTCCTCTCTCCATCGTTCGCCGTTCTTCTTCGCGGCTCCCTCTCATTTTCTCTCTCACTGTCGCCGGCACCTTACCACAGGCCCTCCCTCCGGCGACGTAATCCCACCTTTCCTCTCTCCACCGTAACCCCCGTCTCCCACTCTCCCTCTTTCTCTTCCCTTTTTCCTCTCTTTCTCTCTCATCGGAATCTTCTCTCTCCATCTCCGAAAATCTCTCACTCTCTCTCTCCAGGACAATGGAAACAGGCGCTAGAGGATGAGTTTAGAAAACTAGGGTTTCTTTTTATGCCAACTGTTGCCTTATATACTTTTATTTATTTATTTTTATTTTTAGGACTAAAAGCATCAGAGTTATATCAACGCCCCTTTAGTTAATAATACCCATCCTCCTGCATCAGCCCAATACCTCCAAAAACAAAACTGGGCCACCTACTGAGCACACCCGGTTTTGATACACATGTAAACTGGCTACTGCTTTTCGCACACTTTTTTTTAATACAAGCCTGTGCTTTAGGCACCCCCTTTTTTCAAAAGCGCACCCCTATTATTTTTATTACACTCACCCTCCCTTTGTTTCCTTTTAACCTATCGAACCCCCATCCCTTATTTTACTTCCTATTTCTCATTCATCTTGTTATTTTATGTTTTTCTTATTTCTTTTCTAATAAAGCACAAATGCTATTCATCATTTTATTTATTTATTTTCTAATAAACATTAATTACTTTACACCATATTATTATATTTCTAACTCACTTGGGTCCAGGTTTTGCCCCACTCTTTTTACTTTCATTAAACAATGAGTCGAACTCATCCTCACACATTTTTACAAACTAATGAGTCCAACTCGCTTTCACACAATCTTAACCCATTTTTAAAATCACGTTTCCAAGCAAACATTTTTAAATAATCAACCACTCAATCACCAAATCGGTTATTTACAATGGTCACCCCTGAGTTTAACTCGTTTGATCATTGTGAACAACTTTAATTCTCAAATAGGCTATTAGTGGTGACCATTCTGGGTTTACTTGTCTGGTCCTTGTGGATGTCCTCCATTTTCAAAAATATTCAAACAATAAAAATCACCAACACACAAATATTTTCTACCCAAGACTTAACTACGTGTGGTTTGATTCTCTACCAGGAGATAACGTAGGAGCAGAGAGCGGCCGACCTCTGTCAATTGCATTAATAAAAAACTTTTTTTTTAATTCATTTCTCTCCTATTTCTCAAAAAGTACCAAAAATAACTAACCATTTATCGAGTTTTTTTTATTATTATTATAAGGGTGAAATCATTATTTTTGAATTAATAAATGTTTACACATTTAGTTAAAAGGTAACATTCCTTAGGAGGAATGTCGTAGGGTGCTAATATCTTCCCTATGTAACACCCTTTTTCACCCATCGTTTATTCAAAATTTATCAGAGTTTTTCGCGCCAAAAGAGTGTCGCATTTTTCAACGTAAAACAAAACCTCGTAGTTTTCTCAAAAGCATGCAGCGGAATTATTCGACATCGTTAAAAACATCAACAACTGACAAAGTGCAAGTGCACCAATTACTAAAATATTCAACATCAACCGAAATATAATTAAAAACAGTAATTGACCCTTCCCCAAGTGCTACCTATCAGAGCAGACGACACCAGGCAAAAGGAAGACTACAATCTTCACTCAGGCTCACCTATAAAGTAACAACCACAAAAAGGGGTGAGATTCCATACAATTTAAGAAGTGTATGAAAGACCACATACAAAGCTCAAGACATCAATTAATCACAGCAAGCAACATCACTCTTAACAGTTAATAACAGCTAGTATACATTAACACGTCACTTTCACAACAACACATCACTTTAACAACACATCACCATGGCCAAACAACTTCGTTCAATCAGTCGTGCAATATGAATGCGATATGGGACTCAAGCAATGCACATGCATGTGGTACCAACCTACGTCACTGGCCAAAGGCCTAATTTTCGTCACTGGCACAAGGGCCTAAAATATCGTCGCTGGCCAAAGACCTAATTTTCTCGTCGCTGGCACAAGGCCTAATGTTCATGATATGCATGCGACTCAATGATGTATGCACAACAGTCAAACAATCACACATCAACGTCACTGGCCATAGGCCTAATTCACATCACTGGCCGAAGGGCCTAAAACAATAGACAACGCTGTAGTCCAACAATCACACATCAACGTCACTGGCCATAGGCCTAAATCACATCACTTTTCCAAAACATTTAGAATCGTTTCAATCGGACCTCCGAGTCAAAAGTTATTTCGAAAACAATTTAGGAAAAACTAAGACATCCTGAAAGTGGCGCCCAGGGGAGGGGATCCAACCAAATTTTCGCAAAAGTGAACAATTCGCACAGGAGCAAGAATGGAATGACTCAATATGATTAGGCAAGGCATCCAGCAAAGGCACGGGGTAGGGATCCGAAGACAGCAACACAACACAGAAATGGCAACACAGCACAAGTGCTGAATTCCTACAGCAGTGCACCTACTCCGGCAAATTAATTAAAATAGCAAACGACATCGGATTTCAACAAAAGACCACTCATTGGAAAGCCCTCTGAGTATAGTTTCTGCCTATGATTTTTATTTTTCAAAATAAGTATCCAATTGGTACAGTTTTTCAAAACACTACACTGTGGTACCAAAATCGGACAGAACTCTCTACCCAGCTTGCAACAAAATTTTCTTTCTCATTTCTTAATGAAATTTCGTGAAACCAGTGCCTATTTCGTAGAGAATTAAGTCTACTTTCCAATGAAACAAGAATCGTTCAAAACGGAGTTCAATTGATAACACAAAGCCTACAAAAACCGAACCTACTCACAGTTTGATTCCAGAAATTTGACCTAACTTCGGTGACTCATAACTTGAGCTACACAACTCCAAATTGAGCGAAACCAGTACCAAAACGACCGGCTTTAAGTCTATTTTCAAAAACAATCAGTCACATAATTTTTGGATCAACCGAACAGTACCATTTTTAGGAGGACCGAGACAGTGTCCAGAAATGCACAAAGACCATAAACAAGTAGAACTCATCATGATCAATTCCCAAACAACAATTTCAACACCACATACTTAGGCATTTGCTCAAACACTTGACATGCAAAATCATAAATTCTCAACAACAAATCATCATATGGCAACAATTATTATTATGAGCATAACAACATGTCATTTAGGCATAGGAATGTGAGGAAATCAAGCATACATCAAATTACTCAACAAGGCACACAATCATAGGGCATGCGATTTTTTTCAAGACAACAATATGGTGATCAAGACACCCTAAAACCCCACATGTAGATCCCTCATAAACCCTTATATTGAATTAAATCCCACCCTTACCTTAGATTGGAGAAAACGAAACCTTAGATTAGGAGATGTGTGAAACCCTAGCTTTCCTTCTCTCTCTCTCATTGGTTGTAGATCACGCCTCTCTCTCTCTCTTCTAGCTTGTGGATCACGCCTTCCCTCTCCTCTTCTCACTTCTCTAATCCTTATTTTTCTTTTTCCTTCTAATGACAACAAAACCCTAACCTAACCCTTTTATAAACTCACTTAACCTCATGGGCTTTTTCTTATCTTATGTGACCTAATCATGGGCCTCCACTTAACACTTCTAATTTACTAATACTAACACTAATAATTAGGTCCACATATACTAATAAATAATTATTTCTATTATTTCTACCACATAAATCCTAAAAAAATTAATTAAATAAATTAATCAATTTTTTTTAGGCTGTTACACCCTACGCATAAACGACTCCCGAGCCTAAACTTGGTCCGCAAAACCCCCTTATCCACTCAATAGGGATTTTCCAATGTTTGCCCTCAAACTAAACTTTGGTGGCCGCTTCATTTCAAAAACTTCGAAGAATCCCTCATTCAGATTTTTCGGTCGCTACAGTAAAGTCCCAAGACCAAAGAATGCAAAAAGAAACAAAAAGCATAAAAAAAAGCAATTTTTGGGTGATCAAGCAGAAAGTAACTCTGGACAGTGTTAAATCATTACAAATAGTGTTGGGAGTCAAAGGAAAAGTAGTTGAAGAAACGCGGGATTTCATTACGGGCCGTAATGATTCATTGTGGGACTAATCCAATGATGGCCCCTAAACAATCCCAAGTTTAAACTCTATTTTATTAAAGTATATATTCTAATTTAATTCCATTATTCCTAAAGCTTTATTTCAAATATCAAACGAAGTACCGAAATGTGAAGTTTGATATTGGAACTATGAGATTAAACAAGGGAAACAAAACATGAAAATAGTTTTGGGAATCTTGGGATAGAAAAGGCTTGTACTTAAGGGGTCTTGGCAATAACTAACCATGAAAATAGGTTTGATTATTGGTTCAAGACACACTCTTGTATTCCGAAAGGAAACTTGAGTTACCATTGAATGCATCGTCCTTAGAAAAATACAGCTTATATAAAATAGGGAATGGATAAGGGGTTGTGAATTTATTATATCATTGTGATTAGGGATGTCAATGGGGTGGGGCGGGTACGAGTAGTAGTTACCCACCCGCCCCGTTTAATATAAATGCTACCCGTACCCACCCCCATACCCGCGCGGGTACCCGTACGCATTTCATTATACATACATGTAATATTAATTGAAATAAATTTTTTTGAAATAAAATTTGAAATACCAAACACAATTAACATTTTGAACATCATTTTTTCTATTCATTCATATAAAAAATTTAGGCATTTCATTATACATTTATTTTATCATTTATTTGTTAGCTTATAATGAAAAATGATAAATAACACTAAAATTAATAATAATAGGAAATTTTCCAAATAAGTATTTTTATTACGGGTACGGGTACCCGCGGGCACGAGTACCTCAATATCCAGCCCCGCACTGTTAATTAACGGGTAGTCCAATTATCCGTTTGCTCAACCCGCAGGTACCCATTAAGCTAACCGCCCCGTTGCAAATAATAGCTGCGGGTACCTACGGGTGTGGTTTTTTTTGCCATCCCTAATTGTGATGAAACCACAATCCTAAGACGCTTTTTAATTTCTGAATTTAAACCCAAATAACAATTCCTCCTACTCAATCACTCTTTTTTAGCTAATCACAACCGAAATTGAAATTGGTAATCATATAAGTCTCTGTGGATCGATATTCTTTTATTGCGCAATAGAACCGTTGCGCCTTTTCAGATCTCTTGACAAAGGCTATAAGTGCATAGTTGTCATTTTTTAAGGACTATAAAAAACAAATTTATATATATATATATATATATATATATATTAAAATCAAAATTTGTCAATATTATAAGAATTACAAATATATTTTGTAGAGACTAAAAAATAAGAATGAATTATAGTTGGAAGTGCAAGTAGGAAAACTGATTACGTACTGATCTTAGCAAGTAAAATAGCCAGCCATGCACGTGAAGAGAAAATTAAGACGTAAAAAATGGGCATCAATTTTGCAGGTTATATATATAACGCGGTAAACACATGTAATTAATGAAGCGTTGAATGGATTTACTAAGTGTCACAATTGATTGAACGTCATTAACTAAATTACAACTTATTGGTGTTCAGATACACTTTTGGTCCTTAGAATCAGTCTTTTCCTTATTGTAAGCTCAAAGAGCAATTCGATAATGTTAGATCTACATTATTCAATTGGTCTTTCAAAATTTCAATTAAATTCACTAACTCAAAGCTCTATTATTGATATCTACGAAACACTAAATTTTCAATTAAAGCTTCTAGTTAAGGAAGTACTATAGTCTAATTTCCTTTTGTTTTGTTTTTTTTGATTTTGGGATTTTGTGAACCAGCTTCATTCTTTCCAGATTTACGAATAGGTTTCTTACTTTTCCTGATAAACCTTTGTGTTAATGTCTTAAGCGAAACTTTAACATCCAAAGGAAGAAGAACCTCTTCCAATTCCTTCCAATCGAGATCTTTTTCATCACCATCTTCATAGAGAACCGTATACCGTCCAGATTCTTTGTCATACTCCGTTACTTTACCTAAGTAATTTTTTCCGATAAACAATTTTCGAATTTCCCTCCCAACAAACCATTCACCCAAACTCGAATTCAGATTTGTTTCAACGGAGCTTGAAGCCTTTAGGAGAGGGGAAGCACCGCCGCCGCCATCGCAATCAGCGGGTATCTCCGGCACTCCATTAATCACAATAGCAGTTTCTCCAGGCAACTCATAAACCTTTGCTGCAGAAGAATTCAATTCTTGCTGATTTTCAGTGTTTTCCATTTCACAAAAAACTTCTGCAAAATAACCTACATTTGAAAAACCAAACAATCAATTAATATGAAATTACAATCTTAGGTCTACAAAATCAGTGTTTGATAAAAATTAATCAAAGAAATGAACAGATCGAGTGCAACTAATAAGAACAAACTAACTTAAAGAAGCTGAAACATATGCAAATTCACCAATTCATCATCTTGATTATATAATTAAAGAATCGTATGATATCAGAAAAGCACAAAAAATTGCAATTAGAGTGAGCTATTAAGCAATGGAGAGTGCAGAAAACGGCAAGAAAGACAGTAACTAACGAACCTGGTGAAGGAATTGCGGTGTGAAGTTAAGCCTATCGAAATGTACGATTTTCAAAACGCAGTTGTTTCAATCACTGGTGAGTGAAATGAAACGGAAGCTGCAACTTTGAAAACCCTAACGCGGTGGTGGAAGGAGACGTTGAGCCAAACCACTTCGCCGGTTAAAGCTAAGCACATCGTTTTATTTGTGTGGTATTTTTCTTTTATAGAATGAATTTATAATTTTTTTAATACTAAATCATTTTTAATTTTGACAAACATTTATTACAAAATCATTTAATAATAGAGTTTCTTTTTCAAATATTTGCCTTCCTATTTAGCTTGGGATGAATCGGTGCATTTTTAGGGTACGTATTCGTTTCAAGATATATACTTTATTTTCATTTTCTTAATAATTATAAAAATATTATACTATTAAGATTTGAACGCAAATAAAAATATATACAAAAAAGCTTTTAGACATTAATGTGTTCAAATAAGGAGGTCCTTAAAAAGTATATACTTTACTTTTAATTTATTTTCTGACCAAGACTTTTAATTTCTTTTAATAAATAATAAAATAAGTAGAATATAAAAAAAATACTCTAAAAGTTCTGAATTAAAATTAATAATCAAAATTATTGAAAATGAAAATATGGAGCGATATTTTTATAACTATGAGTGAAAATAAAAATCCAAACTAAAAATATTTTCTTGCACGGTGTTTCATATGTGTGGTCTTTTTGCATGAATTTGTAATTCATTTACTACAAAATCGTTTAATCCTAGGCTTTACTTTTCAATTTTTCTACCATTTTTATCGGTGGGAATAGAATTTGATACATTGGGATTTAACACTCACACATCTCGTGCATTTTCAATCATTTTTTTTTATAATTCGCGTATCTTCTATGCGCAATTACAAAGACTAATCCCTCGAGCTGAATTGGGACCACAATGAGCGGCAAAGCTATCCTCAAGAGATTTAACGTGGCTGCATGTCAAAGGCTAAATTAAAGAGACCTACCATCTCATCCAAATCCCTGATGATCAATTTTTTACCTTCTTATTATTCAACAGTTAGTGAATCTATGCATTTTTAGGGTTTGTTTCATTTCGTTTAAAAATATATACCTTTTTTAATTTCTCTTAATTATCATAAAAGAAATTTTAATTCTATTTATTCTAAAGATTTGAAATTAATGAAAATATTAAAAAAAAACTTGATAGAATTGGTGAAGTAAAAATAATAATCAAAATATTGAAAATAAAATAGACTAATATTTTTATAATTATGAGTGACAACTATTAATCCAAATAATAATATTTTCTCAAAATAATAATAATAAGTACCCGTTTGATTTTTTTTACAAATAATATCTACTTAAGTTCTTATTTTTATTTTTAATTATAAAAAGGTTATGATACAATACATCGCACTTTTTCCAACAAAAAAAACACTTCAAATCAGCTTGGAGCGGTTGTTTTAGAAAGAAGGTACAATAACCGAGTATTTTTTATAAACAAATATTATTAGTTAATTAGTTAGAGCGAGGGAGAAATGTTATTGGACTCCATGTTTCAATTTTTTTGGTGTCCCTTTAACTCACCAAACGAACTATTATCTGGGACAGTAACATTTAAGGAGTTGGTCTAGTGAAGCATGACCATGTCTCGTATATGATGGACTATAGGTTCAAATCCTAGCTAGTTCCATTAATTACAATGAAGTAAATGTAAATTCCTTTTTTTTAATGGCAAACATATATAAATAAAAAATATGGTACAAAGGAGTACCCGAACCCATACAAAAAGTCTTGAAACATAGAAAATAATAACAAACACAAATATGAAAAAATCTATGGAGCTATCGAGAGATGCACAAAAAAACCTCCGTCCACCACTCAAAATAAAGGCAGGGGCCTACTCCACTTCTTGCCATGAACCATCTCCAGGACAAAACTTTGATCCTCTCCAATACTCTGCTATACTCGACTGGTGTACCTGCAAATATACAGTTGTTTCGCTCCTACCAAAGGACCCAAACAACTACATGCCAGATCAAGGCCAACCATTGTTTACACTTAATTGGCTCCGTAACCAAAAGAACAAAAAAGGAGAAATAACTGGGAGAGATCCCAAGGCACCACCCAAACCCGCCCCCCACTCATTTTGCAACTACACCAAATTGAGAGGGAAAAATCACAGGGAAAAAATTTGAAGCATTGAGTCCAGCAACATTTCTCCCTCGCTCTAACTAATTAACTAATAATATTTGCTTATAAAAAATACTCGATTATTGTACCTTCTTTCCAAAATAGCCGCTCTAGACTTATTTGAAGTGTGATGTTGTTTTAATGAAAAGTGGGATGTATTTTTTTTGTAGGAAAAAAGTTCGATGTATTGTATCATAAGTGTTAAATAAGTAAGCTAATTCGACACTTGCTAGTTCGACTCACAGAACTGATCTGTCGAAGTGAGGGTGTCGAAATTACACTTTCATTCAGTTGTATGTTTACTATTGTTTGCTGACTCAGCATGCTTACATGGACTGAGTATATAAGCAGCATTCACAGTGATGCAATAACAACACTGATTTTCAGTTTACTGTTAACCGATTTCAGTTACATCTTCTTCCCTCTCTCTCAGTGCGTGTTTGAGTGTGTGGTGTGTGTATGTAAAACTCCAACAAATGGTATTCAGAGCGTGATTGTTGAAGTTTTTCTAGAGTGAATCCAGTGTGAGAAGACGAGTGAAGTCTCAACGGTGAGAGCAAACTGCGATGACGACGAACGGCCATTTTCCGGCGAACTTTCCGATCCTCGACGGAAGAAACTACGACCAGTGGAGCATGAAGATGAAGGCGGTCCTTGGTTATCAGGATGTGTGGGATTTGGTGCAGAACGGACTAGCTCTGTTACCGGCGAACGCAACAGTTGCGCAACAAACAACTTACAGAGAATCGAAGAAGAAGGATTGGAAAGGTCTGTGTATCCTCCATCAGTGTGTGAGTCCTGCAATTTTTGAGAAGATTGCTAGATCTGAGACGAGCAAAGCAGCGTGGGACATTCTCACGAATTCCTACGCTGGAGATCAGAAATTGAAGAAGGTGCGACTTCAAACGCTAAGAAGACAATATGAACTGCTAGGAATGTAGGAGAGTGAATCGATTGCTGCGTATTTCACTAGAGTCCAAACTATGACAAATCAGATGTTGTATTGTGGTGAAACGTTGTCTGATGAATCAATAGTGGAGAAGATTTTGTGATCTGTGTCTTCGCGTTTCGGTCACATCACGGTGGCGATTGAGCAGGCGAAAGATCTGTCAACAATGACGATAGAAGAACTTCAAAGATCTCTTAAAGCGCATGAGCAGAGAATGAATGAGAAGAAGATGGTGAAGCCTGGAACTGAGCAAGCTTTAGCAGTACAAACAGGCAACAAAACTGGTGGAAATCAAAGAGGACGTGGTAGAGGCAGAAACAATTACAGAGGAGGAAGAGGAAGAGGTAATTCTTTTAACTCAAAGTCTGCTAAATCAAACAATAGTGATAATAGTAATAGTAATGAGCAAGGAAGTAGTAGTAGTGATAGCTATAGAGAAAGAGGAGGTAGAGGTGGTAGAGGTTTTAGAGGAAGAGGGAGAAGATTTGATAAGAGCCATATACAGTGTTATAACTGTGAGAAATATGGACATTTTGCTGATGAGTGCTACAACAATGTTGATGGCAATGATGCTAAAATGGCTGAAGAAAAGGAAGAGAAGGAGGAATCTCTGTTGATGGTGATTGAGGAGACAGAGAGCAGTGATGAAATAGTGCAAATGGTGACAACTAAGGAGGAAGGTGAGAGTAGTGAGCAATGGTTTCTAGACACAGGCTGCTCGACACACATGACAGGGAGGAGAGACTGGTTTGTTGAACTTGATTTCTCAATCATGAGTAGAGTAAGGTTTGCTGATGATAGAACCATGAAGGTGGAAGGTGTGGGGAAGGTGATGATAAGAAAGAAGGATGGTTCACTGTGCTTCATTTCTAGTGTACTGTATGTGCCAGGGATGAAGAGCAATTTGCTGAGTATTGGACAGCTATTGGAGAAGGGATATAGGATGGTGCTGGAAGACAATGCTATGAAGGTGTATGACACTGAACAGAGGCTGTTGATAAAGGCAACTCTCTCCAAGAACAGGACATTTAAGATCGAATTGGGTGTGTTGATGCAACGGTGCTTAGCCACAATAGTGGACAAGGAAGAGTGGTTGTGGCATTTCAGATATGGACACTTGAATTTTGGTGATCTGAACAGGATGTAGAGCAAGACAATTGTGAAAGGTCTGCCTCATATCCATGTTCCAAAGGATGTATGTGCAGAGTGTGTGGAGAGCAAAATGCCTAGAGGTTCCTTCAATCCAGGTGTGCCAAGTAGATAAAAGAGAAAGCTGCAGGTTATTTTTTCAGATGTGTGTGGTCCAATACAGCATGAAACTTCTGCAGGTAACAAGTATTTTGTTACATTCATTGATGAATTCACTAGGAAGCTTTGGATTTATTTGATTAGGAGGAAGAATGATGTGTTAGGAGTATTCAAAAAATTCAAAGTCCTAGTTGAAAAATAGTGTGGACAGAACATAGAAGTGCTAAGAACTGATGGGGGTGGGGAGTATGTAAATACTGAGTTTAATGAATTCTGTGAAGCTGAAGGAATAACACATGAGAACACACCTCCATACACTCCTCAACATAATGGAGTGGCTGAGAGGCAAAACAGGACATTGCTTAATATGGTGAGAAGCATGTTAAAAAGTAAGAATATGCCTAAGAGATGGTGGGGAGAGGCTGCTAATACTGCTGCATATATCACAAATAGAAGTCCAATAAAGAGAATGGAGAATATCACCCCTGATGAGGCTTGGACAGGTGCCAAGCCAAATGTATCACACTTCAGAATATTTGGGTCTGTTTGCTACAGACACGTGCCTGACCAACAGAGAACAAAGTTAGATGATAAAGGAGAAGTGATGGTTATGGTAGGCTATCATTCGACTGGAGGTTACAAGTTAGTGAATCCTGTGAATAATAAAATTGTGATAAGTAGAGATGTGGTGTTTGATGAGGGGAAGTCATGGAAGTGGAGTGACAAGGGATAGAGTTCCACTGCTGTCGAACAGAATCTGTTTGAGGTGCCTGCTGGTGAAACAGAGTTAGAACTGGAAGGTGAAATTGAGCCTGTTGAAGAGAATGATGGTGAAGAAGGTAGTCCAGAGATACTAAGAAGATCATTGAGACAAAGGCAGGTTCCTGCAAGGCTAAGTGATTGTGAGGCAATGACTGATAGTGCAGTCAATGATGAAGGTGATATAGTGCACTTTGCACTTCTTGCTGAGACAGAACCAGTAACTTGTCAGGAAGCAATGAAAAATTCTAAGTGGCTGGAAGCTATGGAAGAGGAGATCAGAACTATAGAGAAGAACATGACTTGGGAATTGGTCGAATTGCCCAAAGAAAAGAAAGCAATAGGTGTGAAATGGATATACAAAGTGAAAGTAAATCCTAAAGGTGAAGTGGTGAAGCACAAAACAAGATTGGTGGCCAGAGGTTTCCTACAAAGATATGGTGTTGACTATGAAGAGGTCTTTGCACCCGTTGCAAGACTTGAAACTGTGAGAGTTGTGGTAGCTCATGCAAGTATGCAAGGGTGGAAGATACATCAACTTGATGCAAAATCTGCCTTCTTAAATGGAGAATTGGAAGAGGAGGTTTATGTCGAACAACCAGCAGGTTTTGTGAAACAAGGAAGTGAGAACAAAGTCTTGAAATTGAGAAAGGCATTGTATGGCCTAAAACAAGCTCCACGAGCTTGGAACAAGAAGATAGATAAGAGCTTGATCAACATGGGGTATGTGAGATGTATTTCTGAGGATGGGGTGTATGTGAAGTCAGATGGTGGAGATGTGATAATCCTATGCCTCTATGTTAATGATTTATTGATTACTGGAAACAATGAAGCAAAGGTTGCTGAGTTCAAGAAGAGAATGATGAATACTTTTAAAATGACAGACCTAGGAGAGATCTCTTATTTCCTAGGAATTGAATTTCAAAGTACTGATGATGATATGCTGCTGTCACAGAAGAAGTATGCTTCTGATATACTGCACGGGTTCAATATGCTACACTGCAATGGTGTCGAAACACCAGCAGAGGCAGGGCTATGGCTCGACAAAGATGCTGATGAACAAGAGGTGGATGCTACAGAGTTCAGACAGGTGGTTGGGGCACTGAGATATCTCTGCAACACCAAACCTGACCTCAGTTTAAGTGTATGTCTGATTAGCAGAGTTATGGGCAGGCCTAGAACATCACACCTAGCTGCTGCAAAACGAATCCTAAGATATGTCAAAGGCACTATGGCATATGGAATTTTGTTGCCCATTAAATGCAGAGATAATGAGAAGTGTCTCTTTGGCTTCACTGATGCAGATTGGGGAGGTGACAAATCTGATCGAAAGAGCACTGCTGGCTGTGTGTTTCTGCTTGGCACAGGTCCCATCTCATGGAGTTCAAAGAAGGAATCAGTTGTGGCATTGTCCTCATGCGAAGCTGAGTATATTGCAGCTTCAATGGGAGCTTGTCAAGCAATCTGGCTAGACAATTTGATGCAAGAACTGATGACCAGGAAGGAAGGTGCTGTGGAGCTATATGTGGATAACAAATCTGCAATTAGCTTGGCCAAACATCCAGTGGCACATGGAAGGTCGAAGCATATAGAGACACGATATCATTTCTTAAGAGATCAAGTCACAAAAGGAAGGTTGAAGCTGAGCTACTGCAGATCAGATATGCAGGCAACAGATTTGTTCACCAAGGCAGTGAAGGCAGAGACATTCAAAAGGCTAATGAGCATTCTGAATGGGGTTGATTGTAATAAGTTTACTTAGATAGATTTTGCTGTATTTTGTTGTTGTTTGTTTGTAATAGAAACTAGCTTAATGGGGTGTGTTAAATAAGTAAGCTATTTCGACACCTGCTAGTTCGACTCACAGAACTGATCTGTCGAAGTGAGGGAGTCGAAATTACACTTTCATTCAGTTGTATATTGTAATACCCTAATTTTGTCCTATCCAAAAAAAGAGAAATTTTATTTATTTCAATAAAAATAATTATTTTTTTTTTCTTTCATGCCATGTTTTACTTTATTTTAGTTTGCTACAAGTTTTAATTTTTGAAAAAAATAATAATTAGAAGTGAGGAAATAAAAATAAGCCAAGAAGGAAGTGGGGGGGGTCTATTAATAATAAGGTGCTGTCATGGAAGCCCAACCCAGCAAAATAGCTAGCCCAATTCGCCTAGCCCACTCCTCCACCAAGCCCAATCCAACTCCTCCACCAAACCCAATCCAACTCCTCCACCAAACCCAACCCATATCCTAACCCTAACCCATATCCAACCCATAACCCAACACCCAACTCCATCCAACCCACTCCAACTAAACCCTAATTCGCATGCCCCCCTTTACCCTAAAAGCCATCCACATTCACTCTCCCCCTTAACCCAAAAATCCATCCACATTCATCCCCAAAACCCTCAAAAATTCGGCCACCCCCCTATTATCCCATAGTCAAATCCCACCTTTCTCCCTTCCACACTCCACCTTTCCTCTTTTCCCTCAATCCCACTTCCCCATTATCCCACTTCCCCACATTTCCCTTCCCCAAACACTCCCTTTCTCTCTCTCTCTTTTCCACTCCCCCACGCCTCCTCCCTCTCTCCTTACCCCTTCCCCCATTCGACCCCACTCTCTCTCTCACACACTCAACCATCCTTTCTCTCTTTCCTCTCTCACACTCAACCCTTCCCTCCTCTCTCTCTCCATACCTACGGCCTCCCCCATTTTTTTTCACATCCTTCTTCTCCAATCCCTCTCCTACACACCCACACTCACACACTCATTTCCCTCACATGGCTCCACTCCTTCCACACCCCCATTCTTCTCTCTCTCACACACAAGCCATCATTTCCCTTCTCTGTCAACCCCATACCTTCGCATATCTCACTCTCCCCTCCTCTCACAAGTTTTTTTTCTGTCACCAACTACTCTCCACAAAACCTTAGGTCATCATATCCTTCTCAGTCATCACGAAATGTCAAGCTACAGTGACAAGCTACTGTACAAAGCAGTACAAAAACGAAGAAGGCATTTCATCTTTTAGTATAAATAGGGTTCTTGCCATGGACTAAAGGGAGGAGATTTTCGAAGAAGGAGAAAGAAGATTTTCGAAAAAAGAAGAGTTTTTTTAGAGAGAAAGAAAAGAGAGGTTAGGTTTTCCTTTTTTTTTAAAAAAAAAAAAAAAAACAGTTGAGGCTTGTTCACTGTTCTTTTTTTCTCCTTCCACAAACAATTTTTATTTTTTAGTTTACATTCTGTTATTGTTGAGGAGATCCAAGGAAAGTTTTTCAACATTTCGGGTTTTTAAGGTATTGTAATTTCGAATTTGTTGCTCTTTTTTTTAGTCTTGTAGTTGTTGTAATTATTGTTATTGTATATATTGTTGCTGCTTCTTCATTGTTGTAATATATTTTTTTTTTCCTCTTACTGTTTTTATTTTTGGTTGCTGTCATATTTTTTTATTCTTGTTGTTTTTATTTTTTTTTTCGTTTTTGCTGTTTTTTCGAATTTTAGGCATTAGATTGGTTATTTTCAAAAAAATCATTTACAATAAGATATTCTGTTTTATAAAAATAAAGTTTCTTTTAAAATAATAACATTAAAAAATGTTGTTTTTCTAATAAATATTCTAATTTTCGGACTAAAAAAAAAGAAAGTAAAAAAAAATGTTGTGCCCTTTTTTAAATAAATTATACTATTTTCGGACTAAAAAAAAGAAAGTAAAAAAAATGTTGTGCCTTTCTTTTAAATAAATTATACTATTTTCGGATTAAAAAAAAATGATAAAAAAAATGTGTTCCTTTTCTATTTTCGGATTTAAATAAAGCCTTTTTTCAAATACTAAAAATATTTTAAAAAAAAAAAAATACTTACTAGTGTCACTACTCTTTTCAAAAAATAATATAATAACAAAATCTTTTTTTAAAAAAAAAAAAAAAGTAAAAAGGCCCCCCTTTTTATTAAATAATAACTATGACAAAAAAAAAAAAAAACAACAAAAGAATTTTTCTCCATAATCCGCTTTCAAAATACCACTTTTTAGGCTAGGTTTGTTTTTTAAGAGAAAAAAAGCGCTTCAAGAATCACGCGTTCTAGGGTAGAATAGTAAAAAAGGGTAATAAACCAATCAATCGTTTTTAGCGTCAAAACGCTATTTGCACCCGCGGCAACTTTTTTAAAAAAAAAAGCACCAAAATGCTATTTGCACCCCGCGTTCTCTTAAAACAGCAAACCCATCCTTTTTTTTTACTACAAGCCCATCTTTTCAAACACAACCTAGTTCACCAAAAAACGATTTGGTCACGCTATTCACACCTCCTTTTTTTAATACAACCCCTTTATTATTTGCACCCCCCCCCCCCTTTTATCACCTATTTCGTTTTTATTCACAACGTGATACTTCCAAACCGTTTTCCTTTTTTCTTTTTAATCGAATTCGCGTAAAAAAAAAATGTAGGTTGTTACTAGTGGTCACTCTGAGCCTTGCTTGTTTGACCGTTAGGACTAACCTTCCTTTTTTCACAGCAGATTAGTAGCGGTGACCACTCTGAGGTTACTCGTTTGATCATCGCAAACATTCACCTAAACTTCTTTTTAGTTAATAAAGTACAAACATAATTTCGACTCCTTTTCATCACGCTTCCCGGTAAGCACGTTTTCAAGCGAACAAACGCTCAATCACAAACCGGTTGTCTATAGCGGTCACTCTGGGCCCGACTCGTTTGAACGCTATAAATACCTTCTTTTCCGAATAAACCATTAATGACGACCACTCTGGATTTATCTATTTGGTCACCATGAACGGTCTCTAGTTTTCCCAAACTTTTCAAAAAAAATAAAAAAATACCAACACACAAATTTTTTTCTAACCAAGAACTACGTAGCTTTGATTTCTCCATCGCACCCGGAGATACGTAGGAGCGGGGGCCCACTCCCGTCGAGCGCAAAAAACTAAAATTTTTATTAAGTCTTCTTTTCCGTTTTTTTTTGCAAATAACAAAAAGGGTAAATTAAAATGTTTTCTTTAAACTAATTTTTTTTTTTACACATTTAATTAAAAGGTAACCTTTTTAGGATGTTGCGGGGTGCTAGCACCTTCCCCGCACTTAATCGACCCCCGAACCCAGAAACATAGGTTTTTTCAATGTTTTCCTAAAAATAAATATTGATGGCGGCTCCATTGTTCAAAAACAACGAAGGATCCCTCCTTCGGATTCTTCGGTCGCTACATATATTTACTATTGTTTGCTGACTCAGCATGCTTACATGGACTGAGTATATAAGCAGCATTCACAGTGATGCAATAACAACACTGATTTTCAGTTTACTGTTAACCGATTTCAGTTACATCTTCTTCCCTCTCTCTCTCAGTGCGTGTGTGAGTGTGTGTGGTGTGTATGTAAAACTCCAACAATACGTTGGATCCTTTTTATAATTATTAATATTTGAAAAATCACAGGTGAGGAATAAATGTAAATTCTTTTGTCAGTGTTCTCAGAGCTCGAAGGTATTCTTCACATTGGATTGAGGCACCATCTCTTTACCTTAAAATTCTGGAAGAAAAAAGGAGTAGGAACTATATATATGTCACCGTATCTTAGGGTATGTTTGATTTGGCTTTTAAAAACAAATTTCTATTTTTAAGGAATTAAGAAAGAGCAAATTTATTTTTGGTTAATTTTTTAAAAACAAAAAACCGTTTTTAAAATTGTAATCAAGCAAGCTCTAAGTTTTTTTCATTTAAGAATGCCATGCTGCATTTACTTACTTATTGTTCTAAAAATTTTATATACAATCCAAAAAAATAATTTATATAGAAAATAAATAATGAATAAATAAATAAAGCATTATCTTCAATATTAAATAAATAATTTCCAAATAAATAATTTCTAAAATAAATTACCATTAAATTATTAATTAAATACATACCTTCTAAACTTAATTCCTATATTCAGTAAAAACAAAAACTTAATTCCTAAATTTGTTTGCTGCTGTATTATCTTAACAAATCTGTCTTCACCAAAAAAAATTAACAAATCTGTTATTAATTCCCAAAAAAAATTTAATATTAAAAATTTTCATACATGTGTTTTTTTTAGATAAGCAAAGATTCCATTGAAGGGAGCACAAGGGGTGCCCAACCCTTACAATAAAAATCATGAAAGGGGGAGGGCCTCCTCAAAACCTCCTTGAGCCAAAACCCATTGGGAAAAAGAGTACCTCGCACAGAAACTGCACAACAGTGGGGATTAATGTCCTAGCCCACTGCTTCTCCCCCATCTAGAATACATAATGATTACACTGAGTGAAACTCACTCAAAACAGCCCAGAGGGCAAGTATACCAATCTGACCATCCGAGTCCGCAGGAGATCCCCTTCCTTGCTTTGAACCAGCTCCAAGCGCCATCCATAATACCCGATACCAACGTTGAGATCGAAACCACCTCTCCTTTGAACACGATTTTATTTCGCGTGATCCATATATTCCATATCACTGCCAACCAAATAAGGTGCCCTACTCCTTTTTGCTTCCTACCAGATGAGAATTTCCCAAACTCCAAGAAATGCGAGACCACATCCTCTGAGGCAATTAATGATACCCCCATCCACGAAAAAATTTTCTGCCATACCACCTTGGTCACCCGACAATTAAGAAACAAATGTGTCGTAGATTCATCCTCCTCGAAACAAAAGACGCAGCATTTGTCCAAGTTAGATTGTAAGATACCACGATAGTGTAGCGCCCCCCGAGTCGCCACTCGGTTAAGCAACACCCTCCACCCAAAAATCAGCACTTTAGAAGGCACGTCGTTCTTCCAGAGCTGCTTCCACACCCTGCCATCGTTGGCGGCCAATGCTACGGGAACCATGCTGCTGGCCGAAGCAACTACGGCTGGACCACCACTGTTGGCCGAACCAGCATCAGCAGAAACAGCAGGCGTTGCTATAAGGCCGATGGTGGCAGCAGCTGTTGCTGCAACTCCGCTGACGTCAGCTGCTGTACCTGTAAATTCAACAAACAATTCGCACAGTTTTGCATAACACAACTTAACCGAGAAACCTTTAGTGAGGTCAAGCAAACAAATCCATCGGTCCGGAACCAAGTCTACTACTTGAACATCCCGCAACAGCTGCTGCAAAAAATCCACATTTTGGTATTCGTCCCGTGATAAATCTTCTAGCCATTGCACCCCCAACCCAACTACCCATCTCCTCAACTGTCACATCTTTGTTATTGTAACCACTATAAATTGTGGGGAAGAGCTCCTCGAGGCTATCACCTCCTAACCACTTATCCTTCCAAAACTTTACCAAATTTCCGGTACCCAACTCAGCGTTTTGTTGTTCTTTTCGTGGGTCACAAAGTGATCTTGCTTCCTCTGTGCTGATCATTGTCTCTGCCCCGTGGCGTTGCTGGTTTGGATCTGCTTTTTGGTGGATCTGCGCGTTTTAGGAGGTACGTGGTGTGCTTCTGTTTCACGGTGGTTTGATGATTTGAGCGGGATGGTGGCTGGTGGATCACTATTGGATCCGCGGTCACGGCTGCATCCACCTCTGAGGCCGCTTTTTCGTCTTTCGTTGCCGGCACTAGCTGAATGTCGCTGTGTAGCGTCATGCTTGGTTGTGTCACGGTGTTGGCCGGTGGCACAACACCGCGGTGGTGGCTGGTGATCGACGACCTCGGTCAAGCTCGGTTGTGTCGCGGTGTTGGCCGGTGACACGGCTTCGCGGTGGTGGCTAGTGTTTCGATGCCGGAAGACAGGGTGTGCTGATTCGATGGGTGCCCTGGCTGCTGTTTGCAGTTCTCTCTGACGGGCTCCTCCCCTCTGCCCTCAGCTCCTGAGCTCTTCCCCTCTCCTGGCCTTCACCTCTAACCTCGATCAGGTGCTTCGGAGTTTGGGACCCTTGATTACAGTTAGCAGTTCTCTTCGTTGGGCTCCTACCTTTGCCTTCAGCTTCTGAGCCCTTCCCAATCGTCTCTTGGCCTCCATCTCTAACCTCGATCTTTGGGAGTGCGCTTAATGTGAGGATAGTGAGGTGATTATGGCTGTGGTGGTTTGGAGTGTGTGTGCGCAATAGGCAGTAGGTGGAGGTTGTGGGGGCTATTCTGGTGTTGCCCTGCTTCCTTTTTTGGGCTGTCCTGGTCGCCTTAGAATATCTTTTATTAGAACTCTTTGGTTGTTTATTTTAGGAGCCTTTGTTGGGCTTTCTATTATTGTTTTCATTGCCAATGGTTTTGGTCTAGTCCCCCCTTGTGTTTTCATGTCTTCTCTTATTAATAAAAACACTTAATTGTGGCTTAAAAAAATATATATAAATGAAATACAAATATGTGTGCACGCAATGATTACGCTAGCACGACACACTACTGCCATATCAACATTGCCATCAAAAGTTGGATGAAAATTTAGCGGAGGGACTAAAATTGTGGATTTGATAAAATCGGGGGATCAAAATTGCGAAAATGGAAATAGGGGGATTAAAATTGCAGATTTGATAAAATTAAGAATCAAAATTGCGAAGAAAAAAATAGGGAGACTAAAATTACAAAAAATAAAATAGAGAAACTAAAATAGAGAAACTAAAATTCTGATAAAATAGGCGACTAAAAATGCATTTAAACCTTAATCTTAATTGGACAGTTTCCAATTATGTGTTGTAAGCAATCTAGGTCCGGCAGTCAATCGCAAAAAGGTTTATTTGAAAATTTGGAAAAGTATGTAACCAAAAAAAAATGGAAAAGTAAGCTTGCACCAATTTTTTTTAATTGTAAAATAGATTCATATTACCATCTAAAAAAAACTATTGAGACTGAATATTCAAACAAAAAACTTATGAACTTTAAAGGGGATAAGGACAGTGTGTTAGAAAACTATTGAGACTGAATATTCAAACAAAAAACTTATGAACTTGTGAACTTATGAAAAAACTATTGAGACTGAATATTCAAACAAAATATTATTCAACATATGCACTACTTGCAGGAGAGTGTGTTAGATATTCATGAGGGGATTTTTTTGGGTCGAAATAGGGGATAAGGACATCTAACCAATATAATTAATTTCTTTTGGATGTATTGTTTACTTTATTTCCCATATTGAGTGAGATTGAGTTGCATAGGCCCACTAGCTAGCTTGACTATTTATTGGAAATCTTCTACAGCTAAATATGATCTATCATGTAGCCAAGGTTTCTAGCTATTCACAAAGGAGTTCACGTCAAAATTTATTATAGGTGGAACCCATTTATAATAACATTATCCGATTAGTCTATAACCACATGATGGATGGTAAGTCTATTTTAGAATATATAAAAATTTAGGTTAACGAGAGCACATCACATGCAAAATCAATAAAAACAACAATTTCAGCAAGATTTTATAATAAAATTTACGTATCACTTATCAGGAAACAAAAAAGTTTCTGATTTGGTCATTTATATATCCACACAAAAAAATTACAATAAAACTATCTAAAGTAGTAGGGCTTGAACAAAAGGCCTCCTCCTCATGATAAAGAGTATTGAAATTTACCATTTGAGCAAAACAAAGTTATTATAAATATAAGGAATTGGGTAATAATAGTACCAAAAGTCTAAAAATTTGAGGTCTTTTTTATTAACAACTATTTTAATAAATTAGACTCAAAGCCCTTACTTTAGTAGTTTGGGTCAGCCATAGCTAATGCAAGCAGAAGATTCAACTATTTGTACCAAAATCGCTAGCCACAATATTTTTAATATCCAAAAAATATTGCTACTAAACTAATTAATGTTGGTTCCCAAATAATGAGATGACCACAAGTTTATAACCTAATGGTTAGGTGTAACTTGTGAGTCGTAAATGCACTCAATCAAAGGGTAAACAGGCTCAGTTAGTATTTGAGTTTGATCTCAAACAATAAAATAAATTAGAATGAAACTTTACTTATCACTCAACCGAAATTCGGATTAATCATAGCCGTGACCTTTATTATTAGTTAGACAAAAAAGATGACCACAAGTTTATACTTGGCGAAGGAATCAGAAAACCAAGTAGGTAAGTTGTTATATCCAAATCCAATCCAAATAATAATAATGCGTGAATGATTTCAAGTACCAAGGTGTCTTCATGCACATACATACCATATATTTTTGTGAACTGTTACAATCGAAGTCTGTATGATCTCTCACTATCATAATTCTCAAAGCTTATTGGACCGAAACATACAGGTAGGTGAAGTTCATCAAATCAAAGTGGGGCTTCCTTTCTTTGTAATACAATCTAAACTTGACTAAGTACTAATAATTTATATTAGAAAAATGCAGATTCTAGATGCAGTGAGCCAGTGAGACAAAATGCCAGCTAAATCCTTATGGAATTGATCAGATGAATAAACAAGGGCATATATAGAGTATGACTTATAATGTGTTTCATTTCTTTCTGGTTATATTTGTTAGGTAAAAGCAAACGTGAATGATGCTTTTTTTACTCAAAAAATCTGTTTGGCCAAATACAGTCATTTTATCAACTAAATCAATTAGGTCAAATATTGTTAATGAAACCAAATTATCATCTAAGATTTTATAATTCACTATCTAATTTTCTTTAGCAGATATTTACATATCGATATAGGCACTGTTAGGAAGAGCTTATTTTTGAACTTATGAAAAACAGCTTATGGAGATAAATAAGTTTTTATGTTAATTAATTTATAAGTTCTCACTAACGAAAATTGTGTCTCCATAAGTTGTTTTTTCATAAACTACATTGACAAGCTTATGACAATACATAAAAACTTATTTATTTGCATAAGCTATTTTTCATTAGCTCAAAAATAAGCTCTTCCAAACAGGGCCATATTATATCATTCATAAGACTTATATTACCATCATGGTCGACGTTTCTTCTGAATCATTGATGTTACGGAGAATCACATTCAAATACGGTTAATGTGACCTCAATTGCAATTTTGTTATAATGACAAAGACATCAAAAACCATGATGTCGCGGGTCAGAGAGGTCACATGACTTATTTTAAAATCTTAGCATATACTAGTACATTTGGAAATTGGAACCACGTTCACTCACTAGTAACTATGCGATGGATTCGAAGCATCTAATTGTAACTTACGCATTTCTTTGATTGATTCGAAAAAATTTCTCTTCACTGCAGAACCAAACATGAGCTGGAAATATTTTCTCACAAGTGAAGCAAAAGTGATATTTAACAAAAAATTTGGAGAGATAAAAGTGATTACAATTGAATGACCAAGTGCATGCATTTAAACCCAATATGATAAGAAGGGGGAAAAAACAGGTGGGTCATAAATACCAAATCCAGTAAAGTTCTGAATTATTAGGAAAATTAAAACAATGAAAAGATGACATTTACCCAGAAAAAATTAGAAGGTAGGACTTATAGACAAGCCAAGTTACCTAATAGTGAAGAATATTGCTTTTAAAGGGGGGATGGAACTAAAATCTTAACCATGAAAAAAACTTAGAAAAAAAACCCACATGGCCACACCACACCACAAAACATCAAAATCAAAAAAGAGACAAATGAAAGGACAAGAATTACAATGTCAGAAATTTGTAGTTTAAAGAGAGAGTCTTCTTTCATTCATTTCTTGATCTTAGATCTAGTTAGTCTGACACTATTCTAAAAGATCTTATATTCAAAAACATCCAAAATATTTTTCTTATCCATTGTTCAAATCTTAGACCATTTCTGCCATATTAAGTCCCTATGTACTTTTACAGCTAAGTTTGTTCCTAGAATATGTCACAAATCTGAAGTCTAAATTTGCATTCAAGGTGCAAAGAACCAACAATTTTCTGTATTCTCTGAACTATTGCATGAAAGCTACTTATTTTTCATCCCAAGGTACCTTCTCTTAGTTAGTCCGGCGTCCAGCCCATAACAATTTGGTTTTAGCTCAATTTTGTTCATATCTATCTATTCATCTCTACTATATAGTAAATGTTGTCATGTGAAGCATAAGCAAGAAGAAAAAAGAAAAAAAAGTGATTTTTTTTAAAGGGGTTGCCAAAAAAACTATATGGCTAGATACTGTTGGAAACCAAGTGTAGAGGGTGATGAAGGAGATGTGAAAGGGAAAGTTGATGGATTGCTATGGTATAAGGATTTGGGGAATCATCTTTATGGGGAATTTTCAATGGCTGTTATTCAAGCAAATAGTTCAATAGAAGATTATAGTCAACTTGAATCTGGACCTTTGAGTTCTGATGATTTGGGTCCTCAAGGAACTTTCATAGGTGTATATGATGGTCATGGTGGAACTGCAGCTTCTCAGTTTGTTGGTGACAATCTATTCAACAATTTCAAGAGTATGCTCTCAACTTTAGTTTTACTCTCTAATGTTTTTCAAATCAATTTGAAGAGTGGGAAAACCAAGCAACTTATATAATCTTGAAACCATGTTACTATTGCCAAAACATTATAAACCTTGATATGGCGACTCATATCGTAGTTGCATACCTTTTTTGAAATTTTGATGTTTTAGCCTATGTGTAGCACTAACACTTCAGATCGAAGACGTGTCCGGTGTCTGATATGTGACAATTCAATTACTTATGTTTCTCAAATCATTATCAGTGTCTATGTGTCTGTGTCGGCGCTTCATAGGTTGCAGCTCATATGACAGTCATTGAGCTTTTCTAAATCTTTGGTACTTACATTTTTTGCAAAGCGAAAACGGAATTTTATTGAATAGTGAGTCATTTTTTGTGTAAAGCAGGTTTTGCAGCTGAACACCAAGGAATTTCAGAAAAGGTTATCAGCAAGGCCTATTCTGCAACAGAAGATGGTTTTCTCTCTCTTGTCAAGAAGCAATGGCTAATTAAGCCACAGATTGCGTCCGCGGGTTCATGTTGTTTAACCGGAATAATTTCCACCGGCACGCTGTATATTGCGAATGCCGGAGACTCAAGGGCAGTGTTAGGAAGAGTAGAAAGAGCAACAAGGGAAACAACAGCTATTCAATTATCTGCAGAACACAATGTTAACATAGAAACTGAGAGAAATGAAGTTCGTTCAAAACATCCTTATGATTCACAAATTGTGGTTATGAAACACAATGTTTGGCGTGTCAAAGGTCTCATACAGGTACAAATTTGCGAGATTCATATTACTTTTTTTGTGTAAATGAGAGTATAATTCCATGTTAACAGAATTTGTTATTATTGCAGGTTTCAAGATCAATAGGTGATGCATATCTAAAGAAAACAGAATTCAACAGGGAGCCACTACCATACAAGTTTAGATTACCAGAAGCATTCTTCAAGCCAATTCTTAGTTATGAGCCATCAATATCGGTGCATAAAATCATACCTCAAGATCAATTTATAATCTTTGCTTCTGATGGTTTATGGGAACAACTTAGTAACCAAGAAGCTGTCAATATAGTCAGCAATAACCCACGAAATGTAAGATTTCTTTCTGTCAATTCAATTTTTTTACTCTCTCTGGTCCTCCTATTTATAAGAAAAAAATACAGTTTTAGATTCATTGAGTAACTGATCTATCTGGTTTATCATATATAAACTAATGGTAATTTTGTTTGTTAATGTAATAGGGAATAGCTAGGAGGCTTGTGAAAGCTGCACTTAGAGAAGCAGCTAAGAAAAGAGAAATGAGATTATCAGATCTACAAAAGATTGAACAAGGAGTGAGGAGACATTTTCATGATGATATTACAGTAATTGTTGTGTTTTTAAATCCTAAGCTTGTTGATAATACATCTCTTTGGGGTTCTCCTCTTTCAATAAGAGGAGGTGGGAATGCCAAATCTTAGTGGAAAGACTTATGAAGTTGGAAGATCTGAGTTCAGAATTTGTTGTTGTATAAAGCGGTAGATAGATAACTTGACATCACAGCTCCATAATAGTTTATGATTATGAATGAAGGCGAAGCTTTAAGATTTTCATGGAAAGAACTCCCATCACAGATTTATGTTGATAGATGAATTTATGAAAATTGTAACCAAGCAAGTTTTAAATTCCACGTGATTCCCTTGAATTATGTTCAGCCTATGATTTGATTAACGATAAGTACTATATTTGTTGTTAATCTTGTGACTACGCCATTGAGTTATAAGGGTACTCATGCAAATGAGCTCTGTAAAACATTGAGAACAAAATAGTATTGGATCATGTAGTGTTTGGTTGCAGTGGAACATTGAGAACAAAAGTTGGTCGATGAAAATTGATGAATTTTGTCTACCAATTTTTGCTTATAAAAGAAATCACAAGGATATAGAAGGCTTAAAAATTCACTCCTAACTCAATTTTAGTTAAATACAAGGCTTTTTTCTTCTCTGGATATGTGCTCAATTTTCTTTTAAACCTCCGTCAAGTTTGAATATTTGTTATCCACTTCGTCTATGTTTGCTACTACTTTTTCTACATCGTCGTCGCACACCCATTCGAAGTTTAATGTCCCAGTCAATGTTGATATGGACAACGATGATGGTAATAGGATTAATATTAATCAACAACCGACACCCTTTAGCGAAAAGGGGAACGATATGGGTTTGACTCCTACGTCAAAAAGGGGTATCATTCCACATTTCCACCACTAAATTGACATATACAATAACCCAAACCGCGGGTACCCACCCGACCCCGCTCCGAGTTTGACGGGAAAAACCCGCTTTGACTGGGGACGGGGTTGGGTTCGGGGATGTCGATACCCACCCCGTCCCCGCCCCGAACCCGCTTAACAAAACATAAATTAATTATTTTATTTTATTATATGCATATTTACTCATTCATTTTGTTTCATAAATTTTGTTTATTTTTAATTTTGATCTATTTCCTATAGAAAAATCTATTTTAATACTTTTAACTTTATTTTATCATTGTATAATTATTATTATTTTATTTTATTAATTATTATAAATATATATTTTTTGTATTTTTCCTATAAATTGTGGCGGAAACGGGTACCCGCGGGGAACCCGTCCCCGTTTGGGACGGGGTTGGGGGATGCAAAACCCGACCCCGATAGAGGTAGGGGCGGGGACGGGGAATGCCAAACCCGCCCCCGACCGTCCCCGTTGCCATGCCTATATACAATTGTTTTATGAATTTAATTTATATATTGTTGTCCTATAAGATTTTTTACCGGCCAATCATGAAACATCTCATAAAAATGGTTTGAACCTCGAGCGTCTGGGCTTCAACGGTTGGGGTTGATTCTCCTTTAACCAAAGGTCGGGGGTTCGATATCCGCCTTTGATACGGAGCAGCGTTAAAACTCTGGGTCAGCTATTCTGCCCCTCGAGACACCTACCATGAGCGAGGGAATGTCCGTGCGGTGGATACTCGGGTTTAGCCATAAAAATAGTTTGACTTTATCACAACTACCTTAAAAGTCGCTCATACTATGAATTTTTATTAATTTATAGTGTCAAAAATTTTCCAGCAACTACTTACACCGATTAAACACTTGTTTTTTTACTCTGCTTCTCTGTAATTATTGTCTTTTAACTAAATAATAAAAAAAAAACTAAATTAAATGAAAATTGAGACTCAATGTCTTACCCTAGGCTTTGGCTTATCTTACCGTGCATTTTTCTTAGTAACTCTTACTAAATAAATAACAGTCATTGGATTCTCATACTTTTAGTGAAATTTAATATAATGGTTAGTATTAAATAAGGGTATTGTTGTCACCGTTGTTATTTGTTTTAATTAAATTAAATAATTAAATTAAATTAACCATTAAATCAGGCCCTATTTTTTAGGTACAGTTACAAAACTAAATCAAAATTTGTTTCCACGTTTTCTATTTTTTTTCACGTTCTTCTTATCTTTTCCACGTTCTTCTTCTTCGCACGCCATTGCATCACGCAAAGGAATCGCAAAAATGCACTCACGCAAGGAAATAGGCCGTGACGCACACCGTTGATGCAAAAACGGACACCGTTGAACCACGTCATTGAAGCACGCTCTTCCTTTACGCCATTGATGTCTCATTATGTAGGTTGATTTCCTCTTCTTCTCATTTCCAGGCCGGTTTTGCTGCACTTAACCATTGTTATGCAAAACTGTGGTTAGTGGTATCTAACCACAGTTATACATATCTGTGATTAGTGGCCACTAACCATTACTATGCACATGTGTGGTTAGTGACATCAAACCATTAGCATCTAATCACAGTTGTGCATATACGTGGTTAGTGGCCACTAATAATTGCTATGCACATTTGTGGTTAGTGACATTTAACCATTGACATCTAACCACATTTATGCATATCTGTGGTTAGTGGCCACTAACCATTGCGATGCACAATTGTTGTTAGTGACATCTAACCATTATACTACAAAAATGTGGTTAATGAACAATTATGTGTGAAAAAAAAACACCCAATTTTTTTTTGATAAAAGATGAAACGAAAGGTGCTTAAACAGAAACGAAAGAGAGATGAATTCGTTCCAGTGGTAAATTCATTTCAAAAAATACGAGAGAGATGGAACGAAAGTTTGAAGCATGATAGTAACGTTTTGATTTGGTTGCCGTATCTGAAGCAAAATTTTAGCCAAAAATAACTCTTAGAAAATAGAGATACTAATTAACCATATTTTTAATTATAAATAAGTTACCTATATACCCTTTTAATAAGAATTACTAAACATTTCTTTAGTACCATAAGTCATACTCCTTACCCTAAATGCATAATTTTTTTAAAAAATACCCCAACGCATAATTAATCTTCCAACAACTTTGGACTAGATCCATAAAAGAATTGAAGTTTTAACATCATCTTTCCCTTAATTAAACGCATCTTAATCACGCTAGAGGCTCTTTCTTCAGATTTCCCCATAATGCCTCTAGCTTCGTAAGATTCACAATTTCCCATAACACAATTTTTGTCGGTCCTCTTTCAAGGCACCAACACAATCAATGATTTAGTGAAATTCATTTCAATAAATTTGAAAATGGGACCCACTGACTTGGTGAAACCCACATAAAAACGATCTATGATTCATTTAATCATTTGTACTAGCAAACAAATGGGTCAACCGCAGAATAATGCATTATTGCATGAAAAAACGGACCTATGATTCATTTTTACAAGCAAACAAAAGTGTCAACCCCAGAAACAGGATATCTATATTATCAAGATTTTGGCCCGAAAAGAAAGATTAAAATAGATTACACGGTACTATAATAGTAAGAGTTTCCTCCACATCCAGCCTTACAAATGTACAATTCAATATGTTGCCAACCAAATAACTAAAAAACTTCAAAGTGTTCACTTATCTTAAACGTAACAGCAAAGATCATAAAAATTAGAAGCTACAGCCTTGATGGAAAAACAGAATTAGTAAAAGTAAAAAACACAACCAAATTCGACAAGACCTTTTAGTTTTCATTTGAAACATTCAGCTCACCATATTCATCTTTTCAAAAGCTAGTGCCAGAAGATAGTACCAGGAACAAAAGCTTAAATGGTCATGCAGATCCACTGAGATAGTGCAATAGTTCTACCCCATACATGATGCATTTCTACACGCACCAATACACGGCAAAATGATCCCTTTAAAGGTAACATGCTACAGATCCATGGGATGTTCCTTAATCACTTGTTTCCATAAGGTTTAAACACAATACAACTACAAAAGTGTAATAGTAGGCATAAAGACACATCAACTAACAATCAAAAGGACACTGGGATTGACAGATAAGCCATCTCAGATGCAAGTAAACATGCAGCCAATTCAGTAGTTCACGGTTTACTACATATTGTCTCTCCCTCTTCAAATTTAGTTAGCCAGAAACTAGACCTATGACTATTCAAAAAAAACTGAAAACATCACTCTTATTGAAGACAAATTAATGCTAACTGCCCAACTCTAACTTCACCCACCCCCCTCCCCAAAAGAGAAAGTTAAGCATTAAGCACAAACAAGTTTGTCCTATACGCAAACTATTTTGCCATCAAGGGCCTATTCCTCAGTTAATCATTACTCCTGAAGACATACTAACAAAACTTATGATAAACATTAGACAGATTCTGGATCAGCATGACGTTGGCTAACAAAACCAACCTGGTACTACCTTCTAGCACAATGACTAAGCATTTGACCAGCAGTGATAATCATGAACAAAAAGCTTCATTTCCACAACCTCAGTTTAACTATTTCGTTTTAGGCTGCAGATTCTAAAATTTAAATCTTTGCTGATTTTAAGATGAGTAACACCATAAAGATGGCCATTAACTACCCAAAGGGGTCACCTAGCGAGCCAACATTGAGACAAAACAAAAGCAGGCTTCTTCTGACCAGTTGCATCTGGGAATAAAAAGATCGAAAAGTAGATAAGGCGGTGTGGATGCCACTCTGTGAATCTTTAAGTGCAAAAAAATACAACTGCAGAGAAAGTTCATGAAAAAAAGGCTCATAAAAATTAGTATCATAGGTTAGATCAAAATTAAAGGCATAAAATTTACAAAAGCAAAGGATAACATGAAGAGTAGAAGATCACTGACTTACCAAAAAAAATCCTACAATTAAGAACACTGCTGAAAATTCAGGTCCCTCCTCCAGCTTTACCCGCTATAACTGCCTTCTAGTTTGAAACAGAACAAAGAAAAGAGTCAAACACAAGCAAATACTTATTTTCATCTTCCAATGACAAAAAGCATCGAAAGTAACCAAAGGGCCTTACAGCAGGCTCAATGCTTCCCTCAGCATTGACTTGAGATAGAGAAGCTGGTGATGCATTCGAAAACCTGAAAACAGATAACACAAAAATCTTATTTAAACATACCAAGCACGCACAATTCTTATATGATGGAAGACATGGAAAAGGGTATAGAGCTATTTATATGAAATGGGGGAAACAAAAAATGACATGCACAAACCTAAGTGCTCTTGCTTTCCTTTTATCCTCCTCCATAGGATCAGTCTTGGAAGCTGATGCAAACCTAGCACGGCGAGCTTTTTTCTTTGCGTCCTCATCAGCAGTTGTACAAGAACTAGGCATCCCAAACCTATGAAGCAGGAATCAGTAACAGTGCTCACTTGGATTCCCAATGATAAAACCGTGATTGATGAATTAAGTTACATGTTAAAAATTGGGAAAAACGGTGGAAAAAACCAAGATTGATGATTTAGTGTTATATGTTAGAAAATGGGAAAATTGAATACCTCTCAGCTCTAGCCTTCCTCTTCAGATCCTCTGCTTTTGATCCTTCTGGTCCCTGTAATACGGAGGCAGTACCAAACCTGCAATTAAAACAAACCCTAAAATTTGTTATTTTGTTCAAAGAAAGGTGATTTGGAACATATGGCGGTGCAAGACCGAAGAGGAAAGCATGAAATTGAATGTTAGATAGAAAAATATTGGACCTTTCGGCACGGGAATTGCGCTTCTCTTTCTCGGACAACTGGACGGAAATACCGAATCGCTCGGCACGGCGCATCTTCTTTTGGACATCGGAAAGCGGAGCGTCGCTTTCAGGTTCAGCCGGAGTCTCGGTGGGATTATCGGCGGTCGCGTCCTTGTCGGCGGGGATTGGATCTGGGTGCGAATTGGGTGAGGTGGGGTCTAGGGTTTCGTTAGGGTTTTCCTGTGTTGGAATGTTGTCATTGTTGTCGGTGGTGATGCTGGTGGTGGTGGCCATTGGAAGTGGAGGAACGGCGAAGGAGAGAATCGAACACCGCGTGAGTGTAAGGAAAATCAAAACAGAGATGCGTTGGTCGCGGGAATCACTTTCTTCCGGATACACTGGATGGTTTAGCGTTCCACTACCCCTTTCTAGTTTCTTGGTTTCTTACTAAGCAAGATAGTAAAATGAGCCGACAACTCACAATTTTAGTCACTTAATTTTATTTTTCACGAATTTAGTCCCCATATTTTTTCAATTTTTAAAATCATAGTCTCCTCCCTAATTTAGTCAAACATTTTGCTGACTTGTATTCTCTTCGATGACGTGGCAAGCCACGTTGGAATGCCACATGGTATTTTTAATTTTAAAAGAGTACTTTTATTTAAATATTAAGACAAAAAAATAAATAACGAAATTAAATCAGAAAATTAGGGATTAACAAGTTGTAAACCAAAATAAAATAAAATCATGGATTAAACATCATTTCACATATTGATACGAGAGATAATGGTGAAGATCACAGATCCAGTAACCGAGAGGAAATACGAGAGAGATAATGGTGAAGATCACAAGCACATCGATTTTTCACAATTGTTTTAGTTGCTGATTCGTTTCAGATCTTCGTTTTAATCTTCGTTATGAGCTTTTTGCAGATTCGTTTTAGTCTTCAAATCTGGTTTTGAATCGTTCTAATCTTCAGAGCTGGTATTGATCGGTGTGATTTTGCTGGAAAATGAGGATTTTGTGTGATGTGTTTTTGTTTATGTGATGATTTGGGGTGGTTGCAGGAAGCTTATGAGAACAAGAAGAAAGGATTTGAGAAAGAAGATTAGAACGATTTTAATGATTTGGGTTTTGGGATGAACATGGTTTGGAATGAACATGATTTGGGTTTCTGGGTTCTATCGAAGGAGAGAGAGGTGCGAGATAGTGAGGGAGAGAGTATTATGTATTTTTAGTTAATGATTTGGATTTTGGGATGAACATGATTTGCAAGCTCAGAATTCTGGGTTGCGTTTTTAATTTTTTAGTTAATTTTAAAACAAAATATTTTAATAAAAATAATATTTTAAAAAAAAAATACTATGTGGCATTCTAAAGTGGCTTGCCACCTCATCTAAGAGAGTACAAGTAAGCACAATTTCGACCAAATTAGGAAGGAGACTTCGATTTTAGAAATTGAGAAAATAGGGGGACTAAATTCATGAAAAAAAAAGTTGGGTGACTAAAATCGTGAGTTGATCATAATAGGGGGACCAAAACTGTAATTAAGCCAAAATTATAATAGTAAAATTTGTTTGATTTAATTGTATTATTATCCTCTAACTTTCTTATTTTGATGATTTTGATCATCTATTTTAATTTTGATGATTTTGGTTCTTCAGTTTTCTCAATATGACAATTTTGATCTCTTCATTTTTTTAATTGCACTTTTAATCCCTAAAATGCGTGGAGTGTGCTCTATTGGTCCCCTAGTTTCCCTAAATCCAAGTTTTTAGGGATGAAAAAGTTTCAAAAATCTACAACTAAAAAGAGGAGGACCAAAATCATCATATTGAGAAAATTGGAGAATCAAAATTGTCAAAAATATAATAGTAGGACCAAAATTACAAAACTTGAGAAAATTAGGAGACTAAAAATGCAATCAAATCAATATTTATATACTAAGAATCCCAAGTAGGTGGCTCAGTTGGCGAGCTAAGGGAAGTCGAAGGAGTGCACAAAAAGAGTGCATGAATGAGATCTCGAGTTCAAACCCCAAAAACTAACATTTTCCCATCTCCACTAACATTGCTTATAAAAAAAAATATTTATTTATATACTAAGAGTATATAGAAATTTAACTACAATAAACATTCAAATTATCTCCTGGACAATATCTTCGCCAGATAAATTAGTCTCTTACAAATTTTTAAAGCATAAATTAGTTCATAATATTTTCAAGTAGAGATAATTAGTCTGTCTGTTCATCTAAACCTCCAAAATATCAATTAACGATGTTGACGTGACACGTTGTGTGCTTATGTGGCACATTAACCCACATGTGTGTTTTTTTGGGCCATTTTATCATGTGCAAGAGCTCAATTGAGGACTAGCGGACCCCTAATCATCACATAAACAAAGTGCAAGAGCTAATCGACACCATGTGGCTAGACGTCAAGGAAGATGGCCCTGCTCAGGGAGAACCTCAATAAACATGGATTTACCTTAAGTGGGGGTAAATCCAATTTTGTTATTTTTAAAAGCGGATTTACCTTATATGGGGGTATATCCGCTTTTAAATAACAAAAGCGGATTTACCTTATGTGGGGGTAAATCCGCTTTGTTAACCTAATTAATAAATAAATAAATCCGAATTTACCTAATTAATAAATAAATAAATCAGTTAAAAAATTAGATACAAATTTCGACCGTCTTTTGGTTCTGTTTAGTGTGTAGTTCGTTAACACGTGACGATGTTGTACATCGAGTGAATAATTTAGGCTAAAAAATCGGTTCTCGGGCAATTTGCTCAAATGGTAATGAAACCACAGCCATTAAATCCGAAAAAAACCACAGCCATCGTTTACTATTTTTTATTAATTTTTTTAATTTTTCATAATTTCCAAAAAATCTAAAAAAAATTGCATAAACTTATTTTGGTTTTATTAGATTTTTAGTGGTGTTTTGATAATTTTTGGATTAGTTTTGATTCTTTAACAGATTTTTAGTAGCATTTTTATAGCATTTTTAAAAATTTAAATAAAAAACTACTATTTTTAATAACAAAATCGGATTTACCTTAGGTGGGTGGGGTAAATCCGAATTCCTTTTTTTAGGGAAATCGGATTTATCTACCCACTAGGTAAATCCGATTTGAAAAATAACAAAGCGGATGTATCCCCATCTGAGGTAAATCCGCTTTGTTATTTTTAAAGTCGGATTTACCTATTAGGGACCCCCCATTTAAGGTAAATCTGTTTTGTTATTTGGGCAGGGGTATTTTCGGGTATGTAAAAAAAAACTTTTTACCCCGCTCAATTTCTGCATGCTTTGTTTTGTAATGGGCCCACTTTTGTTTCACTTTCAGCCAATTTATCAATATCAAGCAAAATGATCTTGTTTCCAAGCACCTTCTCATTTATCTTACTCTTCTCTGTCCCCTTCATAATACCAATTTGTGGATAAAAAAATGGTGAGATAACTGATGACGGCTTTGAACTAGGCAAAGGAGTAAAAATAAAATACCATCTAAATGATCAATCCGATATTAAAAAAAACAAAAAAGTCAAAAAGAAAAATGGTAAAGCAATGCATAAATTTATGCAAAATTAAATTTTTGTGAAATTTTGAGCAATCATTTGAGACTCCTTTTCCACGGTAGAATTCTATGCGTCTAGACGGGATAAAGATCCACTTAACTTCCTAAACGAAATTACCTAAAAGAAATTAAGGATCGACTACTAAAATTTTGAATGTATAAAAAAATACATCCCATAATTATGTGACATATATTTTACATATATGTGCATTAATATTCCAAAAACTTTGATAATTGACCCTCGATTTCTTTTAGAAAATTGAGAAGATCTCTACCCATTTATACTACCCTGCCACAGTTCCAAACATATCAGAAAATTGATTGGCCCTTCTTCGCTATCCAGGTGGAGCCAAAAAAGAATATTTTCTTTCAAAACAATGATCGCTAATACAGATGGCTAACAGCATATTCCAATCAACTTTGATAAGATGAGATTAAAACAAAACACTGAAACACTAAGGAAAAGCTTTACATCAAAGGCTAAGAAACTTAAACACTAACTCAGGTGACCTTTACTTTCGTAACTAACTAAAACTATGGTATTACAAAGGTAGACAATGTAAAGAAATTAAAATTTACAAAGCAAAAGAATTCATCCTAGCAAATTCCATGTTGTTAAAGAGATGTTTTCAGGGACATGAGAAATCCATTAATTTCTTCTAAGCGTAATCTTAAAGAACAAACAAAAGCTAAGAATGACTAGCAAATGTTTCACTCTCATTTGGACTAATGTTTTACTCTTCCTCAACCTCGTCTTCAGGCCACCAAGAAACAGGGCCCAAACCATCATGATCTAATGATCCACTAACCAACATGGGAGCAAATGGCTTTGAATTTTTTGGTTGCTCAACTGGAATCTTCGGATAACTCACACTTTGAACCTTAAATCTGATCACATCAGTGCTATCAATAGAATATGATGATTCTTCATTAAAATCCCAAAACCATATACCTTTCTTGCTATTTACTGGTTCAGCCACAAAGTGGTTTGGGGTAGGCAAGTGATGAGTAGAGACATAAATGTCTTCAAAGAATCCAAGGGATAAACGTAACCCATCATCATCAGATGAAATAAGTTTTGCAGTAATAATCTCCCCAACAAATGGACGAAATATAATCAAATTAAATACCACCGTATAAATTGGAGAACCATCATTTGGGAAGATAAACCCACCATCAATGGATCTAATATCATAAATAGATATGCAAAGGCCTAAGTTTGCAATAACCTTATCTAAGAAAAGCCTCTCAAGCTCCATCTGTATAGCTTCTTGAATGGGAAGGGCAAGAAGAGGAGGTGGTAAGGGCAGTTTGTGCTCTATTTTACTGAGATAGAACATTGTGCCTGCAACAGCAAAGAAAGGAACAAGATTAGCACAATAATAATATTAATAATAATAATAATAACAACAACAACAATAATAATGAAGATGACGAAAAATTATAATGAAAAAACAGAAAGCAATCAACGATGGACCTAACAAGTATCAACGAACAGTTCAGATAAGCATTTTATCGCAAAGATAGATGATCAAATCCAGTTCAAACACGTTTCATGATTACGAGAATTCAAAGCTGAAAAGCAAACGACTAAATTGGAAAACTAATTACGACTTACGAGAAATGCGATTTAATCATGGGAAAACCGATAGTAAAAGTGAAAGATTGAAGTGAATTCTCGAAAAAATTGACAAATCAGAAAGTTAGGGTTTCGGGATTTACCAGATATTTGTCAAGGGAATCTGACGGTGAAGACGTGGCTCAACGGTGATGCCGTTCTAGGGTTTTGCGGATGAGAGAGATTGGGCTTGGGAGGGAATTCGATATGCTACACTAATTGGACCACCTCACTTCAAGAAGGTTTTTTTTTTTGCCCCCGTCATCTCCCTATATAGTCTCACAATAAATTTTAAGACGAAAATACCCATTGTAAAATTGACTTAAATCGGAACTATCTTTGGGAAGGTAGATCCGATTCACAAAAATAAAAGGCGGATTTACGTATATCCGATTAGAATTAGTGGGGGGAAATCAGATATAGCTTCAGTGAGGTATATCCGCTTTGTTAATTGCAAAAGCGGATGTACCTCTCAGGTAGGTAAATCCGCTTTGCAATTAACAAAGCGGATTTACCTCCCTGATAGGTAAATCTGATTTGTACTAAATTCGACGGGTAGGATTTGTCTGTCAATGTTGATCAACGGTGTAGATTGCACCGACAATATCAACGGTTGATAATCATTGACGAATTCTATAAATACCCATTGCTAACCTCATTCTTTTCACTCAAAATTTTCACTCTCACTCGCTTATTTCACATCCAAAATGGAGATATGTCTCACTCAACGCTCAGATGACAACAGACTTTGCGGTATACATCATCGGGGCGAAATCACGATGAGAGAAGATGGTGTCCACTTCTGGAGTCCTCAGCCGGTGTTATGTAGAATCCACCCCGGCATGGGGTTTGAAGGTTTGAAGGATAAAGTGTGGTCCAAAGTTCAAGTGACTGGTGACGACCGTGACGTCACTAGTATCACTTATCGCAAACCCTATCTTGGAGACGATGGCCGCGTTTCCTTCTCGTCCATGACAATCAAGACTGACAAAGACGTGGTGAACATGTTAAACATCCATGACACGCTTCAAGGGTATAAGCCGTTGGAGCTATACGTGGAAACTTAATGATGTGTGAATGAGATTTTACGTCGTCTTCAACGACCAGAATTTTAGGAAAATGTATCTGCCTATTGTTATTGTAGTTGGTTATGTTTTATCTTTTATCGTATGAATGAAATCGAAATTTTAATGAAACTCCACAAATATAATAAACCAGAAATAATAAGAACCAACTCATAAAAAAATAGTTCAAGCATACAATCACACAAAACCCCCTAGTCACGCCCCGGTAGCATATCCAGTAACCGGGTGAGACGAGCGTATGTCTGACTACCCATCCTAATGTCTCCGCTCTGAAGCCCCTCCGAATCTCCTCCTCCACAATCTCTAGCAAATCTGGCTGTACTGGTGGTGCAACTGGCTGTACTGGTGGTGGTGGTGGTGATGCAACCCGTAAGAGTCTAGGAATAGATGCTCTCACATACCAATGTATGTAGTCCGGAGCAACCTGACCCAACTCCTCAGGAGGATAAGTAGTATTCAAAACATCCTCCACCACAGGCATATAATGTGCAATCCGAAAAATGCAGTCTGCATGGCTCGGATGACTGGTAAGAGGGTGACGTGGGATGACCTGCACGTACCCAAACGGTGTGAGGCACCTATCTGCCATGTAGGGAACAGTGATGTCTCCCCAGCTGATGTGTCCCCTGTATAATGAGACCTGCTCAAAGTCTTTATCGTCACGGTGCTCCTCAAACGGTCGCCAACAGGCATCATCCGAGATCAGCGCATCAATCCTCTGCCTGTATACCCCCAGCTTCACTCCATCTCTTCTTCTTCCTCCAACGCCCACACAGTGCTCCAACCCGCAATCCACTCCCCCTCTCCACTAGCTAAGGAAAATACCATAAAATCCAGCTCTGAAAAAAAAGAAGATAAACAACATGGTGAATTAAAAACTGTTTAACAGAAATTTAACCAAACTCGGAAAAAATTAACTTAAAATTATTACCTGTAATAGGGTCGCATACCCTCCTAACTGATGCGCCTGGTCCAAGCAGGAGTAGTTCAACTGGTCATACATGAAAGCAAGTGCTGCTGCCCCCATGCATATGATCCCACACCAGCTGCACTTGCATCCTCAAGTAGCAGCAGCCACTTAGCCTCAGCCATGTCGCCGGTCTTGACTGTGAAGATGGACCAGCTCAGAATCAGAAGGATAATGGCCCTGACAGCAGGACGCATGTCATTCTCTATGGACCCTCTACTAACAATCTCCTGTAGCCACTCAAAACGGTAATATGGGCCAGATGAAACTCGACACTCCAGCCCCGCCTCCTCCATAGTCACACCAAGATAAACATGTGCTAGGTGGATGGCCTGATCAGTGGTGACAGAAGTAGGTGGAGCTCTGTAGTAGTTCCCCGTAATGGGTAGATGCAGCAAACAGGAGACATCATCCAAAGTAATCGTCATTTCACCAAATGGTAAGTGAAATGACGATGTCTCTGAGTGCCACCTCTCAAGAAAAGCAGACATCAGCTCATGGTCCACCTTTGTATGTCCGGTCGAGACGGGGGGGCTAATCCGGAACCTGTGATAAAATCCCACAACCGGTGGTTTTGGGAAAACCCAAGCAGTCTCTGAGCCATCTTGTTACCATGGTTGGTAGCCTTCAATTTTCGCTCATATGTCTATATTATAAAAGTATCAGAAATAAGGCTATGTAAATAAACTAAACTAAGAAGGCTATGTAAATAAATTAAACTTACCGGGTCTCTCAATAAAACCGAACAAACATGAGATGCTAGCCCAGTGAATAGAGGAGGCTGCTCCTCATGCTACTGAGGCTGATGGTAGGGCTCCTCTTGGTACTGCTGATACTGTTGCTGCTGCTGATACTGATGCTGATAATACTTCTGCTGGTAGTCCCCAGGCATAGAATGGTCCTCAGACATAGAATGCTCATCAAGAGGGTGCCCCTGCTAGCCCTCCCATAGTGATAGTCTGGGACAGGGGCCTCCTCCACCTGCTGATACTGCTGCTGTCGGCTACGCCGGGTAGACGCATGTCCCGCAATCCTGTGGCGGGTGTGTGTACTGGGAGCAGATGGCGAGTCCTGACCCGAGGACTCCCCTCGATACCTATTGGACACAAAAAAAAAAAAATTTAAAAAAAGCACAAATCGGATCTAGCTATATCCGATGCGAAATCGGATATAGGTAGATACGATGCGAAATCGGACATAGCTAGTTCTGACTTACTGTTTCTGCGTGTTTTGAGGAAGATCGGATTTATGTAGATCCGATGGTAAATCCGATGGCAAATCGGAAATAGCTCTCTCAAGGGTAAATTCGATTCTCTCAGTAAACTTTCTGGTCAAACGGATGCAAGTGAAAAATGGTAAATGTTTTGTAAATTTGTAAAAATTTTAAGGGTATTTTCGTCTTTTCGCAGGGTCTGTGGGTGTATATAGGGATATGATGGGGATAGAGAAAAAACCCCTTCAAGAATGGCTTGGAGTAGTTCAATACAATGTTATTTGGGTTGCGCCACACAAATTTTTTATCCGCATTTTACCCTTAAAAAAATTTAAAACGGATTTATATATTTTTAGGATAAATTTGTTTTGCAAAAAATATTGAAAACAGATTTAATAGAAAAATTCGTTTTGGAATTTGTTTCAAAACGGATTTATCTATAAAACAGATAAATCCGTTTTGCAATTTTTCAAAACTTTTTTTGGAAAGTTTTTTATCTATTAAATAGATAATTCTATTTTTAAAAATAAAACAGATAAATCTGTTAAAAAAGTATAATTAATCATTTTAATAGATAAATCCGTTTTTTAAATCGTTCAAAACGGATTTATCTATCAAAAAGATAAATCTGTTTTGCATCTTTTTTAACAAAACGGATTTATCTTTTTAATAGATAAATCCGATTTTAGAAAAATTCAAAACAGATTTATCTATTAAAATGATAAATTTGTTTTGTATTTTTGCTAAGGGGTAAAATCGGAATAAAATTGCATTGTGGGGGTATGGTGTCTAGTGGTGAGGTACAAAAAATACAACCCATGTTATTAAACTCAGACCAGTCGGTCCAATCGAGAAACGGTGGTATGGTCGGCTCGAGCAAGTAATCGGACACAATCAGATCGACATGTTGTGACTTTGCCGCTTTTTTAGTCAAAATGGTGACCCAATTGGATCGATTGGTCAATTACACAGTCATCTGTCACATGGCCAATTTATCCATGTCATTGTCCACGTAAGCCCTATTTAACTTTTATTTAACGGAAGGATCATTTTAAACTATTTTGAAAAGATAAAAGACATAAACGAACCTTTTAAAAAATAAATGACGTAAACAGAAAAATGTGAAAGATAAATGACAAAAGCTTTATTTTAACCTTTTATTTTCTACTACAAATGATGTTGTTTTGTCTACTGTAACGGTGTTTATGTTTTATATAAAAAACCAAACAATAAACGTTGTCTTTTTCTTCTATAAGGGGGTTTAAACATTGTAAGATTTTTTAGGGTTTTTTTTTTAAACAGTGTAATATTGACCAAACTAACTATTTTACCCCTGATTTCTCAAAAAAGTTTCCGGAATTACGTGTTTTTACATAAATCCGGAATGCATTTTCTTGATTTTTCCGGAATTACGTCTAAACACATTTTCTCTTCCGAAATTATGTCGTTTGAGCTAATTCCGGAAAAATCAATACAAATATGTTTTGGAATTATTTCGTAGTACATAATTCCGGAACACAAAAAAATGCTTCCAGAAAAATCAATAAAAATACGTTCCGGAATTATCCCGTAGTACATAATTCCGGAACACACAAAAAAAAGCTTCCGAAAATATGTATCAAAGGTATTTCCGGAAAAAATGAAAAAACTGACTTCTGGAAACACCTGTTGATAGATAATTCCGGAAATTCAAAAAAAAATATCAATTTAAATTTTGGTAAAGAAGTGAGGGGTGTTTTGGGGATAAAACGTATTATGGGGGTCACAGTCAAAGAGGGGATAGCAAAAAAATGCCGATTTTTTATAGCTTTTTTTAGTCAAAAAAAATGAAATGTCAATGTACCAGGCCTAATGAGTCGCTAGTTAAAGGGTTTTTTTTATACCCCCATCACATTCAATTATACCCCCACAGACCCTTCGAAAAGACGTAATTGTCCTTCACAAAATTTTAAAAACCCGACCATATCCTGATTTCAATCTTTTTTTGGAAATCAGATTTATGTATCTGTGAGGTAAATCCGATTTCCACTGAAAATTATAAAAAATTAAAAGCGGATCTATTTAAGGTGGGGGTAGATTCGTTTTTAAAAATAACAAAGCGGATTTAACTTAAGTGTGGGGTAAATTCGATTTTGTTATTTTAAAGCGCATAAGAAATAAATAAATCAGTTAAAAAATTAGATACGAATTTCGACCGTCTTTTGGTTCTGTTTAGTGTGTTGTTCGTTAACACGTGACGATGTTGTACGTCGAGCGAATAATTTAGGCCAAAAAATCGATTTTCGGGCAACCTACCCAAATTCCATCGTTTACTATTTTTTATTAATTTTTTTAATTTTTCATAATTTCCAAAAAATCAAAAAAAAAATTGCATAACCTTATTTTGGTTTTATTAGATTTTTAGTGGTGTTTTTATAATTTTTTGATTAATTTTGACTCTTTAACGGATTTTTAGTAGCATTTTTATAACTTTTTTTAAAAATTTAAATAAAAAACAATTATTTTTAACAACAAAATCGGATTTACCTTAGGTGGGGTAAATCCGATTTTCTTTTTTTAGAGAAATCGGATTTATATACCCACTATGTAAATCCGATTTTAAAAATAACAAAGCAGATGTACCCCCATCTGGATAGATAAATATTAATCTCAAATCGGATTTACCTATTTATAAGGTATATCCGATTGAGTCAAAATTATGGGGGTATTTTGGGATTTTCATATTTGATGGGGGTATATTGTGATGTGGTGGGGGTAAAAAAAAGACCCCTAGTTAAATTGCATGAGCCAACCACTACTAAAAAATATCAAAGTATTTGAGTAGATGAGGTTCGAAAAAGAAATAAGTCGGGCAATAATTTTTAAATTTAGGTGTTGGACTTTTTTTAAATATCCAATATTGTGATAGAGTGTGGACAATATTGTGATGGCTTAAGTTGTCTTTCGCACTATGTGTGAGTCGATAGGCCATAAAGGAGCTACAACGACCATGACTAGTCTCGAGAAGGAAAATGTTAAATGTTATGAGATATTTTTGCAAGAAAAGTAAGAATTTTATGTGACAATATGTAACACTCACAGATTATAACTACCCATTCTCCCATGTATTGTTAGTCAATTGTTAATTGGTCAAATACCTTATTTTTATGTATTTTTCTCGTTTTTGCAAGAAATTTTCGTAACAAATAACAATGTTCTCTCGAGAAAGCCTACGATACAACGATCGGCTGAGTTGGAAGGTCATTGAGGATATATTGCTTCTCTCGCCATTGTTTGGGATCCACCAAAGGACCCTCCGCTCAATTGATGATAGTTGCATTGCCATCTATACCATGCAAATAATGTTACTTACAAAAGGTATTTTGTGGCAAGTTAAGACAATTGATATGTGGGTTTGTTTGGGTGCTTATGTAGAAAGGGGATGATGCTCTATTGTGTAGAACAAGTTTGAGTCCAGAAGTCTCAACTGCTTTTGGAATCGCTTTTGGAAGTAGGTTCTTGACTCCCTGAGTTAAAAAGGAAAGAGAATGCAATTTGGAAGTGGGTTCCTTCAAGAGAGTAATAATAGAGGAAGAATCAGATTCTATGACAATCCTTCTATAACAATGGCCCCAAGCAATGCAGAGACCATGATAAATGCCCCAGAGTTCAGATTCCAAAATTGAGCAATGTTCTAACTTATGAGCAAAGGCTAGAATGAAACTCGCCTTTGTCATCTCTAAGCACCCCGCCGCACTCCGCAACCGAGCCTCCACCAGAGACATTTCCATCACATGTACATGAGACAAAACCTGGGTTGGGCTGCTTCCAATTCCAAAGAGTTTCCTGCAAAATAGAATTATTACAAGGTTGCAGACACAATTTTCAGTCATGAGCTCTTTTTATTGCTTCCACTTGGTTTTGAGCACTCCAAAGTCCAAAATATGGATTCTGGCCTAGTGGAGATATTAGAAAAAACCTTCTTGTTACGGGCCTGCCAAATGCAATTAAGAGTGATTCCAAATTTAATATTCCAATCAGATACACCATATACATATTACCATAGTCAGAATAATTGATTCTAATTTGAAACTTGAATTTGTAGTTTTTATTTCAAAAAGTAAGTTCTACCGTTTACTTTCAAACTAGTAGGATACCCGTGCGTATGCTGTCGTGTTATTTTTATGAATAAACTTAGACAGTATTTAAATAGTTTGAACATTACCCCGTGAAAATAGAGACAAATTTAAAGTAGATAAAAAAGGAGTTTCAAATTAAAAATAGATAAATATTAAAATCTAAAAATGTAAAAGTATCATTTAAAAACAATACATGCATTTATCCCGTGTTTTTTATATATCAGTGAAGTGTTCTTTTATAAATCAGTGTTGTTATCCCGTGTTTTTTTATATATTAGTGAGCTATCACGTGTTTATATATATATATATTGCAGTTATACCCGTATTTTTTTATATATCAGTGCAGTTATCTCGTATTTTTTATGTATCAGTGCAGTTATCTCATAGTTTCAATTGATTATTTGAGTTTATTAGTAGATTATAGTAGATAATAAAAGATAGATAGTAGATTATTAATAAGAAATATTTATCCCGTGTTTTTTTTATATATCAGTAACAATTATTTGTCCTTCTTTTGGTATTAGTGACAAATATTTGTCCCGTGTGTTTTAAATATTAATCAGTTTAAATAGTCATTAAGTCTTCTTCTTTTATTAGATAGTAGGTTCATAGTAATTTTCAAAAATTATAATTATCAATGACAAATATTAATCCCGTGTTTTTTATATATCACTGCAGTTATCCCTTGTTTTCTATAAATCAGTGCAGTTATCTGGTAGTTTCATTTGATTATTTTAGTTGATTAATAGATTATAGTAGATGGTAATTTTGTTAGATAGTAGATTATCAATAAGAAATAATTGTTTTAAATATTAATTAGTCTTCTTGTTTTTTAGATAGTAGGTTTGTAGTAGTAGTCTTCAAAAAATTTAATTATCAATGACAAATATTAATATCGTGTTTTTTTTCATATATTAGTGCAGTTATCCCGTGTTTTATATATATCAGTGCAGTTATCTCGTAGTTTCAATTGATTATTTTAGTTGATTAGTAGATTATAGTAGATAGTAAAAGAGAGATAGTAGATTATCAATAAGAAATATTTTTCTTAAATATTAATCAGTAGTTGAAATAGTCATTAAATATTATTGTTTTTTAGATAGTAGGTTTATAGTAGTCTTCAAAAATTTTATTTATCAATGACAAATATAAATCACGTGTTTTTATATATATATATATATATATATATATATATATATATATCAGTGCAGTTATCCTGTGTTTTTTTATATGTCATTGCAGTTATCCCGTAGTTGCAATTGATTATTTGAGTTGATTAGTAGATTATAGTAGATAGTAAAAGATAGATAGTAGATTATCAATAAGAAATATCTATCCCATGTTTTTTATATATCAGTAACAATTATTTGTCCTTTTTTAATTAGGTATTAGTGACAAATATTGTCACGTGAGTTTTAAATATTAATCAGTTTAAATAGTCATTAAGCCTTCTTGTTTTTTTAGATAGTAGATTTATTGTAGTTTTCAAAAATTATAATTATCAATGGTAAATATTAATCTCGTGTTTTTTATATATCACTGCAGTTATCCCGTGTTTTTTATATATCAGTGCAGTTATCTCGTAGTTTCGATTGATTATTTTAGTTGATTAGTAGATTATAGTAGATAGTAAAAGTTAGATATTAGATTATCAATAAGAAATATTTGTTTTAAATATTAATTACTAATTTACATAGTCATTAAGTCTTCTTATTTTTTAGATAGTAGGTTTGTAGTAGTAGTCTTCAAAAAATTTAATTATCAGTGACAAATATTAATCTCGTGTTTTTTTTCATATATCAGTAGAGTTATCCCGTGTTTTTTTTTATATATCAATGCAGTTATTTCGTAATTTCAATTGATTATTTTAGTTGATTAGTATATTGTAGTAGATAGTAAAGGATAGATAGTAGATTATCAATAAGAAATATCTGTTTTAAATATTAATCAGTAGTTTAAATAGTCTTTAAATATTATTGTTTTTAGATAGTGGGTTTATAGTAGTCTTCAAAAATATTAATTATCAATGACAAATATTAATCTTGTGTTTTTTTATATATCAGTGCAGTTATCCCGTGATTTTTATATATCATTGCAGTTATCTCGTAGTTTCAATTGATTTCTTTAGTTGATTATAATAGATATTAAAAGATAGGTAGTAGATTATCAATAAGAGGTGTTAGTAGATTATCAATAAGAGTGTAATCAGATTTTGGAGAGAAAAATTAAAATTTTAAGGTGATAGTTTTGTTTTGTTTTTTAGTGTGACTCATTTACATTTTTATAGGTAATTTGAATAGAGTAGTGTTTGTATAAATTTAGAAATTTAGTTAAAAAAATTAAAGTGAAGTGATAAAAGAAATAGAATAATTATTTTTGGAAAAATTAAAAGTAAAGTAAAAAGAAAAAAGGAAGAAAGAGAGTGTAAGAGAAAAGTGAAAAGGAGAAAAGATAGTGTTAGAAGAAAGAGAGTGTAAGAGAAAAGTGAAAAGTAAGAAAAAGAGTGTAAGAAGAAAGAGAAAAAAAAGAGTGTAATGACATTTTTACCCTTAAATTAGATATGTGTCTTGTTAATAAGAGATCCAAATTGGTAATTTCATAAGAGGTTTGTTTGTATAATAAGAGATCCAAATTGGTAATTTCATAAGAGGTTTGTTTGTATAAATAGATAAATAGATATTAGATCACTTTCAAATCAATTTTACACAATCAATTAATTCAAAATTAAAGTTCAATACCACATTCCTAACATGCATGCAGTGATTAATGCAATTTATTTAAATAAACAGACTCAATTGTTACCAAATTAGATCTCAATAACTTTGGATGAGATAGTGTGAGTCTCTTTTAGCTTTACCAAAAGTCCTGGGTTCGAATCTAGCCTTGAAAATACAATCGCATTAAATCTCTTGAGTGAGGGTTTTATCGACCATTGCGAAGGATACACGATTCTAAAAAAATAATTCGATCCCAATAAAAGAATAAATTAGAGTTATTTCCTTATCAAATTCTCGATTAGTTAGAGTCAATTTCCCTAAAAAATTCGCAAAGATGCAGTTCCCAAAACACACGTGGCAACGGGTAAGTGCAAAAAATTGATGATTACTAGTGGCTTCTTCTTCACGCGATCGCCTTATAAAATGTGAAATCGCTTGAATTGAATGTATGTAGACGCCATTCCGTGCAAGGACAGTATCAGTAAACTCGTGAGTGAAGAAACCCATCAATGGCAACTGCGTAAGAATTTCCTCTTTTCATTCACACAGTGGATTTACTTTACGATCGCTTCCTCTTTTCTAACTTCCTCTTGGTAATTTAGCAGTGCGAAAGAAGTTCGTGCTCCCCCGTTAACTTCCACCTCCGACCCACCTCCCATTTTTAACGGGGACACCAGGTTCTTCTTCTTCTTCTTATTTTGTTATTTTATTTATCCAATATTCCACGAACCATATCTCTGATGCTCAACTATGCAACAATATATTTTTAATTTTTTTAATATTATTTCATCTTTTTAGGTTGTACATCAGTTATGTTTGTCCCTACGCCCAACGTGCATGGATCACTAGGAACTATAAGGTTCTTTCTTCTCTTTGTTTAATCTCTCAGTAATAAAAAAAACATCTCAATTTAAATTAATTGGTTCCTTTTTTCTTTAATTGAAAACTGAATCAAAATTTCAGTTAACATTTCATTCATAACATAACCCTGGGTTTGCTTTAGTTTGGGAATGATGCAAGTTTGGACTGAGATGAAAAATTACAACTTGACTTTATCAACTTCATTGATTTGGTTTATTCAGTATTCACCTTAATTTCTATTAACCCATTATTTAGTTATTTTTTTCTTTGAGTAATAGACTACTACTCCGTTACATAATACAAGTAAAAACTGGTCAACGAAAGTTGATGTATCTGGTCTAAACTTTTGTTTTGCTTAGATTCTGTAACGGAGGGAGTATGTAGCACCGACACTTTAGATTGAAAATATGGCTGGTGTCCGACACATAAGGGTCTGTTTGGGAGTTTTGAATGAGAGTTATTGTGTTAATTCTTTAGTGATGGAGACAAAAATTATCCCCCAAGCCTCACTAAACCCCTCTCCTAGTTTATTTTTGGAGTTTTTGGAGGGTTTTGGAGGAGCTCCAAAAATAAACTAGGAGGGGTTTAAGGAGGCTTCGGGGATAATTTTTGTCCATATCACTAAAGAATTAACACTATAACTCTCATGCCCTCCCATCCCATCCCCTCCCCTCCAAAGCTCCAAAAATAAACTAGGAGAGGGGTTTAGTGAGGCTTGGGGATAATTTTTGTCCCCATCACTAAAGAATTAACACTATAACTCTCATGCCCTCCCATCCCATCCCCTCCCCTCCAAATTCCCATACAGACCCTAAATTACTTTTATTTTCAGTGTCTATCTGTCTATGTCCTGTATGTGCTTCATAGGTAATAGGTAATTCTTTTTCTTGATTGATGAATTGCAGTCCTGTATCTGCTTCATAGGTAATAGGTAATTCTTTTTCTTGATTGATGAATTGCAGGGACTAGAAGAAAAGATCAAATTGGTTCCTATTGACCTTCAGAACAGGCCTGCTTGGTACAAGGAGAAAGTCTACCCTGAAAACAAGGTGTTTATCTTGTTGATAGAGGGAAATAAATTACTCAATGCTCGCCTCATTGATCATCACTTTCTTCTTATGTTATTATATCTATAGGTGCCATCGTTGGAGCATAACGGGAAGGTCTTGGGAGAAAGCCTTGATTTGATCAATTACATAGATGCCAACTTTGAAGGGCCATCTCTAGTTCCCACTGTAACAACTTAACTCACACTCTCCAAGAAATAAGACAAGTCTCTATTATTTTAGTGGAATTGTTTTAAGTTTTGTTTTTCAGGATCCTGCCAAGAAGGAGTTTGGTGAGCAGTTGATTTCTTATGTTGATACATTCACCAAAGACCTCTACTCTTCATTGAAAGGAGATCCTATAAAACAAGCCAGTAAGTTTACAAATACAAGTGTGTTATTCATGTGTGTGCGCACCAATTGAACTTTCACACTATTGGTAATTTGAATCAGGTCCTGCCTTTGATTACTTGGAAAATGCTCTTGGTAAATTTGATGACGGGCCTTTCTTTCTTGGTCAATTTAGTTGGGTAAGTTGAAATCCAGAGCCTTGAAATTCTTTCTTTTCAGTTACTTCTTTTTAGGTATATTACTACAGCACATAGATCTGATGGATCGTGGAACAAAGTATTAATTATCAAAAGTAGTTATGAATCAAGTGCAAATATATTAATCAGATAAATGATGGTATCTATATGACCTTAGTTTTTCTCTCCTATAAGCTGTTTGTTAATGCTTGTGAATTGTGATGACTAGGTGGATATTGCCTATGTTCCATTTGTTGAAAGATTCCAGATTGTTTTCTCCGAGGTGTTCAAGCACGACATAACAGAAGGAAGGCCAAAACTTGCAGCATGGATTGAGGTACACTAAAAACAGTAGTTGTTCTCTGTATGATTTATTTTCTGGTTTCAAGATATTGCACAGCTTTTCATAATTGCATTCCTTTATATGATGAATTGATCATCAGCAAGTGGAAACAGAATGGTCTGTTGATCATGGTCCTCATGCTTTTGACAAGGGACCCTACTACTAACTTCTTCTGGTGTACTCTCTGGTCCCATATATAAAGTTCATTCAATAACTAATGTATCTGATATATTATATATATATATATATATATTATAGACCAAATACATCAATTATTCAATGAACCTAAAACTGCACTCTTCTCTTAAATATGGGACTAGAGGGAGTAGCGGTCAAGATATATTGACAAACAGGTGTTTCTTTTGCAGGAGGTGAACAAGATTGATGCTTATACACAGACAAGAGCCGATCCTCAAGAAATCGCTGATATTTTCAAGAAACGTTTTTTGGTACCAAAACCATCCACATATATATCAAGATTTTGAATCATTGTAAATGAATTCTTTCTGTTGTCTTTCCCACTTGTTAAACTCTGCAGTTCTTCCTTGCAGGCTCAACAGTGAAAACTAGGTTGCAGTGGGCACCCTCTAAGACCGTTGCCAATAATGTGTTATTTGTGTTCATGGGATGCTTCTTCAGTCAAATGTTGTTGTGTTTGTCTGCTAGTGTTGCAGATAGTTTGAAAGTGATATTTACCAGCTTGTTTGATGTCAGACTCATGATGATGTTTGTGTACCAGCTTATGATACTAATTACCCTTGTATATTGTATAAATATATAATAAATAATTTCAAACCCATGCATCTTGACGCCACAATTATGTATGATGAATTCTCTCTCTCTCTCTCTCTATCTATATATATATATATATATATATATATTAAGATCAATGTATTTTCTGGGCACAGTGGCGGAACTCCCTGGGAAAAAAAATTTGCACTTATCACCTTATATAAATAGTCTAAATCTCCTGAAATTTTGATTTTGATTGAAGAGACTAATATTTTGAGGTATTGAGATTCATTTAAAGGGTTGACTTCTCTCACCATATGTTTTTGACTTTTTTCTTACACATCGGCTAGAGATCGAACCATTGACCGGATGGTTAAAAAGTTCAAAAATTTATCATTTGTCAAGTGCTACATCATGTTGGTTTGTGTATATTTTAAAATGTGTGTAAGTTGTTGTATGAGATAAAAAGTAAGAGATGGAGGTAGACATGAGGTCACATATACGGTATCTAAAATCAGGTGTTAGCATATCACAGCAGATCCTCAAACCCCAATTTGAGCCTAGTATTTTGTTTATCTTCTATCTTTCTCTTATAAACCAAACAAATCATTAATGATTAGATTCAAATAGAGCCACGGGGAGATGCTTTTTCTCTATGAAAACCAAACAAACCATTATTGATCAGGTTCAAATAGGGCCATTGAGAGATGTTTCATGTGCAAGTGCAATGACGAGACAAAAAACATACACTTCATGTGTACAATTCCCCAAGAAGATGAAACCCGTGGCCATAAGCCCATAACATATATATGCTGAGTTCCTTCCTTGGTTGACAAAGCTACATATTCAGCTTAATTACTATACAACAGATAAAGAAGTAAAGAAGGCACATGATTTATGAATCCAGTAATTTACTCTTGAATAAATAATAATTAAACAAAAAGAGGAAATACTATCTTAAAGGAGCAGTTTTGTGCACCAAAAGTAGAACAAAATTCCATAACATATTTTTTTTCCACAACTATGCTCTGAACTGAGAGAACACCACAAAAGAACAACTGATATTAACATCTATAAACCTATATATCTTGAAGAGCATGCTGTAAAGTCCAGTAAAACAACATTTTCAAATATTCTCCAAACTATCTTATACCCACCAAGCATTAAGCTCCATTTCATTTCATTGGCTTCTCCTGGTTCTAGGAGGAGTACTGGGAGCAAAGCGAGAGCCTTGGACTGTCTGCGTATTGGGATCGTATCTTTGTGAAGCGAGGTAAGACAAAGCTGTGACAACATCTGCTATAACTGGACGCATATTAGCTTGTTCCTGAACACACATTGCTGCTACAGCAAGAGCTTGGTATAGCCCTCTTGAAGGATACTGACCTTGCAGCATTGGATCAGCCATTTGTGAAAATTTCCTTCGATCTTTAAACAAGGGTCTAGCCTGTAAATAGATCAGAATAGTCCATTCCAAAATTACTAAACTCAAGTGCAAGGACCAAGTCATATATCAAATTTCAATATGAAATGCTTTTTTAGGAGATGAGATAACTATAGCGTTTCTTACCCATGCAACAAGATTCTGCTCTGCTGAAGATTTTGAGTTATCAATTGCTTTCCTTCCAGTAATTATTTCCAAAAGAACTACACCAAAGCTATAAACATCTGATTTGAGAGTCAATTGACCAGTCATTGCATACTCTGGAGCACAATATCCATAGGTCCCCATAACCCTCGTCGATACATGAGTGTTTTCTCCAACTGGTCCAAGTTTCGCCAAACCAAAATCAGATAACTTTGGATGATATCCTTCGCCGAGCAAAATGTTAGAGCACTTCAAATCTCGGTATATAACTGGCGGATTAGCTTTGTCATGTAGATATTCTAATCCCTTTGCTGCCCCGGCAGCTATTTTCATTCGCGTGTTCCAGTCAAGTCGTTTCTTCCCAGGTGGAATATCTGCAAATCAAACATATATAATCATTATCAATAAGAAGACAATACAAAATTTAAAGAGATCTGCATAGTTGGAATATAAATACCATGCAAGTGGTCTTCCAAGGATCCTAATGGCATATATTCATAAACTAGAAGCCTTTGATCTCCATCAGCACAATAACCAATAAGGTTAACAAGGTTAGGGTGATGAAGTAGACTTAACATCAACACTTCAACAAGGAATTCTCTATTCCCTTGAAGTCCATTTCGGTCAAGTTGCTTAATCGCGACAAGCTATATTCAACATTAGAAAGAATGAAACACATTGCAAACCCTATTTTTCATAAGTAATTTTTTCATAAAGTTATGAAAAAGTGTACTCACATGATTAATACTTTCGAGACGCCCTTTGTATACTCTACCAAAACCTCCTTCACCTAAAAGACAATCAGCTCTAAAATTTCTGGTGGAAGTCGCCAACTCGCGGAATGAGAAAGTCTGTGCCGCTATGTGTTCAGCGTTACCATTTTTAGATGATGTATCCTTGGAATTCGTCGATGAGTTCCTCTTCAACTTCCCTGTACTCAAGTGAGCATAACAACAGCAAGGTTAGATTTGACTTCTGAAGTACACATGTCAATACAATCTAGGAATCATGAAAATACCACCATAAATGTTCCATTTTCAAACCTCCAACAACAAATAACTAAATATTATTACCTCTACTAGATACATAAGTTATTTGATGAACCTAAAACCGCATTTTTCTCATATATATGGGACCAAAGGGAGTAATAAACTATGAATCACAAACTGATCAAGGGAATGCATCCAAGATAGGGATAAAAGTCAAAAGACAGTCTAAACAATTCAAAACAAACAATCAAAATGCTAATACATATGCTCTTCAAGTTCAAATCCAACACCACATCAACCTAGCTTAGAATATATTTATTAGGACATACAACTAAATATAGCATATAATTAGAATATAAATATGCAGATTCCACCCTACCCCAACAATTAAGGAATCATTAAAAAAGATTGAATACATTAACTACATCAAATCCCAGCCATCTATATCCCCAAAACACAACCAGACCATCAATCAGTGTACCAAATACAAAAAACTCACTAAATTTTTAATTATTGCAAGAAACCCCAAATAAAGCAATAGATAGATAAATTTGTCCTAAAATAAACCCTCATTAACTGAAAGCTCAATTATCCCCAAGAGGGTCTTCTCACTACCCATTGATGACCCTTTTTTCTTTTACCTAAAAATTAAACAAATAAAAAGAAAAAGAATCAGTACCTGGGTTGGCTTTGATCTGACCAACAAGACTATCCTGAGTTTCCAACTTCACAATCTTCTTCTTACTACCTGAATTTCCAGAACATGGAATCCAACCCATCTTTCTTCTTACCCTCTTTCAAAGAAGAACCTACACAAATACTCTCTGAATACCCGACCCGATTCACAGTTCTCGGGTAGCAGCTACCTACAGCAATTTGGAAAAGAGCCTCCTTTGCTCTTTCTCTCTCTCTTTCTCTGGCTATGTTACTTTATCATGTGTTTGTGTTTTCTGTTTTATTTTTGTGTCTTTTTTTTTTTGAGTTTTAGTTTTAAAGTACATTAATTTAGTCGTTGGTTTCTTTTTTGGTCGGAAAAACTCCATGATTGGTTGAAATATGCCTCACTGGATCAACTTCAAAAACCAACTTCAAACTAATCCCATATAAAAAAAATTGCTTTTAATTTTTTTTGGGTAAGCATAAAATAATTGATTTTGAAATTGAGTTAATTTGTGTCATAACATGTCATGCTAGCCACTACTGTATGTCCTCCGCATATGCTAGTTAGTTTACTGACTCTACTGAAGGAATCTAAAAAATTAAGATGCTTTATGCATTTATTAGAAGAAGTCATATATACTAGTATTTTCTTTATGGAAAAAAAATGTGATCTTCATGTTGTAATAAAAAAATGTGAGGTTCATTTAATTTTTTTTTATATATATATATTTGCTAGAGAGTTAATGTAACTCAATAATCACAGTTTTGGCCGGCCTCCAAGTTCAACTTTATGATGACAACTGACAAAAGTACTAACAGCTGTAAATGTTGAAGACATTCCTATAATTATTACAAGATTGGTTGGTTCATGACATCATCGGCTAAAATTAGTTCACTACCTTTTCTTTGGTTTTCTCTATTTCTACTTTTACTAGCCAGCTAGGGAAATCAAAACAGTTCTTTAAGAAATACCAAATACCAATTCTTTTCAAATTTTATGCGATCATTTAACAAACGGACTCGAGATCGAACCGGAGATTTCTTTGGGTGATGGTTCAATCATAGTTGAATCGGATGATTAATAAATATTACTTTATGGAGAAAAAGAAAAAAAAAATCAAAAAATAGATTTTGAGCAATTCAACCCGAGTAAATTAATGGTTTAAAACGATTCAACTACGGTTCAATCTGGTCCAACCTAGTTCTGACCGGCTCAACCATACCGCGGGCCAAATGGGTTGAGCCAACAGTGAATTGGGTGGTTCCCGGTTGAATCGTCCGGTTCCGACAACACTGATTTTATAAAAATAAAAGAAAATAAGGGAAAATTAGGGTATAAGAATTAGATCAAAGTTTGGATAAGCTTTCTATCCTTAGGAATTATTCCTCTGTACTTTTTTTTGACCGATTATTCCTCTGTACTTAAACCTTGCTATAATCAAGATATTTTTGTGGCAATTTGAGCGCATATTTGATTTTGTTTGAATGAAAATTTGATGTATTTGTTGGACATATTTTGGTAAATTTAGGATAGGGGCAGTTTGATGTATTTTTACGAAATTTTTAGTATTGTGATCTTTTGCATTGAAATGTGAGAATTTGTATAATCATTAATAATAAATAAAAGGTATTTTGGTACGTATATACAACAATTAAATGACCTCTTATTATGTGTGCAAAAACCTTAAACTACCAAAGATATGGAACGGATGGAGTTAAATACACCTCCTTATTTTTGTTTTCAAAATGCCATGTATGTAAATATAACTTTGGGTATCGTGAATTTGGTTCACCGATAATCTTTCATGTTGAGAAATCAATTATAATTTCTAAACAAATGCACATAGGTGGAAATTTAAAAACCCAGAGTGTGAGGTTCAGCGGTTGGGGCTGAACCTCCCTTAACCAAGGGTCGGGGGTTCGATTCCCGTTTTGGGTACGGAGCATTGTTAAAACTCTGGGCTAGCTGTCCTGCCCCTCGAGGCATCTACAATGAGCAAGGGATTAGTCACTGCTGTCCGTGCGGTGGATACCCGAGTTTACCCAAAAAAATATAGGTGGAAATTTAAAAGACACAATTAAATAGGTGAATGAATGTATTTAAAGTCTTGAAAATGTGAGACACTTAATGTCCACTCAAGTCTATTGGCTTGACTTCAACTTGAGTTAGGATGTACAAATTGAGGAGCTTAATCCCACATGGAAAAAAATGAGAAGAGAATTTGCTACTCAAGAGAGGCAAGCCATAAGAAGGGCAGGTAAAGGTGGCAAAAATCTAGATGGTGTAAAGTTTGGAAATTTTAATTGAGGAAGAATATGTTGGAAAGTCGGTTATTTATTTTTTTCACTCCTATGCTTTAATGACGACAATCAACCGCGTATTTGACCAACTGTTTATTATTAACTTAAAAGTTGTTATACTTATTGGAATAAAACAAATTGGCTTTCTGATTTTTTTGCCCATGTTCCTAATGGGTTTGTTGACCTTAGAGTTTGTGACCATGTTGGTATTGATGGCTCGTGGGATCTCCGGTGTTTAGAAGCTTATATCCCTTCTGATCTTGTCTCCAGAATTCATGCCTTACTACCTCCAAAATTGGGAGTATGGTGATGATGATTTGAGGTTGTGGTCGGGTGGCAATCTCGGTGAGTTCTTTATTACTAGCAATTTTCATCTTATTTCTAATTATGGTGTGATGCAAATTAATTCTCTTTGGGCTAAAGTTTGGAAGTTTCAAACTCCTGAGAGAGTTAGAGCCTTTGTCTGGCTTCTGGTGCATGACAAACTTTTAACTAATTCAATGAAGAATTCTATGGGGTTGGGCAATTCCTTTTCTTCCGATTGCGGTACTGTTACAAAATCAACTTTGCATGCATTACGTGATTGTCCTCATGCATTGAACTTGTGGTTGGATTTAGTTAAAGTTGAAGAGCGAAGTGCTTTCTTTGGTGGTGATCTAATGCAAGAGCTTCACTTCAATTTGATGGAAGCTAGCTGGAATAGAGATGGTGATGAGTGGGCATCATGCTGGGCTGTGAGATGTCATTTACTTTGGAGTTGGAAAAACAAAGAAGAGCATGATGTGTCATATATTCGCCATTTTCAATCTTGGGTCGTGGTCACTAATAGTGTGAAGGAGTACCATGCTGCAAAGGTTGCTTTTAGGCCGGTGCAAGATAGTGTCATGGAGAATGTTAGTGTTAAGTGGGATCCTCTGATGATGGTTGGTTGTGGCTCAACTGTGATGGGGCCGTAAAGGCTTCTTTAAGGTTGTTGGTTGTGGTGGTCTAGTAAGAAATTCTAATGGTGCTTGGATTACACATTTCTCTAAATATATTGGGTTTTGTGACCCTTTCGTTGTTGAGCTTTGGGGTGTTTTCATTAGCTTACAGTTTGTTTGCTCTAAGGGTTGGAGTAGGGTGGTGGTGCAGATGGATGCCAATGTGGCTTGTCATGTAATCCTTGGTATGGGGAGTAGACGCATTTCGGGGTGGAGTATTGTTAGAGAGATCTGCAAGCTGGGGCCTGAATCTGCTAAAGAACAAAGATATGGTAAGGGGCCTGCCAACACTGTCCAGAGCTGATTTACAATAGGATTGGTATAATTAATTTATTAGAATAGTAAGAAAAATTTGTGAAACCCTTACTATGTCCTCAATACAGCAACATTGGCTAATCTTTCTGCACCCCCAGCATCTGTCGAAAATACTATTTGTATACTATTTGTATAATTTTTCGACAGATGCTGGGGGTGCTAATGTTGCTCTTTATAATGGTGGAGTGTCACATTATTTTGCCTGGTTATAATATTTAACGGTATAAAGAAGATATTATCTTTAATTAATGTAATATTACAGCCTTATAAAGAAGATAATATTACATATAAAACATAAAAAAACATTATAAAAGTTAAATTAACGTACCTTTTAATTTTGATGATATTTTCCAATTCCGCTCATTCCTAAAGTAACATAAGTTGGGAAGTTCTTCCTCCAAGAAACAAGTCAACATATCTTTTCAGTAGATGCCAATTTTCAAATGGGTGCCTCTAGTAGATGCAATAAGGGAAGCTTAAAAAGACATTGTGTAGAAGAGGTCAATAAATTTCAACCTAAAATGGAAGTAGAAAAAGTTGAAGTTCATTGTAAAAATTTAGGAGGCAACAAAGATGCATAAATTTGTTGCAGAATGCTGAGTTTAGAATATGAAGTTACTTAAGAGATGGGTAGTGGAAGTGAGGAAATTACCGAGGAGTGTGGTGTTGATATTGCATCAAATACACATTATGATGTTGTGAAAGAGCAACGAGAAGGAAAGCTAGTGGTGTTCTAGTGAATTTTCTGTGCTTGAAGAATAAAGGCAAGGAAGTGAAGATGAGATTACATATAGAGAAAAGCAGAATTAATATTGAAAAGCAATGTGAAATTCACAGGAAATCGTGATCCCAAATTAGGAGGCTACTATAATGAAAATAAGAGAAAAGGAATGAGTTGATTAAATAGGGTGGGGAGGGAGGGAAACCAGAATATGGAAAAGCAATGAGGGAGGGAACTACAAAACAATAATAGTTGTGGTCAAAAAATTGAATGCAAAGTTACTGCACTAGAGTTTAGTCAAAAGATTTCTTCACATGGTTACATCAAATCCTGCAGAATCACATGGCTTCAAGTATACTAATCTTGAGATGCTCCATTCGTCTTCATCTATTTGAATTTATTCAAAATATTTCGTCACAGGATTACATCAAATCCGGACCAGGGCAGCACCACATGGTTTTGTCAGCTAATGTTGCTATCATACGCCCTGCTAAATCAGGTAGGTGAAGGATTTGCCTGATAGGCTGGTCGGTCTTCACCACGACCTGATGGGCCACGAAATAAGGGCGCAATCTACGAGCGGCCACAAGTAACGCTAAGGCTAGCTTCTCGATCTTTTGGTATCTGATCTCTGAGCCTTGAAATACCTTACTGATGAAATAGACCGGGTCTTGATTTAGGTCGCTTTATTTTACGAGAACAGCGCTCATGGTTTCGTCCGTTATGGCCAAGTATAAGTAAAGTGTCTCCCCTGTTTGCGGCTTGGTCATGATGGGCGGGCTGGTGAGTGCCGCCTTCAGCTCGTCCAGTGCTCGCTGGCATTGGTCGGTCCATTCAAACTCGACCTCCTTCTTCAAGAGCATCGTACCTGATCAATACGATGGGTTGCTGCTACCTGATGACGTTGCTCGGTCGTTGGGATGAAGGACCGAGTTCTGGGCCGCACACGGGTGGTACCTGCAAAGGCACTCCGACGCTCAAGTCAGAAGCGCTTCAACGGGCAGGGTCACAAGGTGAGTGAAAACATACCTGAAGCCACATGCTAGTGTGGTATATATACTGTTGAGTGCTCAGGCGTTCTGGCCGTTGCGCTTATCTCGGCCGCATATTGCGGAGACTGCGTAACTGTTCTAACCGTTGCATGTTGGGCCGCGCTGGACCTGTTGGGTGAAATTGGGCTTCGAGCCCACTCCGGAACAGTTTCCCCCCCAAGCCTAGGTCGCCTGAGGGTGGGCTAAGGCTTGATTTCTTGCCTCCCAGCGTGGTTACAAACAACCGCTCAGGAAGGATAACTGGTCGAACGCTAACTGGTCGACTGCGTGGTCGCTGCCGCGCGGCCTGGTCACACGGGGCCATGTGCCAATTTGAGTTTGATGCCTGACAATCAATCGTCACAAACGTTGAGGCGATAGTCACTTTAATGAGGTGACTTGAGGTCTTTTCGAGGTGACGTTTTAAGGACTCGATTTGTTTGAGTAATGATGGCGTGTGAGGAGTCGCGCCTCTTTGCTTCCGGCCCATGATGATGGCTGGCCCATTATATATAGGGTTCAAAGGAGTTCCTCATTTACGTTTCTCTGATTTCTTCCGCTCTCGTTTGGTCGTTCGTTGCAGAGGAATTGAATCGATCGCTCCCGCCAACGCTCGCTCGCCATCAACTCGCTCGCAATCAGCTCGCTCGCAATCAGCTCGCTCCAATTCTAGGTAACTACGACCGCCCTTTCTTTACTTCAGTTTTCATGTTCCACCTGGCGGAGGGGGTGTCAGGTCCGGGGACGACCACGTCGCCCCCTCTCCACGCACGAGCGAGACCTTGAACATCATTCCCCTTCACAGGTTTATTCTGGCGCGGACTAAACAGACCCACCGTATCTCCGAAAGCCCGGCCGTTTCTCTTGCCCATAACATGACCCGACCAGTGGTGCAAGACTCATTACAAGCCCAATCGTCTTATTCTAATGACGAGTCCTCCTCTGGGTCTTCAACCATAAATTGGACTTCCTCTGGTGAATCCGGAACTCGACCGGATAATAGTGGGGTGTCGTTACCTTATCCTGTGGTTGATGATGCCGTAGAAAGCAACGCGCGGGTTGCCACTGATGAAGGAGTTGCCCAGGCCGCGACCGAAGGCACTGCGACGGCAGACCTAAGCCAACAAGGCGGCCAACGAGAAGATCCTGAGGTCGCACGTGACAAGGACATGTCTTGGGTTTCACTTACCCTGAGAGGCCAGCGTAGCAAAATTCAAGAGGGGAGCCAGGACATAGCGTATCTTACGACCAGGTTAAACGAAGGATGGAGAATAGAAGGCATGGCCAAAGGGGAGGATATTGCGGCATGGACGGACGTGCTAAAATTCACTGTGCACCACATCGTTTTCGAACGCATGGCCCAGTGACTCGGTACCTTCAACGAGGCGGTCACCGGTCCGACCCTTGACCCAGTGACCCAGTTCCTTCACCGAGTCGGTCACCGGTCCGACCCTTGACCCGGTACCTTCACCGAGTCGGTCACCGGTCCGACCCTTGACCCAGTGACCCGGTACCTTCATCGAGGCGGTCACCGACCCGACACCTTCACCAAGCCGGTCATCGGTCCGACCCTTGACCTAGTGACCCGGTACCTTCACCGAGTCGGTCACCAGTCTGACCCTTGACCGAGTGACCCGGTACCCGGTCACCGGTCCGACCCTTGACCCAGTGACCCGGTACCTTCACCGAGTCGGTCACCGGTCCGACCCTTGACCCATTGACCCGGTACCTTCACTGAGTCGGTCACCGGTCTGACCGTTGACCCAGTGACCCGGTATCTTCACCGAGGCGGTCACCGGTCCGACCCTTGAACCAGTCTGAGGCGGTCACCGGTGCGACCCATGACCCAGTGACTCGGTACCTTCACCGAGTCGGTCACTGGTCCGACCCTTGACCCAGTGACCTGGTACCTTAACCGAGCCAGTCACCAGTCCGACCCTTGACCCAGTCCGAGGCGGTCACCGGTCCGACCCTTTACCTAGTGACCCGGTACCTTCACAGAGCGGTCACCTGTCTGACCCTTGACCCTAGTGACCTGGTACCTTCACCGAGCCGGTCACCGGTCCGACCCTTGACCCATTGACCCGGTACCTTCACTGAGTCGGTCACCGGTCTGACCGTTGACCCAGTGACCCGGTATCTTCACCGAGGCGATCACCGGTCCGACCCTTGAACCAGTCTGAGGCGGTCACCGGTGCGACCCATGACCCAGTGACTCGGTACCTTCACCGAGTCGGTCACTGGTCCGACCCTTGACTCAGTGACCTGGTACCTTAACCGAGCCAGTCACCGGTCCGACCCTTGACCCAGTTCGAGGCGGTCACCGGTCCGACCCTTTACCTAGTGACCCGGTACCTTCACAGAGCGGTCACCTGTCCGACCCTTGACCTTAGTGACCTGGTACCTTCACCGAGCCGGTCACCGGTCCGACCCTTGATATTGTTGAAGTAAGAAAGTAGGTTTCTTGTTCCCCCAGCTGGTGGCACGTGGCTGATGTGTCCTAGTTAACACTTTCCGACCAACGACGGTGGGAAAATGCTCGTAGATCCAGCACTGAAAATGCTCCCAACCGTCATCAAGAATGTCATGATACAGCTCTGGGTGCTCTTGTTGGTGCCGCATATGGTACTCATAATCTGGGTGGTCACGGTAGGGCTGCTCATAACTCAAGGTCGTCCAGATCAAATTGAAAGAGAACTTGTGGAATTTCACAAGCAGTTTCAGGCCAAACTTTTAAGTATGAATCATAATGAATGAGAGGATCCTTGAAGAGTGTTAAGGTAGACGAAAAATCATATTTTGGCAGAGCTGAGTGAAATGCTGCAAGAAAAAGCAGTGTTTAAGGATGGCAGCAGCGGTGGGGGAAGATGTAGTTCAACTTTTTTGTTTTCCATTTTACTTTCCTCCATGGAGCACCAAACTTTTATAGTTTTGGTAATATTATGAATAGTAAGAAAAATTCCAGGTACATTATTGATTGCTCGAATGTTTAGGATCTATTTTGGATGTATTTTGGAAGGCTGTTAGTTTGTCTTTATTAGCTTTTGGTTATTTTGTTTGTCGTGTTAAACCTTTTATTAGAATTTAAGTTTTATGCAATTTCGAAATCTTTTTAAATATTTCTCGTTTTCAAAAACTTACAGTTCTAGTTTAAAACAAATGCGGAAAAAGGAGATTTAAACTAGATGCAAGTGCAAACTATTGGAGTGACAAAAATCGATTTCTTTAATAAAAACAATAGGGCAGGAATCGATTCTATCTTATGTAAATTTCAGGATGAGAATCGATGATGACACTAAAGATGTCTACAGCGATGAAACCAAATGCAACAGATAACGATGATATGGAAAATACACTACAGTTACTATGATGATGTCCAAATGAGATTAACAACGATATACCAGTTCACAGTGCACGATAATATCAAAATGTAAATAATAACAGTTTCAGTTAACAGTGCACTATAATAACAAAAACGAGAATAATAACAAATATAAACAAGTAAAAGTTAAGGGATAGGAGTACGCTGCAATTTTACGAGGTTCGGGCTAAAACGCCTACGTCCTCGGCCTCCGGCTTTGCAACCTTTGGACTTTGGCAATCACCGCTATATTGTGAAGATACTTCTTCAATGTTTACAAGCAAGCAACTTCAAATACAGCAAACCTCTCAATTTTCCCCAAATTGAGAACCCAAGCTCCCCGCTAAGGATTTCACCAATTCAATCTCCCCGATTGAATGACTCAAGAACGCTATCCCAGGATTTCACAAACAATTCAATCTCCCTGATTGAATTACCCAAGAGTTCGAACTCCCAGGATTTCACAGCAAACAAGAATAGCAATCTTACAGATCAAACTATGATCCAATCACTCAAACAATATGATTCAGCAGTTGAGAGAGATGATGTGATTGGAACCTTTGAAATTTGAAGAACGTGAAAAGATGAAACTTATGGCAGAGCTGATTCATGTTAAGCGGTCATTAGTATCAATTTGGTGTCCCTTGGTGTTGTAAACTGCTGTAAAACTAATTTTGGTGTCAAAAACTAATTTGGTGTCCCTTCGGTGTTGTAAACTGTTGTAAAACAATTTTGGCGTCTAAAACTGTTTGGTGTCGTTTCGGTGTCGTGAACTGGTGTAAACTATTTTGGTGTATGCGGTGTTTTAGGGTGAGTATGACTGGTGTAAAGTCTACTCCTATGTTTTGGTGTTTTCCTTATTTTGGGTGTTTCAGAGTCTTG